>CM039726.1:3204432-3778772 GCA_022539455.1 Dendrobium nobile
CTGGCCGGACAACCTGGCGGTTCGGCCTGGCACACGACAGGTTTTTGGGTGTGCGGGCAGGTCGGCTTGACAAACGGCCGGACAAGCCCGAAGGCAGACGTCAGCAGTCACCTGACTTGCGTGTCATGAACATGCTGAACGCCAAAACCACATAAGGCAGAAGCTGGGGTTTCTAAACGGGTCAACTAGACCAGTTTCGGATTTTCAATCCAAACCCAACCCGTATGTCAAACGGGTTGACCTGAACCGAAAATTTTCCAGGTCAAGTTTCAAGTCGTGTCAAATATTGCCACCCCTATAGAACCTCTTAGCATCCCGCTTACAATGACCTCAGAACAAACTAAGCCTAAACTCTTAACTGTTGAGATATTGTCCGCTTTGGCTCGATTGGTATAACTTCTTAGGAGGTCACCCATCCCAAGATTTCTCCATGATGAGCACATTTAACTGCAAAGTTTCTTAATAAAATTCTAACCATTTCATCAAAACGCACATTAATATTTAACAATTTAGCTTTTTTTATTTAAGGGGTTTCATACTACCGTTGACCTCCACATGACTTCCTGACAACCCAAGCGACAACCTTTTGGCATCTCGTATGATGACCTCCCACCATCCCACCTCAAATGACCTCACCGCTTAGGCGGCCTTCCTGTGCTAGCAAATATATTATTAAACAACTTAAACATTAAAAATATGTTCATTTTACTTTCAGCCAAACATAAAGAAAACCCTTTCATTCATTTGTGTTAAAAACAATCAAATAATTCTAAATATTATAAAGTTTCCATTATATTTGAAATAGATCCGAGTTCTAAGTAGGAACCTCTTATCGCTGTTTCCTCCCTTCTTCTGACTTCCTTATTACTGAAATTCAATAAGGCATATTTGTCATATGAAGAAAGGTACAGATTATGACTTAGTAAGTGCTTCTGCCTAACTATTGGGTCCATTCTAACATAAAGTTTGCATGCGTATGCTTACTGAATTTTCTACTGTTTATTGGTAAGAGAGCACTAAAATCATTCTCTGATATCTTCAAAGCCTTTTTAAAGAATCAAGAGCCCAATTGAATTTGGCTTCCTTGCTTCTGTGTGTAGTAGTTATCCAAAACGAAGAAGAGCACAGCTCACAAAGTATACTTAAAAGAGGACTGGATGCTTAAGGATTCGTTTGGGACGACTCTCTTACTGTTTCTTGAAGCAGCTTTATAGTAAAAAAAAAATAATTTTTATACTAAAAAACTGTTTTAAGAAGGAGTAAGAAAGCCGTCCCAAACAAAACCTAAATAATTTATAAACTAACTTGAATGATATATAAAATTTTAATGTCTTAAGCACTTTGATAGGTTTGAAAGGTTAAAAAAACAAGGGTGACATTGCCAAACAATGTGGTCTGAGAATCTAGAAAGTGATTAGCAAAGTAATGATTCCCTAATGAATCTGATTTTAAAGTCCAAAAAGTGATTAATCAACTGCATTAGAAGCCTAACAACCTCAAGAATAGTGGCAGTCAATAAAGAAACTCCTTTTTAAAAAATTTGCAATATTTTAATGTAAGTAAAATCCTAAAGATCTTTTATTCCCATTGAAAGAAGCTAAATCAAAGAAGCTTTCTAGTTTCTTCTCTATAAATACCTCAATCATTCCATTGCTCTCCACACATCAGCAACTATATAGCAAGCAATTTCGCTCAAAAGCCAATCTATTGACTTATGGCTCTTTCTTTGAAAGTCATCTTTCTCCTTTTCATGTCTCTTCTTCAATTCCAGTCTCCGGCGATCGCCGCGACATCATTCATCAAATCTAGAGCTGCTTATTATCCTAATTCTGAACAAAATGGCACTGCAGGTTCGTTACTTTGCAACATCAAGCTTAGTTTGATAGATCTCGATGTGATTTTTTTAAATTATTGAAAACTTTCTATGATTTGTATTGTTTTTTATCAGACTGACTCGTTCCTTATGAATGATTGCCTCTTTTTTTAAAAGGCTCCATCTTCGTAAATATAACTATAAATATATTAAATTTCAGTCATTCATAAATTTAGAAGAATTAATCATCAAATCATGTATATGAAATCTCTATCTTATGTGATCTTAATATGATTTCTCCATTGTTCATTGAATTGGTGATGATATTTGCAGATGGTGCATGTGGGTATCGATCATATGGAGCGACTCTCAATGGTGGTGATGTTTCAGCTGCTTCTGATCTCTATCGCAATGGTGTTGGTTGTGGTGCATGTTATCAGGTAATTGGATATATTAGCTTGCATTAAAAAAAATTAATGTTACATGCAGTGAATATCAAATTAACATTAAAATCTTCCAACATTATAACATATGCCATGCATTCTATGTTGAGAACATATTAGTTTCTAAGGTTTTGTATGTTTGCTTAATTTGTTAGGTGAGGTGCACGAACATCAACTATTGCTCAGATAATGGTGTGACCATTGTGATAACGGACTTGGGTTCGAGCGGTGGCACCGATTTCATATTAAGCCAACATGCTTTTGCAAGGATGGGGCAGACCGTCGACACCGGCAAATCTCTGCTTGATCTTGGTTGGGTTGATATTGAGTATGCCAGGTTAGTTTAAATAGTTTTAGATTTCAAGTTTATTGGCAAAACTTTAGAACAAATATTAAACAATACATATTGAACATAATCACTCAGAGAGATTTGCGTAAAATAGTCTCTTCAAGCAACATTAAACATAAATAAACGAACAACGAGAATTCATAAAGATGGGCAAAAAAAGTTTGAATTGAGCTACTGATGTTGATTATGATGAGGATGATAGATAAATTGTGCTCATTCTCTTATTCAACAAGTAATTTTCCATAATAATGAGGAGACTAAAAACAAAGTTTAAACTAAAGATAAAGAAACAAATGTGTACTTGCAATCGGATAGAGCAAAATCTTCATAAATAGCTACATTGGTAAATCACTTATATGCTATGAAATTTGTGCATTTTGTAGAGTTTCTTGTAGCTACCCAAATAAGAACATAACCATCAAGATAGATGAGAGTAGTATCTACCCCGATTACTTGGCCTTTGTCATAGAATATCAACAAGGAATCAAGGACATCATAGCAGTTCAGTTATGCGAGGTAGAATTCTCTCTTTTTTTCATATTTTTTAGGGAACTCATGATCATTATGATTAACATTGTATGAAATATTTTCTAAAAAAGTTAATTAAATTTTGTGATTGATGCAGACTGTGAGTTTAACATGTAAGCTATTAGATCGAAGCCGTGGCACAGTATGGGCTGTTGTCTCTCCTCCTACTGGCCCTCTATCTGTAAGGATGCTTCTGAGCAGTGATGATGACAATGATGATGAGAGTTGGGCGACGCCTATCAATGATATTCCAGTGAATTGGACACCTGGAACTAGCTATGATTCTGGGATGCAAATAAATTAAAGTTGGTTGAGATGTTTTCTGAATGTTGATCGACTGTATCAACATAGATTTTATCTACTAATAATTGCTTGATTTATATTCTTTGTAAGTTGATGTTTGTGTTGCTGAAAAGTTTTGTTATTTGTTTTATGAGAAGTTAGATGTTTAATTGGATGTTTGAAATAATATTTTAGTTCAGCATCAAATTCTCTTGACTATATTTGTGATGTATTTTGTTGTTGTATATTATGTTGTGATAAGTTGTACTTTAGAGAGTAAGAAGGATGATTGTTTGGAAAAAATCAGTTTAATATATATGTAAATTTTATAGCTTTTTAAGAGCCGTCACAATTAGAAAAAATAAATGAGACAATCATAAATTGGTTGGATGATCCAGGCTTTGTTTGGGATAGTCTTCTCATTGCTTTTTGAAGCAGCTTTTTAGTACAAAAAATAAAACTTTTGTACTAGAAAGCTGCTTTAAGAAGTAGTAAGAAAGCCGTCTCAAACGAAGCCCAAGATAGATCGATATTACTTTTAACTTTAGATAAAACTATTTTATTATCATAATTGATCTTTTTTTTTTTTCATAAATCATAATGGGAGCATGTTTATGATGATGCGATGATGTTTAAAATGTTGGATGGCTTGAGCTCGTGTTGACGAGCCCTACGATTATGAGATGTCAAAATTACGACCATTACGACATGAGTTAGCTTACCGTAGGAAGAGCTATTTTGGTGTAGGCTAGGTCGGGCTGACCTAACCAATGCAAATTAATTGAACCATCATATGAGCTCATATGATACATAGTGAAAGTTGAAATGGACACTTATGCCATTAGCTGACCCACCACATAGATCTTATAATGGTGAAGGTCCATTTGAGCTTGCTCTTAGACCTTTGCGACAGTTACTCTACCCATTATAAAGAAAGCTATGGCTTTAGAGGTTGACAACAACATGATCCACTCCAACCATACAAATGCTAACATATGTACATAACATGATGAGATAATAAAATAAAGTTCTTTATGTTACATCGCATTATCATATGCCATAATGATTACATGGTTCTATGATTGGCAACTAGAGGTGCCCAATTTGAGTGAGCTTGTTGTATTTTTGTGTTCGGCTCATGTTTGAAATAGTTCATGAATATTATCTTCAGAGAATAATCCAAAGTCTTTTTGCGAGTGGACAATTCATCCTCATAGCATCCAAAGCTTTTTACATAGTTCTATGATTGGTAACTAGAGGCTTTTTTGCAGACCGAGGAACCCCGGTGATAATGATCAATGGCATTTGCGTCGGAATCTTCTGGCGGTTTATATGCGGTTTTTGCTCCAGTTATTTTCGGCAGTTTTAGCCATCAGAAAAAATATTGCAAGAAATTTATCACCAGTTTCCATTTCCTACGCAGTTTATTCCGACGGTTTTTAAACCGCCAGAAAATCGCTAGAAAATTGAGGTTAACATTTGGAAATCACCGTCGGTAATGGACGATTTTCCTATAGTGATCACGCTGGTCTAATTTAGTCCATCGATTACACAAAATTAACAAAACTGATACAAAATGATCTCTCATGTTGGAATTATGATATAAAATTGATCTAAATTTAGTCTATCGATTATATAAAATTGATCCTAATTTAGTCCTAAGAGGACCTTTTTGGATCAATTTTATATAATCGATACACTAAGTTAGAGTAGTGTTGTACTTTGAGATTAAATTAACCACACACGAATAATTAAAAAAAAAAAAGAGCTCAATATTATCTCATTGAACGATCGAAATGAAGACAAACTTCTTATCAGTCGAAACAAGTTGTTCAAGAACAAGGATCTTTTTTAACAAACTATGATATGAGCTTTTGAGGGGTTCATCATCAGAATTGGTGACGTGTGAGGAGAAATGGATTTTACGATGACAGTTTACTAGCAAAGGCAACTACTTAACCGACTAAATGTGAAGATAAAATAAGGCTCGATGCGGATAATATCTTATGATAGATGATGTGCAAAGAGTAGGGGTGTCATTTTTTGGCACGACCCAAAATTTGACTTGGACCCAACCCGTAAAAATGCAGGTTCGAGTCGACCCGGTTAGCAAATGGGATGGGTTTGGATTTTGAACCGTTTGAAAAACGGGTCGGATTCGGGTTGACCCGGAAATCCAAAATCAACCCAAAGCTGACCCGAGCCTGGATCTGTTAGCCCAACCTAGCTGCCCTAGCCTACTTCCTGCTTTCGAAATTCGGGCTCAGCCGCTCAGTGCCGCAATCCGGCAGTCTGTAGTCACACGTCATGGCGTCACACTAGCACATGCCCACCTTTGCAGTATGCACGCGCCCAAGTCCTAACGGGCCGTAGGACCCAACCCGCAACGCGCATCGTGCTAGCACGCGCCCGCCTCGACCTGGCCACCTTCAGGTCCACACGGAGTTGCGGGCCACGTTCACGTGGCACAAGGGCACACCTGCACGTCAGTTCCAAATTTGATTCTAACCCATCCCATTGACAAATTGACACCC
This sequence comes from Dendrobium nobile, assembly GCA_022539455.1. Classification (NCBI taxonomy): domain Eukaryota; kingdom Viridiplantae; phylum Streptophyta; class Magnoliopsida; order Asparagales; family Orchidaceae; genus Dendrobium; species Dendrobium nobile. The sequence goes on from CM039726.1 coordinate 3,210,382, forward strand.
CTAACAAAGAGCTTAATGAGGAAGGCATATTGTGACCAATATATATGAAGAAAGATTCTAATGTAGTAATCCTTATATCATAATAAGGTTGGAGTTAGTTTACATTAAATTTATTTGCAATATTTTTTTTATAAATAATCAGTATATACAAGAGATTTCATGCATATTAAAAAAAAAGTAAATATCTGAAATATTTTTTACTACAGGGATTTACATACATATTAATTTATATCATGTTATTTACATATCTAATATTCAAAATTTTAATATTTCATATTTATCACATATAAATAATTTTAATATCAAATATAATACTCTTATATTTCATTTTTATCACTCATAATATTCTATAAACACCTATTTTTAAACTATAGGTCGTATACATAAAATATAAATTTTTAAAAATAGATATTAAATAGTAAGATATAAACTATAAAGCGGTGTGTACGTAAATAACCATGTTACCATTTATACTATTAGACAAATAAATCAAATTTCTGATGCAGTTTAGGTAGCCCTCTACATCCCCGCGAAGAGCAGCTCCACCGTCGGTCGGCGCGACATTACCTCTGACCCGTTATAGTATTGACGTTTACTGTTCCTTCTCGGTCTCCGGCCATGGTGGCCACCGTCCCCTGGCATCAACCACACTTCCTCCCAACTAAACCCTATCTTTCACATCACCGCTCCACTAACTTCCCCATACTTCGACCTTCACCGTCCACTGTTCGAGCTTTCAGCCGCAGTGATTTCGAAGGCTTTGCGCGACGATTGTCCTCCGGAGAGGCTCTGCGTGACGCATGGCGGAGCGCGAATGAAGGCATCGAACAACTCACGTTCGAAGTGCGGTTGGCGGCCGAGCGTTTGGATCGCCGTTACGCCGTCTCTAATCGCATCGGATCGGCCGCTCGCGCTGTTGTGGATAGGACAAGAGAAATCGATCATGAGTTGGGTATAGGACGCCGGTGGCGCTCCTTTTCCATGGATTTCTCCAGGAACTTGCCTAGGGTTTGAATTCTGACATCCACCTTTCCAGCTGCTCAGTTGTGAATCTGGCTTGATATTGAACTAAATATCATTTTATTCTCTGTCTAATTTTTGCAGTATAGAAAGGAGTTGAGCGGGTTTCTTGGAACGCCAATTGGTAGAGGATCTATGGTTTGCTCTATTTTCTTGTTTCTTTACTGTTTTATAATTTTTTTATTTCTGCTGGATGAGGGTGAGAATAAATGTATGTGCACGAAACAATGACTTTATCTAACTGGAAGCCGTTGCTGAACTTTGGTTTGAGTATTGTTAGAAAAGCTAGAATTATAATACTTTTTATCGAATTGAATAATATTTTGATACAAGCATGTCTATGCATAGTCAATATAAGAGAGTAATAAAGGAAAATGTAGAAAATAAAAATATCCTTAATCATAATAATGATGTATTATAATAATAATCTTTCTACTATAAATATTAGGCACGTGTTCTAATATTATGTGGCAATGAATCATCCTATAACTCTAACAAGTATCACTGATGCGGACATCGGTACAAAGATTTGGCGCATCTATCACAGGAGGCGTTGCAAATCGACGGCCATGATTTAAACCTTCAATTATGATTTATTTTTCTGCATTTTAGTTCTTAATTAATGTATTTTCCTGTTGTACCCCTAGGATAGTTTATATGAGTATTATGGCCCAAGGGGCAATTTTGTAATTTTTATTTTATCATGTTATGGCCTATATATAGGGCCTTAAGCTATTGTAAAAGGATGGTTGATTGATATGAAAAATTATTTTCCACACTTGTGTTCTTCATGTGAGAGAGCGTTAGTGAGATTTCTATGAGAGAAATCGATAAGTTTCACCAGCCGCAGGATGGGTCCGGGCTCGTGATGTGAAGTCCCTTGGAGAAGGGCAACGCAATACCCACCAGTCATTGGAAGAGTCCGTGGCTCGTGGTAGTTATCTTTTCCCCTCGTCTTTCTTCCCTACTCGCCACCATCCCCAATTGCTCCCAAGCCGCCGCCTCCCTTTCCTCCACCTCCCTCCTCAAATTCAGCCACCTTCACCCGATTCCCCCTCTTGGCCGCCGGCCACCTTCTCCCCTTTTCCCTTTTTTTTTGTTTTTTTTGGGATTTCCTAATTTGGTTGGGTTAATTTAGGGATTAATTTGAATTTGAAATTATTCAAATTCAAATTTCAAATTCTTTCTAATTTTGTTCATCTATTTTAGGAAAGTATTTAATTTAAATCAATTTGAATTTTAAATTCAAAAAGGATTTATTTCATTACTTTCCTAACTCATTAAACCAAATTATGAAGCCTTGAATACTCTCATTAAATCCCTTCCCCTCACCTTGCCGCCGGCCCCCTTGGTGGTCCCCTCTCCTTTAATGCTTCATTAAGGGATTTGATTGCATGTTATTTGAATTTCAAATTCAAAATTCAAATTTGCATTAGGAGTTAAATGCTCCTCAATTTCCTCCCTTTAATTAAGGAATTAATCGCAGCCTTAAATCTGAAACTTAATTTCAGATTTAGGATTAATTTACTTAAGTAATTGGGGCCCGCTTATTTGAAATCAAACCTTTCTCATTTCCTCTCTCCAATCCCCTTAATCTCCATAATTACTCTCATTAATTCCCCACCCAATCTCAACCTAAGTTGTCGCCCCTTTGATTTTTCCTAACCTTAAGCACAATTCTCTCCACCCATTAGTTTCCCCACCTAGTTCTGAATAGTTCTACAGCTGTCCAGAAATTCTGGATTGAAAGGAAGCTACCCGGACTCCCAAACTCAGCAATAATACTATCCAGACGGGACCCTAGTAGCTGTTTACTCCCTGTGCAGGTGCTGTCCAGGATTTCTAACTGCCCTTCTTGCTGTCCAGATGTTTGGAGAAGGCTCTAACTGCTACCCGAGGATTTCCGGACGTTGGAGTGTGCTGTCCAGGAACCCCAACATCTTCTCCTAGCCTCCCAACCAGCAGGAGTGCTTTTCCAACTGCTGTCCAAGAAGGACAGCTTTCTGTCCACCAATTCCAGCAAGAGAATCTGAGAGGATTCTTCTCCGATCTCTCCCAAACTCCATCTTACGGGAGTTTTCTGCCATCTAAGGATTGCAGCCAGAGAATTTCAGCAACTAGTAGTGTTTTTCCTGCAATATTGAGGCTTCAAAACTACTGTTTTTCAAGGTCAACCTGCTGTCCAAGTTTTCTAAAACATCAAAGCTGCTGAGAGACCCTCTCTCTAGCGTAGCCCTTCCCGTTCTACATCAATCACGTTCTCTATTCCTATAACTCTAACAAGTATCACGTTCCAAGTGGCATAAGTGCGTGCTAAGTTGGCCTTTTTTGCATTTTACTTATATTCTTATATTCATGCATTCGGCATACATACTTAGCCCTTTCCTCCCTGTATTCTCTAATGTTTTCTAATATTTTCTAACTTTCATCTCTGTCCATTGAGGATGAGAATGAATGTTTTTCCCAAGAATCACTAACTTTAACTTACTTGAAACCTTTTTTGAACTATGGTCTTAGTATTGGGATTTTTTTTTTTTTTGCTTTGTTTTGCTAATATTTTCAATGGTGATATGATATAATATGTTCAATCATATTTTTAACTCTTGAATTAGTTACATGAAATATATATGTAAGCATTTTTGTACTTGTTAGATGATCTATGTTTTAGGGGTGATGAAAATGATAAAAAAAAATGCTACATTCTAAAAAATTCAGGGCAATATAAAGCTTTTTATGTCCTAGCTTTACATGAAGATCAATCACACACAAATAACAAAGAAGAATGCAAGCGACTCAAAAGTTTTTAGGAGACAAGCCCAGAAAGGGAAAAAAATCATAGGTTCTAGCCCAATTGAAATGATTGGCTATGTACCTGAAGTTACAAAAAATTGCTTTTTCCCACGATTGGAAAAGATAGAATTACAAAGTTGGGAACTTGGGCGCACTTGCATTGTCTCTTATAGTTGTATTAGATATTATGTGACAAGTGGTAGAGGGATAGTGGTGACAATTGAATGATTTTAGTCGGATAATGATTGTTGGACTATTATAGTTGGAAGTTGCTTGTTGGGTGATGGTGTTTGGATGACTGTAGTCGGACGATGGCAATCCAACAATGGCATTCCGACTATGACCGTCCAATGATGCAAAATTGACCATAATAGATGGAAAGCAATGGTTAGGCTTCGATGGTAGTTGGATAATAATAGTGATCGTCAACATTGAATGCCAGGTCGATGTCTAGAGTTATGTAGATCTCCATCGTCTCTTCAATGTCAAGTTTTGGCCCATTTTATGTGGAGAATTGCAGTCTATTTATAGTAATTTTCTATTTTGGGAGTGATATTTTGATAAATTTGATCAAATTTTTCATAATACTCTATTGGATGGGTAATATTAAATCATTTTATCACACTGACCTCAAAATTGCATGGTATTGAGCATGTTGGATTCATTTCTTTGAGCTGCTCAATTTAACTATAATCATGCAAGATTTTAGGATCATTTTGTCTTTCATTTTTAAAAGTTTTCAAATATGTTTTAATTGCTTGATTTGGGTTCATTCCTACTCAAATTAGATAACTTAAATTTTCAAATATGCTTTAATTGCTTGATTTGGGTTCATTCCTACTCAAATCAGATAACTTTTGGTGTTGTTGGATTCATCATGTGAAGAAGTTCACTTCGACTATAAGTTTGCTAAAGTAAGAGTTTGGATGATTATGCAATTAATTTTTTTTAATATAAGATAATGTATCGGGATTTATGCCGATCAAATGAATATATTGGAGATCTATCAAATTTAATGCTTTATTCTTGAGTAAGGAATAAAAATAAATGAAATTATATGAAGTGGGAATATGGATTGCATTCTAAAAGATCTGAAATACCTTATGATGATAATTTTGGAGTTGATAATGAGGAAAATTTGGGTACAAGCAATCGAAGGCAACAACATCGAGGAAGGGCCATGACATTGGATTTAAGGTAGATAGTATGCAAAATCAACATTAAAGATTTTGGCGATTGCTGCACAGGCATAGGTGATGAGACCAAAAGAATATAGTGGAAGCAGGCGCATAAGTTGTCTTAAGGATAGGGCATATGCAGATGGAGGGAAATTTGAGAATATTATTTGTTCCTATTAAATGATTGGAGCTCTTATCTATTGAATAAATTAGTTAAAGGAGTAAATTGATGTGAATTCCTATTCAAATATTGTTGATTCTAAATTTAACGTTCTGTAGTAATTACGTATTAAATGACTAGTTAATGGTTAAACAAATAGATTTTGATTTAAACTTAAATTCAATGTCATGTATATGCCAACTGTAAGATATACCAAGTTTTTATGTGGGAAAGGCATTATGAATCCTAAGAAAAGTTTCTCTCTCCAATATTAATATGTCCTATTATTTATTGTGAATTTATTACTTAGTGATTCTCTTGCAAAGAATTGTAATTATTCTATAATCCCCCTGCTATGTCTTTCAAGATTATGCTCGTTAAAAATAATTGGAGGTCAAGTAGTTGATGGAGTCTACAACTTGACGCTAGATATTCTTTATACCTCCTTTACGCTATCAGCCCTTTTTCATTGCATTGTTTACTGAATCATTGCATTCTAAACTGTCTTTAGGATTGTCTGTGTTTCTTCATATGTGCTCAAATTTAATTATCATACTTGTGACTTGGGTAAACACCATTGTGTCATTTTCATCTTCTACTACTAGTCTTCGTTTAGGGTCCTAGTCATGTCATTACTCTTCTGGGCTTCGGCGATCTTGTCACATTCATTGATGATATTTCACGAGTTGGGTTTATTAACCCCAATATCATTTAGCAGTCCTTCATGTTTGTCAAAAAGTTTCATCAAGAAATAAATGTTCTATTTTTTTCACCCTAATCAAATTCTTACTCTCGGATAATAATTTAGAATTCATGTTTTCCTAGTTTCACACCTTCTACTATGTGGTATTATATATTGAACTTCTTATCTTTATACATTAGAATGATGTTGCTAAAGGTAAAAACCGCCACATCCTTGACGTTGCTAGGGCTTTAATGTTTCATTTGAATTCTACTTGCACAGCCAAGGGCCTCGACCACATGCTATCTCAACAATTATATCCCTTCTCTTCTCAATCACTTCTCACCCCTCTATACTCTTTATACCAGTCAAGTTGTCTTTTGCTTTATAATGTGTATTTTTGATGTACCCATTTTGCTCATAAGTTTTGCTCGCAAGACAGAATCTCTCCCCATATTATTGATATTTCTTACTTGGGTTGTCTTATACATAGAAAGGTTATCACTGTTATGATCCCCTTAAAATGATGTCTATATACTTCTGTCAATGTAAACTTTTATGAGACCACAATTTTCCTTATTTTTGACCTCCCGCCCTGAGCCATCCTCACCAAAGGCTCCTTTTCCTTATAAAAACTCATCAAGCTACATTATACTTCTACAAACATACTCTCGATGATTGCAGCCTCCATCTACGGTAACACCCCCAATCATGTTGTTAGATTCAATTAAGCATCCACGAAGTAATGAGCCATATGACCTACATTTACCAATTGTCCTTCAGAAAGGAAAAATGCAATGTACTTCTTATCTCATTTTCTCTTATATATTATTTAATCATTTATCAAATTTGTTTCTTGCCTTTGCATTTTATATGTATATATTTCAAGAATATATCAATATGCGTTGTAATATCCTTTATGGATGCTGAAATGGAAGTTCTTCTAGGTCATTATACCTGGATTTTAGTTGACGTCCCTTTCCTTGAGGTTAAATCAATTGTTCGTCATTGGGTGTTAAATGCCAAGTTTTAGTTTTTAATGACTTTATAATGCTACAAAGCTCAATTAGTTGCTAAAGGATTCACCTTGGTCTATAAGATAGACTGTTTTGACACCTTCTCCCCAGTTGCAGTGCTTGACTCCCTCAAAATTCTTTTATTTGTGACCATCAATCAAGGTTGAACTGTTATAAATGGATGTGAGCAATGTTTTCTTTTATGGTGACTTGCAAGAGGAAGCTTATATGGTGCCTAGCAACCTCTAGATGAAGTTGTTTGGGAGGGGAACCACATATGCTTACTTAGGAAGGCTATCTATGGACTTCAACAAAGTTTACAAGCTTGGCTTGACAAACTTTGTAAAATCTTGGTTGAGATTGGCTGCACAATAGCCTTAGAAATCATTCTATCTTTGTTAAGCGTGCACCTTTAGACTTAGTCATACTAGTTGTTTCTATTGGCAAGATCTTGCTCATTGGAAGTGATCATATTTACATATTTGAGATAAAATTGTACTTTCAATTGTGCTTTATCAACAAAGATTCGTGATAGACCCAAATATTTTTTAGGGAAATTGAATTTGATTATAGTTAAAATGAAGTGTCACCTCCTTTTTCTTATTTATTTAACATGCAAGGCATAATATATATATGTGCTCAAGCTTGAGGGAGAGTGTTGGCGTATTAGGTAGGTCCCTTTATTGAAAAATGATTATAGTAGGAAGATGTGATTATGTATCATCATAAGTAGGGAAAGATTAAAGGCTTGCTCAAGAGGATAATTGTAGAGGTGACATCGATGATTTTAATTGAAGGAGTGGCCTTTGAAGTTGCCTTTAGTGACAAAGAATGACTGCGAGATTGAATTATGAGAATGTAGAAGGCAACGACAACTATAGTGGTTGCATTTTTTGTAATGTAGAAGGCAACGACAACTATAGTGGTTGCATTTTTTGTGTGGTGGAGATGCTTAGGATGCAAACAAGTGAAAGTTGCAGGTCCATGTGTGGGTTGGTCATGAACTGTTGTGTAATTATGGGTTAGAGAATTTTGAGAGGTAGCTTTGATTCTTATCGAATAAAAGGATTCACAACTATTGAATAAAGTTGTTGAATGTTGAGTAAGGCTTCGTTTGGGTCGGCTTTCTTCTTGCTTCTTAAAATAGCTTTTTAGTGCAAAAATTAAAATTTTTGTACTAAAAAACTGTTTTAAGAAGCAACAAAAAAGCTGTCCTAAATGAAACCTAAATATCTTGCTCTTTAGATGTTGATAGGATTTATAGGATTTTGTGCTTAATATTGCATGTAGCATTCACCAATTCGATACAACTTGATTAATATATGTACAATATAGGCTTCAATTGCCATTTTTTGGCTATGTTTGATTTTTACTCTTATTTCACAGTATGATGATGCTTTTCTATATTTTTTTAATGTACAGGTAGCCTTCCTCTTGTGGTTTGCTTTATCCGGCTGGTGGTTCAGATTTTTCATTATAGCTACTTGGGTTCTGCCGTTTGCTGCTCTTCTTATTAGAATATTTGCCAATAGCTTTGCTATACAGGTAAGCTATACTTCCCGTAATCATCTTATAAACTTGTTTGTATTTTTCGATAAAGGTGCTGAGATTTTCTGAAATGAGTAAGCTGAATGGTTATCTAGATCAAAAGCGTATGGTTGCCAGTTTTTCACCTTTAACCATATAAAAGTATTTGATGTGTATGTAAATAAGAAATGTCAGAACGTATTATTTAGGCCATCATTAGTGACTTTATGTAACAATTTGATAATTATATTAGTGTAATCACCAAATCTTGCCCCGTTATTAACTTTACTAGTATTGATGAAGATCGTTCTTGTTTTGTATTTCTTATACACATTTAAAAAGACCACCAAAATAAAATTCTTTTGGAAAAATTATTATTTTTCTTATAGATTGGATCAGAGCCTCTCTCTCTCTCTCTCTCTCTCTCTCTCTATATATATATATAGTTAGTTTATGACCAACCCACAAAATTATATAATTTTATCTTGGGAAATTTACATACATACCACTATATTAGTATAATTTTATATATCTAACACCACAAATATTAATATTACACTTATACCACCAAAATCTTTATTTTACCTCATTTCTACCACTTTGTCTACCGCATACTTCACGGCGTATTTCTCCCCGCCGAAATCCCCCCTTTGCACGCAACTTCTCGCGAGCTGTGTATGTCTTCATGAACTCCTTTCCGAGGACATTTGCTCGCAAATTCCTTCCGGGGTGCTGCCTTCCAGCGAGTTAACGACTCCATTTAAAGCCATGCTCTTCTTTGAATTCTAAAAGCATGCCAACTATGTAAAAGCAGTGAAAGTATAGCAACTATTTATTGTTATTTCTACTGCGAGCACACAAGGAGAGCTACAACATAACTCACCTAGTTACGTCAGCAACCTCATGTATACAAAAAAAAAACCAAAAAGACCTAGAGGAAAATGCACTCGGGAAACACAACTGCAATCTCATGTATACAAAAAAAAAAAAAAATCAAAAAGACCTCCAAAGCCAACTAACAATGCTACCGGCCACCGCCTATGTCCTTCGAAGCCAATGAACAATGTCCAGCCACCGCGGTCCTCCAAAGCCAACGAACAATGTCCAGTTGCGAGCCCTAACTTCCTTCAGATGCGTGCCAAACAAGGGGGAAGAAGACATCGTGAGGACCACGGTAACAGAGTGGTAGAAATGAGGTAAAATAGGAATTTGAGTAGTATATAAGTGTAATATTAATATTCCATATGTTAGATATGTAAAATGATAGTAATATAGTGGAATGTATGTAAATCCAACCAAAAATTGAATTGTTATTTCAAAAAGGAAGACAATTAATGATAAATGATTTGGTGTACAGGGTGCTTGCCCAGCTTGTAAAAGACAGTTTGTGGGATACCGCAACCAAGTTATTCGTTGTGCAGGCTGCAGAAACATAGTGTGGCAACCTGGGAGTGATTTTTCAAGCAGCAGAAACAATACTTCTTCCTCTAAGCCTTATGAGGCCGACATAATCGATATTGAGATCGAGGAGAAATGAGGTAATGCTTATTTTAATTTGTGAATAATGAAGCCATTGCCTTTTTGTTTGCTTACTGTTTCTCAAAAGATCATCAAATCACTTGTACGTGAAGAATTATTTGCTCAACATAACAATTTTCACCACAAAATTTGATCTTGCAACATCTTTTGTATGGTTGTTTCATGGCGTTGTGTTGTAGGCAAAGGAGATGTAAATTTGAAGAACCTTTTTTTTAGTCTGAATCAGAATTGATTTTGAAATAAGTACATTACAAATATCTTATACGTTAGTCATCTCAAAGCAAATCCTCAAGAAGCAAAATATTGGTTAGGATGTTTTGGGCTTTTTTTTTTTTCAAATTTAAAATCATAACAAAGATTCTGTGATGGTGAGTTGCAGGTGCTTGTGGCTGCATTAAACCTGTAAGTAATGAAGACTCTGTTCATCTCAATTCCTTCATTTGCTTTATTATTGTTCATGAACTTGCACTCTTTGGACATTTAGTCCGATTAAGGCAAAATTTAGGCTTAATTTGGGACCGCTTTTTTATTGCTTTCTAAAACAACTTTTTAGTACAAAAATTTCTTGAATTAAAAAATTTTATACTAGAAAGCCGTTTTAGGAAGCAGTGTGAAAGCTGTCTCAAACGAAGCCTTATACGCATATAACACATGCAAGACTCGAATTCAAGACTTCTTAGTTGATAGTCAAAACTCCCAATTAATAGGCCACGGTGGACTGCGAAACCTCTTGGTTCTCCTTTTAATTCATTTCAAACGTATTTTCTTACCTATTTGAGCCGCCACGTGTATAATGACATGTTATCAAAATCGTTGATTTACAACAGCAGCAGCTCTAGTATGAGAAAAATAGCATCCACAAGCATGTAAAATTTCATTTTCTATTCATTTATATTATCGTACGTAACTTTTAATTTACTCTATGGATATTCAAATCGCCTGAATTCATTTTTTTTTTCTATTTTTTAAAGTAATCATTTGCTCTTAAAATATCTTTTATATAAAAGGATTTTGAGATAGCTTTCTTCCTTTACTCTTTTAGACTGTAATAGTAATTTTGTTTGTTTATTATTTTTCTTCTGTTTTAAGAAATTTTCTTCTAGGAAATCATTTTTTACACCATTTAAAAAAAATATTTTTTCTTGCAATAATTTTACAAGCATTTTTTCAAAAAGACGCAGCCGTTGTAAATAGACCCATAATAATTATTTTTCACATCCCTATTTTAATATATATATGAACTAATTACATTTTTATATTTTGAAATATAAAATATTCTCTTATCTGATAGTACTCTTTAAGGTGCTGCATTTTATTCATGTAGCCTTAATAGTTTATGTAATAATTATGTATCCTCGATTTCTCGATAATTAATTTAAAGGAAATTTAATGATTTATATACATAACATTCAAAATTATTTTATGTAGATATTCAACACTTAAAATTTATTATTTAGTCCCACAACATTTAAAGTTTTACATTGCGTAATAAATAACAAGCTGCTCGCACTCTTCATTATAATTTGTCATGTAAGGCCACTCCAATCTGTCAGCGTTAAATCGTACGCTAAATTTGTAGAGTGAACTGTGCGATGTTAATATGATGCAAAATTATTATTATATTTAATTTAAAAAATTAGGTTAATAATTATAGGTTATTAAGTGTATGTTTTTATTATTAATAATTAAAAAGCAAACTTTTATAAATGCACTATTTTTTAAAGTTTAAATATGTTTATATAATTACTTTTTTTAATTAGGTTATTCATTTTAAAAGATGTAAAATGCTATAGCATAGTTAAAATACAAGTATAATATATAATTTTGCATAATTTTTTTATTCCTATTTATATATTCTAATTTAAGTTTTATTTTTATTTTATAAGTATTTATTTTATTAAGTACATATTTATATTCTAAATTAATTTATCCAGTAAAAATTATTTTTTGTTGAAAATTTGATAAATATAAAAATATGATTAAAAATAAATATAAAATAAAATATGTAAAGACTATATAAAGATTTTTTTTATTATTAGAAAATAAAATTTGGCTGAAAATGAGTTACTCCATTTTGAAGTTTTATTAAATTTTCCAGCAGGAAAAAGAAAATTTTCATGGAAGTGACCTAATTTCCATTTGTCATTTACATGTACAATATTATTTCTGTGTTTTTTTTTTTTTATATAAACAATATTGTATACAAAGTACATTAAGACATCTCCAACCGAAAATTTCATTTTTCACTCCAAAATACAGCGAAACTAAAAAATGTCGTGATTCATCTCCAATCAAACTCCATTTTGCGAGCTTCTTCAAAGGCAACCGTCTTTCTCCTCTTTGGCGTGTTTCTACGGCAAATCCGTTGAGATAGAAAAATCACGTTGGTGATCAGTGAAACACCAATATTGACGTCACACTATTCACCCACAAGCAAATAAAAGAAGATTTGGTGTTCGGCTGGAGCGACCGAACGACACCATACACATATTTGACGTTCAGTTGGAAAAGGTCTTAGAAACACAATGCCAACGAAGATTAGGTCTCCTTCAAAAGACTAAGAAGAAACATCTACCTACTTCTATTGATATAGAATCAAATATACTTTCTGATTATAATAGAAGGACAGAAATTCATAGCTTCGAGGCTTGGCCAAACATGAGATCATTTACGTAGCTAATATCTAGATCAGAAATGGGTTCTATTGGTTGTTCTTCCCCTTCTAGAGGAACAAACGTTGAAGGTTCCCTGCTATATTCATCTGGAGAGAAGCAAAGCAAAAAAGAATTGAAACCAAATAGAGGCAGGCATAGAAAACAAGGTGAAATAATAAGGGTATAAAACTAAACATTCTATATCCAGGTCGAAGATAAGAAGTTCTCAAAATTTGAAAGTGGAATTGCGTGTCTAAATTTCTTATGAAAAAATATTTTTAAATATAATTTTTATATTTTGATTTTTTTTTATTAAAATAATAAATTCTATTTCCCTCCTATCCATAGCTTCAAATCAATCGCACACACTTAATACTCATCCTTTGAATCTTTTTGACGGGTCATGACTATGTTTTCACATTGACGCCTGATACCATTTCAACATCATCATCTTGACATTAACATTTTTACGCTCACAATCATGCCCCTGCATAGTCTCAACATCTCCTATTTGTCCAACACCACTCAACATCGATGGCCAACTCAATCCTAACATTGATGCTCGATGCCCAATGCACAATATCAATGTTCAGCTTTTAAAAGCATTGCCGTCTCCCATCTCGGCACCTGACTCTTGACAGGCTAATTTTAATCATTTTAAACACAAATTCTAGTTAAATAACTACTTTTTTATTATTCTTAATATTCTATTTTACATTGCCGTTGTCAAGTCTCGAACTCTGGATGAGAAAAGTAGATTCTTTATTAGGTGTTGACAACCATCGTAAAACTTGTTAAATAATCATGACATGAATTCCTTAATATTATATTTAATTAACTTTCATGCGCTTTTTTAAGATATGAAATATATAATATCGTGTCTAACCCATATTCACACCCTATATTATAAATAATTGACATTCTCATATCCATGTTGTCATATTTGTGTTTGTGCATCCTAGGACATAGCCATCATCTATTTTATGTTCTTATTCGTTCTCCCTAATTTGTGTTAGGTTTCGCCGACTACTCAATAAAAAACTAGATGGTTCTAGACAAATGCAATAGAACTATAATCATATTTGTGATTTCCAGTATGCAAGTCTTACCAAACATTGTGCTAAAAGAAGTTGGAGGAGGAGTCACCATGAAGTTCAGTCCAATGTAGACTGCAATCACCAAAGTTACCGTCACCATAACAAAAGTTGGAACTGCCAATGCCCAATGCCTGAAAATTGAGTCATCCATTTTTACAATTCAATTAAAGCTGATATTCATCTAAGGCTTTGTTTGGGACGACTTTTTTTCTGCTTCTTAAAGCGTCTTTCTACTATAAATTTTTTAATTTTTGTACTAAAAAGTTGCTTTATCAAGCAGTCAGTAAGCAGTCCCAAACGAAGCCTCAGTATATGCATAAGAGTTTTTTTAAATAAATGCAGTGTCACATATCCTTTGTCATGGGTAATAATAGAAAGTTTTAGGAAACAAATAAACTACAACAAGCAAATAAATTAATTGAGAAGAAAATGAATAAGAGGGATATATTATATTAGATGAAACAATTTCCGATCACAGATTGAAGAAGATGCAAAGAAACTTCTATGTGACTAGAAGATGCAAAGAGACAGACTAATGTGTGATCACAACCGTGAAATTCGGGGCCCTGCACATTCCTTCACACCATCTCAGCCAATTCATGAATGATTTCCCAAATCATGATATGTAATTTAGTTTAAATCTGATAGGAAATACTTGAGAAATCCAAGTAATCCCTAACAAGAGAGAAGAAAACAACAAAAAATGAACAAGATTCGGATGGAAAATTCAGCAAAAACAGCACTTTTTGATTGACGGAAATCAAATAAACGATGAAACAAACAAGATAAAATTGATCCTCAATTCGAGAGGAGGATCTTCTCTCACAATCCCTAGAAGAATATCTAGGGCCCAAGACTCCAAGACAAGAACTCTCTCAAAAACAACTACCAAAATATGCATAACCCCCTAAACAACTCTTGTTATTTTTAATCCTAACTTCCCTAATTTCAAACTCCATATTCAAACTTTCAATATCCCAGTAAAATATACCACGCCCTTCAATATCCCAGTTTCGACTTTGAGAATTTGGTGATTTTAGTACTCCTTAATTAGTTGCAAAAACAAATGCAATCTGGAAAGTATAAGTCATAAACATCATCGTCATTAGCCTTATCCCAATTATTTTAGATCAACTTATAAATACACGTTGTAGGAGTTTCATAAGATGTTAAACTGATTCTCCATAAAACCATTTAAACTTATCAGAAGTACCATAGCTCTATCATTGTTTATTCCTAATTCTACAACACTAATTTATTTAATTGTCGAATTGATGAATTTTGTAAGCATGTTGTAACAACTTAAATCTAATTTTAACAACTCTGGGCTTCTTTAACGATCAAAGTCATCAAATATTCTAGAATATAAGTCTCATCATCCTTTGTCATACTTTGGTAATTCCCTCAACTAAGTCCATAAATATTTTGGAGTTGTAAAACCCATTCAATCCCTTGATTTTCCTTTTACCAGCCTTATCTTTTAAGTTGGTTCACGAGCACCCTACTAGAAGAAGAAGAAGTTGTAAAAACCAGATCTTACAATTCTTTGATTGCTTTTCAACACTTGTTGGCCCCTTCCACAACCTTTGTACCCTTCTTAGCCTCAAATGCTCATTCTTATTGATTGTTGTCACTCTTACTAGTTGATTGTTACATCTCCAAACTTTCTATATCCTTTGTTGAACATAAATAATACAAGTTGAGAATTTAGTTGAGAGTGTTATATGATATTGCACCAAGGGTGTAATTAATTATAAGGGCTTACGCTTATGGAAAGTCTCGATTCCCCAAAGCTAAATAAATCTTATTTGATTCCTAGTAAAATGCAAAAAAATTTAGGATATATTTTTTCCACCGTATTTCTTCAATTTTCACATAAATTTTAGGATGTGTTAGCCTCATACTCTCAAAGGCCGCTATTCAACACGAAGACTTGAAGCTCTTTCAAAGCTCACAAAATTCTAGCAACTCCATTGTATAAGGTTCTCTCTCTATATCTAAAGCTCCATTGTATAAGGTTCTCTCTCTATCTCTTCAACTAAGTTGGCCATGCTCTACATCTCTTAGCCAATCTAACTAAGAATCAATCGAGCATAATGCGTTGTATGATAATTATTCTTGTTGTTGCACCTCTACATTACGATCATCCACATTGATTTCCTTGGACCTTTCAACCCCAGACGATCACTATAACTCACTTCTAAGAAGATCATCCAGGACATATGGTTCATTCTCAGCGCACCTAGGTACACCCCTGCAGGTAATCTTAACAACACGAAGTAACATATACGGAATCCAGGTACATGGATATCAATGGAATCCATTAGAATCCAGCAACATAAAAGAAATGAAAAACTATGCAAATGGATAGAAACAAACTAATAAACCATTAACCATCCATTTATAAATGTCAGAAAATCTAAATTCAGCACAAATGGACTAATATAGGAGGAAAATAAGTCCAATTTTATACAGAAGCTTATGAGAAAACATTTAAAAAAAATACCGATTAATGTGCTTTTGAGAAACGAATCATCACAACATACTAAAAAAATGTCTTTATACACTAAAAACAAATGTTAAAATTGCACTGACTTGCTCGGATAATATGTGATTCCCAGAGAATGCAACCACGGTTCAGGAGTGTACGCCCACACCAAATAAATCACTGCATGAAAGAAACTCATCAGAGGCATTTCTTCGAGCACGTTGAAGACACAGATAAAAAAGAAGTACCGGTGGCTATGACGGTGGTGATGGAGCCGACGAAACCGTAAACTTCAGAGGGTTTAGGGCCGTGCTCGGCGGCAAATGCTGCCACCGCAGCCGGCGACTTCTTCTCATCCGGATCAAATGAGAACGGAGAGGATCGCCTCTCTCTCAGCAAGCTCAGCGTCTTCCTCGGGCTGCTCACCACCAGTGGAGTCGGCGAGGACGGTGGCGACGACATTTTCTCTGTCTGCTCTTTCGATCCCAGCTATAGCGTTTGGCAAGGAAGCGGGTGGAATAAAATGATTTGCTCAACGCGCACCCTATAAGTATAAGTAGGCCCCTAAGCAGCGTCATAAAAAAACGCTTCCATTTTAAAAGTTTTTTTTTTTAATTATTATTTAAAGCGAATTTAGGCTTCGTTTGGCAAGCTATCTTACTACATAAACTATTTTTTTATATAAAAAGTTATACTTAAAAAATTAATTGATATATCATAAAAAATCATCTTGATAGGGCACGAATCTCAAGGCAAAATCAAGTTAGAAACTTAAAAATTAAATCCGAGGCCATCTGAACTCTAATTTCAGCAAACTTACGATCGAACTGGACGTCTCGGAAATACAAACCCAACAACATCAAATTTGACTCAATATGAGCCCAAATGAGTCCAAATCATAGACTCAAAGCACATTTGGAAGTTTCAAACCATAATTTGGATTACTAAACTGTTTTTAAAAGTGACATGCTTAAATTTGAATCAAGCGGTTCGATGAGATGAATCCAATGAGTTCAAGATCGTCGAATTCTAATATCATTAAGACATTTAAATGCCCAACGAATGGTCCACGATCAAAGGGAATCAATATCGGTTGCACATTCAAACCACTCCCAAATTACCCTTGATATCCCTCCTATTTACTGGTCATACCACTCTGAGAAACATATAATAGACCCTTCATTATTCATTATAGGGAGAGGAAGAAGGGGGCAAAGCAAGGAGGGAAATAAGATAGGAGAGGAAGAGAAATAAGATATTTCTGATTTCTCTTCCCACCAAGCTCTTCCTCGATCACTTCTTTGCCACTGGCCATCATCAAACTTTCGCTGGACTTCCGCCCGGTCACCTACTAACACAAGAATTATACCAGGCCACCAATTGACGTCGGACTTCTGCTCGGCCACCTACTTTCCTCAGATTTTCGCCTGGCTAGGCGGCCACCAACTGACGCTGAATTTCTGCCCCACCACCAACTAACACCAAATTTCTGCCCAGCCATCAACTGACACTGGACTTACAGTCGGTCGCTGACCGACACCAAACTTCCACTCGGCCACTGATTGACGCTAAATTTCCACCCAGCTTCTACTTATTCTTGGACTTTCACCCGACAACGATCCTTTCGACCTCCATCATCAAATAGCAATCTTTACGACCTCTGTCACATGCGGTCTACAATCTTTTCGATCTCTATCGCACGCCAGACAACGGTCCTTCCGACCTTCATCACTCGCCGACTACGGTCCTTCTGACCACCATAACCCGAAGACTATCTTTCTGACCTCTGTCGCCCGCGGACTATGATCTTGCCGACCAAACTAACATATCAATACTGATTCTTCTAACTTCGACCGTGTAATGCATTCTATATGATGTATATTTATTACATCAAGCCAAGGCTTTCCCTCCAGAAAGATCTCATTTGTAATCAACTACAAATACTAATAGATTCATTCAAATTAGCCTAGGCCACGTGATTTTTTTCCTTATTCAGGATTTTCTACGTAAAAAACTTAGCATCTCTTATAAATAATTCACCATCTCTTTTATTTATATGCGTGCTGAATCTCATACAAATCTAATACATCAAACTTTATATTTCTCTACCACCACAGATACTTCAGGACGCAACAATAATTAAAAAAATGTCCCAAACAATCTTAGATTTTCATTTTTCATATGCAATTATTGAACGTAGAACCTATTTATTCGAAATCAAAGCTCTCAATTAATTACATACCAAAATGAGCTGATATTGTAAGAGCTTATCTATTTCAATCTATTTATTCAAAATTCCCTCTATAATGAAGGAATTTATGACCAATCAATTTATTTTAATAAATTCATTTAAAGTAACTCATAGCGAAAGGATTAATATGCCCTATTCTTTGCTGCAATTTTTCTTTATCATGAATTTAAATTATCTATTTTATAATTTATAATTATTAATTTTAAATTTATAAATAAAATATATCATGATGTGCTAATGTTAAATCAATTTGAGTCTAATCAAATGCATCTGGATGACAAGTAATAGATTAAAAATCAAATTCATTTAAGATTTACAAATTATAATATGTTTTATAATTTAAAAATAATAAATTACAAATTAAGAAGAGGCCTCAAAGTTAAATAATCAAGCTCAAAGCATCCCATAGATTTCCTACAAATAATTTCTTATAATGTCAGTAGTGCTTCCCTCTTTAACTATTTTTTTTTTAAATTACACGGTTGGGTTTTGTAATTTCTTAAAAGATCCTTAAATAAATTAGAAAAAGAATCTCATAGCAGAAAACTTCTGCTCTTGCTAGAACATGAACATTATTTATAAATTACATTTTATAATAAAAAAAAAAGATAAATCGTTTAAAACCATTCATTACAAACATATCATGAATAATCCATGTATTAAATTCAAATCATTCACAAAATTACCGCAAATCAAATTAAATAATGTACATTAGTATCTTCTACAATGAAAAGAACTTAAGTTTAATGGCCAACACACATTGCATGATCAGGACTAACAAGTTACACGAATTTTCAGCTCTACAGAGGTGACATTGTTCTTCAAGGACATTATTAATAATATTTATTAAGAAAGAAAATAAAAAAACATAACAGCTGCGAAAATAACAGACAAAGATTAGATATAACAATCTGCTATATCTGGTATAAATTCTTTAGAACATACTCAACATATCAGGCTCCATGCTACAGCTACACAAAAGCGACGAAGTCTACATTACCTGCAAAGAAAACATACAAGCACATTTATTAGTTTATAACGAGGCATTTGAACATATTTTGCTGATGGGAGGCCAAATTAAGATCATCTGGGTGAGCATTGAATTATATTATAGGCCATGGGCATGAAAAAATGGTTAAATAAAAGCTAGAATTCTATGAGGAGCAAAAAAAGCAGTAGACAAGGATCAAATTATTCCCATGTCCGGATTTGTTGTGCTTTAGCTGTCTTTTGCTGTGCTTTTACAAATACTCAACAAAAGGGCATGAAATATGCATTCACAATTACACTTTTGCGGAGTATTTACAAAAGCGCAACGGTAGCTAACCTGAATGATTCTTGCTGTCTTGCCGTCTAGTCTCCGCACAAAATAATTTCTCCAAGGATGGACAGAAGATTTCATCCTTTGAGGTTATGGACTATAAATTTTTAAAGCAAATGGGAAGTGGTTGTTTCATGTATACAGCTATAAGTTAAAAATATAAAAGATAAAAAATAAAATGAAAATATTAAAACGCCTTAAAATTTTTTTTCTAAATTTAGATTATTAGGATAAGATATCACCACTTCTATAGGCCTACACTGAAAAGGAAACAAACATTAAAAAAAAAAACCTCCTAAACTGGGCAGGTGACAAAAACAAAAAGAATTATCAAGTGACAAAATATAAAAACAGCCAGCACCACCCACCACACACACACGCACTGAATGTGACAAGTGATAAATTATTGTAGTTTAACAAATCTATTAAGGGAAAAAAAAGAAAGAAATATTCTCCATTTTGAATCAGAAAAGAAAGGAAAACTGAATAAAAATCTATTATCTGAGAAGTGATAAATAAGTTATTATTCTATTATACCTTGACAAGTAAAATTAAACGTTCTGTAATATTTAGGTAGAAACCCTCCAAACAAGTTCAAGCACCCTGCCAGCAGAATACAAAAGTAAAAAATTAGTCTACTGCGCAAGTGGCATATTGCTGAATGCTTTTCTAGGGCCAGCTTGTCATTCAAAAGAAACATGGTCATGCATATTGCTGAATGCGATCATTTAATTGCTTGTAAGTAGAAAAAATATTTTAGAAAGTGATGATTTTATTTTTAGCTGATTTGTGACTAAGGCTTCGTTTGGGACGGCTTTTTTACTGCTTTTCAAAACGGAGTTTTAGTACAAAATTTTTTATTTTTGTACTAAAATTCCGTTTTAGAAAGTAATAAAAAAGCCGTCCCAAACGAAGCCTAAATGTTATGGCTTCGTTTGGGATGGCTTTTTTAATGCTTAATAAAACAGTTTTCTAGTATAAATTTTTTTTTATTTTTGTACTAAAAAGATGCTCAGTAAAAAAGCCGTCCCAAACGAAGCCTAAATCATCCTTAGAGAATTTGAGAAAGTTTGGAAGCAATCTACGGCAGTGTCTAACTATATCAAATCAAATAATGAATTCAATAAACTTCCATCATTTTTTTAAAATATGATTTCTGAATTCGAGGTACCAAATGAGCCCTAAAGGCTTGAATGAAGATTCACATTGTATGTAAATATATGATAGTTATAACACTTTAATCTACAGAGATATAGATCCAAAACAATGTATCCGCATAATAATATAAGGTTTCGTTTGGGACGATTTTTTTACTGCTTTCTAAAACAATTTTTCAGAACAAAAATATCTTGAACTAAAAATTTTTATACGAGAAAATTACTCTAGAAAGTATTAAGAAAGCGCCCCAAACGAAGACTAAGGTTTCGTTTGGGATAGCTTTCTTACTACTTCTTAAAGCAGCTTTTTAGTACAAAAGTTTTAATTTTTGTATTAAAAAACTGCTTCAGGAAGCAGTAAGAAAGCCATCCCAAACAAAGCTTAAATCATAGGCTACATCGGTATCTACATGCTATTGAATATCTATTTTCTAGTATGCATGCGATCAAGATTTGAGATTTTTTAAAAAAAGTTACCTTTTTGCTAAAATTGGAGAAAATAACTTTCACAGACTCAAAGACATCATCTATAGGCTTTGCAGCATCAACCTGTGCCGATTTCATCAATCAACAAGTGTATGGAACATTAGTTAATACAGAAGATGGACTAGCAAAAACATTTCTAACTCAATTGCGCTTTCAAGTAACAGAACTGGAAAAATGTTAGAGCTACAACATCAATTTACACGTTCAGATTTCTTGAAAGATGAGAGGCTATTGACAATGAAAACATAGATACTGGTATATATACACAAACACCTGTAAAGCTAGATAAAAGCAACTTAGGATTCGTTTGGGACGACTTTCTTACTGCTTCTTAAAGCAGCTTTTCGGTACAATTTTTTTAATTTTTGTACTAAAAAATTACTTTAAGAAGCAGTAAGAAAGCCATCCCAAACGAACCCTTAATCTAAAAGAAGATGTCTTTAGTATGAAATTCTAACTGCTTTATTGATTAAGTTCAAATAAATCCAACTGCCATCAAAATTTAGCAGTTCCTAAAAGACAGAAAAATACTGATTTTATAATTCAACAATATCTTGAACAACAAAATGTTGTGCATACCTTCCGAACTTTGCCTTTTAAATTGTAATAATCAACCACGGGTAAGCTCGACTCTAAGAAAACCTTGAAACGTTTCCTTATAGTCTCAATATTATCATCATCTCTACCCTATCATGAATATAACAAAAATCATAAGACGTCAAAAAACCAAAACAGGTAAACAATTTTCAAATTTTTAATCATTTTTGCATACCCTTAACATGTTAGTCCGAAACTTTTATAGTCAGTAAGAAGATTAATAACAAGCATGATGTAAGAAGGTAAAGGTCAATTAAAAACTGTATTGTTTTAAGAGTGTAAGACCTGATTTCGTCCTAATAAGCGCCTCTCCATCTCTTCCTCTGGACAATCAAAAAACAGCACAAACTCCGGTTCGATCTTTGTCTGCAGCAACAACACAAAATAAACATTAACAAATCGAGAAGACGAAAGAATTTGTCATAAGCAGAATGTAGCCTTACAACGTTCTCAAACGCAGCTCGATTCTCCTCATTTCGAGGAAACCCATCTATGAGAAACTTGTCATTTCCATTTTCCAGCATAGCCTTCTCTAAAAGCTTGATTGTTACCTCAGATGGAACAATCTTTCCCTCCTTAATCATGTTTTGAATCATTGTGCTGTCATGAGTTTGACAAATTAGGCAATTATTCAACGTTTGCAGAATAATTCTTCATGAATATATCATCTAATTTTAGAGAGGTGCCAATAATACTAAAAATAAATATGGATAAAGCAAAGGCCAAAGTAGGCATTTTCTCCATACCCATTTTCTGAGCCAGATTTAATCTCTGCACGAAGAAGATCACCTGCGCTGAGATGTGTAAAGCCAAATACACGAACAATGTTTGCACACTGGGTGCCCTTTCCACTGCCAGGTCCACCTAAGCATGAATTTCAAGATGAAGCCATGCTGATCAAACTTCCATGTAATGATACAAAGAAAATGTTTAGCGCTTCAAGTTATGGCATCTTCAACAAAAATTTAGCTCAAAAAAAGGGAAATAAGAAATTGCATTGATTCTTCATGAGCGTATTTCAAAACCAAACCCACCAAATATTCTAACAAAACAACTGAGCATGTTCCACTAATTTAGTTTCAACAATCTTAACATTTTCAAAATAAAAAAGTAGAAATATTCAAAGAACTCTTTAAACTATTAATCTATCCTTAAAGTTTTCTGAGAGAGCACCCCTCATTGATTATAAGAATATAATTTTAACCCACATGGTTGTTATATTATTACTGAATAACACCATATTATACTCCATTTTAAAAGTGGACAATTTTTTTTACTTGAGCCAATTAATATGTCCTACATTGAGTTATATGATGATACAAATATAAGCTTTAATACAAATTTGATGTAGGATGACTGAGGATTACGGTTTTAATGCAATCAATATGATGCGAATTAAGAATACAAGCAAAGAATTTTAAGAATTCACAAATCATAAGACATCAAATAATTCATCCACTTTCTTTCTTTAAATGTAAATATGCAATACTATAGTTAAAATCCAAATAAAAATGAAAAGATCTAAATAATCAAATAAATTCATCGAGGAATTATAAATTAGCTTGCAATTGATTTTAATTTCCACAAAATGGATTTTCAACTTGTCATTTTTTTATCAAATTGGAGATTAGCACTAAATAAGTCAACATCAAGGGGGGAAAAAAATCAAGCCTCACATTAGTATAAGAAGATAACTTCCTTTGAAATTAAATAGTTAAACTTTTACAATACTCTGAAGAATCACACACCAAACTTGCTCAAAAGAAAGAGATTAAAAACAAAATTTTATTCATGACAAAGTTGATAATTACATGTCATAGAACATCTAGTTATAACTCCTCATACCCTAGGTTAGTAGATATGATTTTCATAAAATAATTCAAATCTAGTTTAAATAATCCCAAAATTCAAGATTCAGGTTCTATCCAAAATTCAAACAACAGTCATACAAAAAAAAAACTTGTGAAGCCCAACAGACTAAAAGCGATTAGGGAAAAACATGTAAAGATAAAGGCTAATAAATACCACAAATAATGGGTAGATCCAACCCATGAAGTCATCCACATAAAAACATTGGAAACCAGATAGTGACCATGAAAACCTCCATTAGAGTATTAGTGAAACTCTCCACACAAAGAGATCATGTAAATCTCCACATGAATAATAGTAAAATTCTTGTGGTAAATATGGAAAATAGATATACCATAATACCACACAATTTCAACAATAATCAAACCACGTAAAACTCATAGAGATTAACTTCATGCATACTCTAAACAAATAAAACCAAGAAGACCTCGCAAACAAAAGGTACTACAACTGCAATTACATACAGAACAAGTATGTAAAACAAGAACCACCATCCAAAGCCAGCGAACATAGCTACCAGCCACCACTTAAAGACCAAGATCCAATCTCAACTCAAGCAATTTTGAATCATTTTTCAATTCAATCTCGATCAGAGT
The DNA here is from genome assembly GCA_022539455.1 of Dendrobium nobile. Taxonomy (NCBI): domain Eukaryota; kingdom Viridiplantae; phylum Streptophyta; class Magnoliopsida; order Asparagales; family Orchidaceae; genus Dendrobium; species Dendrobium nobile. The sequence continues at coordinate 3,234,810 of CM039726.1, forward strand.
AAAAAATTAATTTGATTCAACAATCCTTTTATTTAAAAAGGCAAATTAATGGTCCAACTCACCTAAAAGCAATAATATATATCAATAGGCTCGTATCCTTTTATGTAAAAAGTTTTCATCATTCATACAATTAGTTTTTTATGGTAAAACCTCTAAATGCAAGATCAAGATTATTGAACTGGATCTATAACCTAAGAACAATTTGATGATCAAATGTCAGTCTTTTTTTATAAAGATTCAATAAACCATTAATGTTATTGGCATCAAATCATTAAAATTAATGTATATGCATTTTTATACATGAAAATAAATTTTCCTCTAATTTAAGTACTCCTACTCAATGAATTTAATTAATCATCCATCTTAACAACTAAACTATTTGTTTGAATGATATTTTTATCAGCTTGATGCATAATCAAATCAACTTGAAAGTCCATGAAATTTGACATCATATCAATTTTCATGTTGAAGTTTAAGGTAAATAGTATTTATTTGTTATATATATGGGATTTTATTTCCATTTCAAATTTAGGATGGATTAGGCTTGAGTTGAAAATAGTAAAATACCACAGGTCAACTAGTCGAGAACATGGAGTTTTGAAAGTAAATTCCCCAAGTGCTTCCAAAAAGTACAAATATATATATATATATATATATATATATATATATATATATATATATATATATATATATATATATATATATATATATATATATATATATTTGATTTGATTTCAAGCTAGCTCAAGAAGATCAAGGCTCGAATCAATTGAAGATATGTGCCAAACTTGGCTTGCTAAGCTAACTCGTTCATTCCAACTTGAGATTAATCTAAGCAAAATATATGTATCCATATGCAATTTTCATGTGATTCTTAATATTTGAGTTCAACTTCATTTTTTTCATCAGTGGTAATAACATTATTCAAGATGATAAAGAGTTCCTTTTCTAATTCTTCAACAGCTAGTAAATCTGATCACTTTATGATGCCTCACAAATTTACAGCCCATGTGTTTGGATCGATTGAGAAAATAGAAAATAAAAAAGACTAGAACCTGGCAGGGCTAAGCTTTCAATTTCTTATCAAAAAAGAAAGGAAAGCAGGGAAAGCAGTTTTCAACTTTATTGCCATACATTGATCCTGTCATTTTCACATGTTCTTTAAAAATATAGGTTAACAAGTAATACTACAAAAATACAACACAATATCACAGAGAAGATTTAGATAAAATTCTCAAAACAGAGTCACATTTTTCTTAAGAGTTGCAATAGTTGTTACATGATCTAAAGTAATGATGCCTTACCTAAGACGAAAACAACTTTAACTCCCTTTTCTTTCAATCTCCCAACTGCATCCTGCAAATAGAATCATCACCAAACATTATGTAATCTGAAACAAAAAGCCAGTCATCGTTGAGTATATACTTATTAAATAATACATTAGTTTCTAAAGATTCAAGAAATGCTGCACAAATAAGATTTCAAGGGAATTTTGATATTAAACTAGAGAAAACCAATTAAAATTTCAGAGTCTTCCAGACAGTTCATATGTGATTGGAGCCTCATCCCGATGGTCTATTTAAAAATCTTAAAACCAACCCAACGTGGAATAGGATGGCAGACATTAAAACCTTGTTACACATACATCCTAGTACTTTTTCAGATGCATCAGAGAAGCCTTTGCATTGCGATAAAATATTACAGACCCTACATGCACAAGTACTAAGAAGAAAAAGGGAAATCCAGTACCAAAGACTTGTCATTAAAAAGTTAGAGAGGTTACTAATTTAAACCTACAAGTGAGATTAGTAAGTTGGATTAGAGGAAGCTCTACATTGAATATGTAGCTCAATAGGAAAATAAAAAACATAAAAAGATCTAAGAAGAAAAGGTAGTTATGCCTACCATGGTTGTATATGCTGCATTCGGAGCATCTACTACAGTGCCCATTGACTCCAATAGTTAGCTATAGCTGTACTTTTCGGCTGTAAAAGGATCATATACATGTTTGTTTATGACATGGTTAGGTAAATTCAAGTACAAGACAAATTTAAAAGCAAATATGATTGATATTCTCCACACACACACACACACATATATATATATATATATAGTTTCACGAGAAATTTAGAAGAAACAAATATAGTTAACAAACAATTGATGCTTACGCATGAATTCCGTATAATAAAGATGGTATTGCTTCTGGAGATAACAAAACCTAAATAATATTTTATGGCTTGCTACAATAGTTTATTTCAAACAAAATATAAACATTGAATATGAGGCTATTTGTTTCCAGAGAGAGCCACAAAACAAAGGCAAAGGAGCCAACCCCTCCCTGGTACTGAGACTTGACACCCAACGTGTTGAAGGTGCCTCAACTAATTATTCTCCATCTGATCAAGCTAGCATATACTCTTTCCTTATAATTTGTTCCATCTTAGGTATTCCAATACTTCATTGCCAGTAGTTAAACCCTTATCTTACAACACTTGAACAATTAGAAATAAATTTCTTAATACTAGCATTGTATGTTTCTAAAACTTCATTTGGGATAGCTTTTTTACTTCTTTCTAAAACACTTTCTTGTACTTTTTTTTTAATAAATTGTTATACTAAAAAGCTGCTTTAGAAAAAAGTAAAAAAGTTGTCCCAAAGGGAGACTAAATCTGTTTAAATAAACTTTTGGATTACGGGAAAAAGGATTCTACCTAGTTCCACCCAAAGAGTTTGAATCCTCTCAAACAAACTTGCCAAGTTTCTATGAACACCCGCTTAAATATAAGATAAGCCCAACCACAACCAAAAGGAAATGTTGCATTAATTCATCATGAAAACAACCAAATCGTCACAATAAGCGTATTCAGAATAGCATATCACAAACAACTTCAGGACCACCAAGTTCAATAAGCCAAGGCGACCAGCATTTAAACTGAAACGCAAATTCCAATTCCTAAATCTCATTCTTCTCCCAGCACGTAAATAGGAAATCGCGATGAAATTAAAAATCCGAAAATTTGTATAAACAAAACTATAAGATTAATTGCTGAATTTCATAAAAGCATCTTAAAGAGGAGAATTTACCTAACAAGGGCAATATATTACCTTTCAAATCGTCAGATCCAAGTCCTGATAGATCGAGTAGGCAACTGAAAAAAAGAATGCAGCTACTCTAAGCTAATGAAATCGGAAAATCGCGACTCTTCGCCATGAACGATCGCGAGAAAACACTTGGATCAGTCTGTACCAATCAAAACTCGAAGAAGCTTGAAGGAAATAATGTCTTCAATTTTAGAAGACTTTGGGGCTGTTTGTACGCAGGATTTAGGACTGATTTGAGCTAAATCCAGCCAAACGGCCAAAAATGTAAAACCAAATCTCACGGTCAATCAAAGCCGCGGTTGACGGAAAATTCCCTCTTTTCGTGGTAAATCCCGGATTTACGAAATCCTTTGGTTCGGCGGATTTACGGGATTTGGCCGAAGAAGCGCGCCAAAGGGAGAAAGTTACCTTCACAGCAAGAAAGCTCCCGTTGTTGCTTTCGATCAAAACATGTCATAACTTCCGATCCAACAGGATGGGAACGTCGTCGAAGGAGCGGAGTCAACAGCAACGAAGAAGAACTCGTGCAAAACTCTACACTCATGCGAAGGAACGAAGCCGAACGAGATAGACAAGGGATAGGTAAAACCTAGAATCTCTAAGTTCCAACACTAAGTTATTGTTGGACAGCTTAATTAATACAATTTAAAATACTAATTAAATAATATTTAAATAAATAAATAAATTATTAATTAAATTATTAGTTAAAAACTTAATAATTTCAAAATAATTAATAGGATTAAATGATTTAAAATGAAAATAATCATTATAAAATATTTAAATAATAATTAAATAACTAATCAACATTAGAATTGTTGCGTCCTGGAATATTTGCGGCGGTAGAGAAATATATGGTTTAACGTCTTAGCATTGTACGAAGATCCAGCACACAAGCAGATAAGAGAGAGGGTGAAACATTCATAAGAGACACTAGAGTTTTTACGTGGAAAACCCCTGAAAAGGGGAAAAAACCATGGGGCCTGGCCCAGTTTGAATGAATCCACTAATATTTGCAGTCGATTACAAATGAGGCCCTTTCTTCTTGTATTGATGTAGCAAATATACATCATATATATTGCATTACATGGTAGGAGTTACATATACATGTTTGTTTGGTCGGAAGGACCGTAGTTGGCAGGAGACCGGGGTTAGAAAGACCATTGTTTGTTAATGGAGGTCGGAAGGACCATAGTAGGCGACGGAGGTCGGAAGGACCGTAGTCGGCAGGAGACCGGGGGTCAGAAAGACCGTTGTCTATTGATGGAGGTCGGACGGACCATAGTAGGCGACGGAGGTCGGAAGGACCGTAGTTGGAAGTATTCTGGGAGAACTGTGGGCATCAGGTGGTGGCCTGGTGGAGCTCAAGGCCTCAAGTAGTGGTTCGGCGGAATTCTAGGCCTCATGTGATGTTCTAGTGGAGCATACAGCCTTTGATGATGATCTGACGAAGACAAGGGCCTCTGGCAAAGGTGAGGGCCTCTTGCGAAGGTTAAGGCCTCTGGGGAAGGTGAGGGCCTTTGGCGAAGGTGAGGGCCTCAGATGAAGACGTCAGGCCTTGAGCAGAACGTTGGGCCTTCAGCAGAACGTCGAGACTTGAGCAGAATGTCGGGACTGAACGTCGGGCCTTAACATCGGGCCTTGAGCAGAACGTTGGGACTTGAGCAGAATGTCGGGCCTGAACTTCGGGTATGAACGTCAGGCCTTAACGTCGGGCCTTGAAGTGGTGGTCTGGCGAGGCTCCGGCGGTGGTCCGGCGAGGCTCGGCGGTGGTCCGGCGAGGCTCCGGCGGTGGTCCGGCAAGGCTCCGGCGAGGTTTCGGCGGCGGTCCGGCGAGATTCCGGCGGTGGTCGACGAGGAGCTTCTTCCTTCTCCTCTTCTCTTCTTGCTTCGCCTCTCTTTGTGAAGAATGAGGGCTCTATTTATAGATTTTCTGGAGTGGCATGCCCCGTAAATAGGTGGGAGATCAAGGGTAAATGGGGAGTAGTTGGATGGACGGCCGATATTGAACCCCTTGATCATGGACCGTTCGTTGGACATTTGAAGGTCATAGAAATGTTGGAATTCGGCGATCTTGGGCTTGTTGGATTCTTCTCGTCGAGCCGTTCGATTCGAGTATAAGCTCGTTAAAATCGGAGACCGTTTGGTATCTCAAATTGCGGTTTGAACCTTCCAACAGCGCTTCGGGTCCATGATTTAGACCCATTTGGGCTCGGATCGAGTTGAATTTGGTGTCATTGGGTTCGCATTTCCGAGACGCTCAGTTCGACTGTAAGTTTGCTGAAATCGGAGTTCGGATGGTCTCCGAATTAATTATTGAAGTTTCCAATTTGATTCTGCCTCAAGATTCGTGCCCGATCAAGATAATTTTTTTGATGACGTATCAGTTGTCCCCCTATTTTCGGACGTCGAAGCCCTCAAAGTCCGAAAATATGTGTGTCGACATTTAACATTGGCCGAATCGTAAAAAATTACGTTCCAAAAAATATAAATCTTGCTCAAACTTGATCATAATTTTTCCCCATGATTTGTAGAAGGTGAAGAGGCTCTAAAGCTAGGAAAATCTTTCCTAAAATGCCATAGAGTTTACTCAGTAGTATATGTTTTAACAATATTTTTGCTAACTCATCTCACTCCCACTTGATGTTTCAGACTTGATCATAGTTGGAGTCAAAGTTTCCCCCCAGTCCAGATCTAATTTCCATGAAATTGATGAAGTAATGGCTGAAGTCAGGAAGTTGACATTATGATCTTTTGAGGTTGGAGCAAAATTTGCCCCCCAGTTGGGAATTACTTTTCATGAAATTGATGAAGTAATGACTGATGTCAGGAAGTTTCCATGAATGTCCTTTTGAGATTGGAGCAAAAAATTTGCCCCCTAGTTGGGAACCAAGTTCCCACAGACGGCGCCAAACTGTTGCATCCTGGAATATTCGCGGCGGTAGAGAAATATATGGATTAACATCTTAGCATTGTACGAAGATCCAGCACACAAGCAGATAAGAGAGTGGGGGTGAAACATTCACAAGAGACACCAGAGTTTTTACGTGGAAAACCCCTAAAAAGGGGAAAAAACCACGGGGCCTGGCCCAGTTTGAATAAATCCACTGAGTATTTGCTGTCGATTACAAATGAGGCCCTTCCTTAGGAGAAGGCCTTGTATTGATGTAGAAAATATACATCATATATATTGCATTACATGGTAGGAGTTACATATATATGTTTGTCTGGTCGGAAGGACTGTAGTCAGCAGGATATCGGGGTCAGAAAGATCGTTGTCTTTTGATGGAGGTCGGAAGAATCATAGTAGGCGACGAAGGCCTGAAGTACCGTAGTCGGTAGGAGACTGGGGTCTAAAAGACCGTTGTCTGGTGATGGAGGTCGGAAGGACCATAGTTGGCGACGGAGGTCGAAAGACCATAGTCGGCAGGAGACCGGGGTCAGAAAGACCGTTGTTTGGTGATGGAGGTCGGAAGGACCATAGTTGGCGACGGAGGTCGGAAGGACCATAGTCGGTAGGAGACAGGGGTCAGAAAGACCGTTGTCTGTTGATGGAGGTCGGACGGACCGTAGTCGGCAGTATTCTGGGAGAACTGTGGGCATCAGGTGGTGGCCTGGTGGAGCTCAAGGCCTCAAGTAGTGGTCCGGCAGAAGTCTGGGCCTCATGTGATGTTCTGGTGGAGCACACGGCCTTTGATGATGATCTGGCGAAGACAAGAGCCTTTGAAAAAGGTAAGGGCCTTTGGCGAAGGTGAGGGCCTCAGATGAAGACGTCAGGCGTGAACGTCGGGCCTTGAGCAGAACGTTGGGCCTTGAGCAGAATGTCGGGCCTGAACGTCGGGCCTGAATGTCGGGCCTGAGTGTCGGACCTTAACATCGGGCCCTGAGGTGGTGGTCCAGCGAGGCTCCGGTGGTGGTCCGGCGAGGCTCCGGGGGTGGTCCGGCGAGGCTCCAGCGGTAGTCCGGCGAGGCTCCGGCGGTGATCGAGGAGGAGCTTCTTCCTTCTCCTCTTCCTTCTCTTCTTGCTTCTGGAAGGAGGTCTAGATTGTGTCTGAGCTTTTCGTCGTTGGTGTTAAAGTCAAAAGTTTGAACTCTATGACTTGGGACTCCAATGTCGACGGGAATGACAGCCTCCGTGCCAAAGCAGAGGTTATATGGCGTTTCTCCTGTTGGAGTCCTTACCGTAGTACGATAGGCCCAAAGGACATTTGGGAGCTCTTCAGCCCATTGCCCCCCAGCCTTATCTAGCCGTGTCTTCAATCCTCTCAGAATGGTTCGATTAGTGACCTCCGTTTGTCCATTAGTCTGAGGATGAGCCACAGCTGTATGTACTAATTGAATGTGGAGATCTTTACAAAAAGTGGTGAAGACCTTTCCGGTGAACTGTGTTCCATTATCGGTGATAACTTTCGCTGGAATGCCAAAGCGACATATTATGTTCTTCCATAGGAATTGTCTGGCATTTGCTTCAGTGATCTTCGCTAGAGGTTCTGCTTCTATCCACTTTGTGAAATAGTCCACAGCCAATATGATGAACTTCCGCTGTCCCGTGGCTATAGGAAAGGGTCCTAATATGTCAATCCCCCACTGGGCGAAAGGCCAGGGACTCTGTAATGTTGATATCTCTATGGCAGGCAGGTGGGTGAGGTTGGCATGTAGCTGGCAACTATTACATTTTCGCACGAGCTCTAGTGCGTCCTGCTTCATCGTTGGCCAGTAAAATCCTTGTCTTAAGATTTTTTGGGCTAACGCTCTTCCACCCAGGTGTTCTCCACAAATGCCTGAATGTACTTCTCGGAGTGCATAATTTGACTCTAAAGGAGGAAGGCACTTCAGATAGGGTCCTGAGAAGGCTCGTTTGTATAATTCTCCATTGATAATAGTAAAGTTTGCTGCCTGCCTTCGAAGTCGTGTTGTTACTGTCGGGTCTTCAGGAAGAACACCTTTTTGTAAGAAAGTTAGAATGGGATCGATCCAGGATGTTTCCCTTGATTCATCTATCGATTGTATTATCCATGGGCCTGGAATACTCGGGAAGTGAATTTCTTCAATATACTTTCTTTTGAAAGTGTCACCGGTTGTGGAGGTAGCTAGTTTGGAGAGGGCGTCTGCTCGTGCGTTTTGCTCTCGTAGAATATGGATGATCTCATATTTGTTTATACTGGCTAAGAGCAATTTTACTTCATCACAATATAGGGCCAGTTGAGGGTTGTGGATGTCAAATTCACCCTCCACCTGTGAGGCGATTAATTGTGAATCAGTGTGGATTATCAGGTTTTGTACTTCACAGTTGATTGCCAACCTCAGACCGGCAATAAGAGCTTCGTATTCTGCCACGTTGTTTGTTGCAGGGAATTTGAATCGGAGTCCGTATTCGAGAGAAACTTGTTATGGAGAGATTAGCAGAACTCCTGCTCCGGCGCTAGAAATTCCAGAGGCTCCATCAACATACAACGTCCAGTCCGGGGAGAAGGAGAAGCAATTGTTTGATTGTCAGACATTGAGATGGTGCATTCTACCACAAAATCTGCAAGTGCTTGTGATTTGATATCAGGCCTAGGCAGATAGTGAATGTCGAATTCTCCTAGTTCTATAGACCACTTGATGAGTCTGCCAGAGGCTTCTGGCTTTTGCAGAATATTTTTTAGTGGCAAATTTGTATAGACTCCAATTGTATGGGCTTGAAAATAAGGGCGAAGTTTTCTGGCTGAGTATACTAACGCCAAAGCTGTCTTATCTGCTGAGGGATAACGTCTTTCTGTTTCAGATAAAATCTTACTGACATAATATATAGGTCGTTGTATAGCATTCTCTTCCCGGACCAAGACTGAACTGATTGCCTGGGTGGAAATAGCCAAGTACAAATATAATCTTTCTCCCGGAACTGGTTTTGAGAGTAATGGAGGTGAAGCTAGATAGGTTCTTAGTTGCTCAAAGGCCTCCTGACATTCATCAGTCCATTGAAATCCTGAACTACGAGCACCTCTAAGGATTTTGAAGAAGGGAAGATATCTATCTCCAGAGCGAGCTAAGAAGCGAGAGAGTGCTGCAATTCTTCCATTTAATCTCTGTACATCTTTGATGTTTCTGGGAGGCACCATATCCCTTAGAGCCTTAATCTTCTCAGGATTGGCCTCAATTCCTCGGTTGGTAACCATAAAACCCAAAAATTTTCCCGAGGCTACTCCAAACGCACATTTGGAGGGGTTGAGGCGCATGTTGTAAAATCGAAGGAGACAAAAACATTGCTCCAAATCAGAAATATGCTGAGATTTTTCAAAACTTTTCACCAGCATATCATCTACATAGACTTCCATCGTATGCCCTATAAGGTCTTTAAACACCTTATTCATGAGGCGCTGATATGTGGCTCCTGCATTCTTCAATCCGAAGGGCATAACCTGGTAGCAGTACAATCCTCTGTCTGTTTGAAAAGCAGTTGCCTCCTCATCTACAGGATTCATTCTTATTTGATTGTAGCCTGAGTAAGCATCCATGAAGCTCAGCATTTGATGTCCGGACGTGGCATCAACAAGTTGGTCGATTCGAGGGAGTGGAAAGCAGTCTTTCGGACATGCCTTATTGAGGTCTGTGTAATCAACACACATCCTCCAAGCTCCATTAGTCTTTTTTACCATCACCACATTTGCCAGCCATGTGGGATAGTGCACTTCTCGTATGAATCCAGCCTCTAAGAGTTTGTCGACTTCTTTCTCAATAGCTTCTTGGCGCTCTGGTGCAAAACTTCGCTTTTTCTGAATAACCGGTTTGCATGTTGGGTTTGCATTGAGAGAGTGTACAATTACTTCAGGGCTGATTCCGGGCATGTCTGCCGGATTCCAAGCAAAGATGTCTTGATTTCTTCGTAAGAATTCTACATATTTTATCTTCTCTTCCTCCAAGAGTAATGATCCGATCTGTATAGTCCTTGAAGGATGTTCATCGGATAGGGAGATACAAACAAGATCTTCAACGGGGGAGGCCTTCTGAGGAATATCCTCGTTTCGTAGATCAAAGTCTTCGATACTTAAGGTAATTGATAGGCGTGGTTGAGCCTGTTGAAGATAGCATGATTGTGCCTCTTGTTGATCTCCTCGTACTACACCAGTTCCTGATGGGGTGAGAAATTTCAGCCTGAAATGTGGGATTGAAGCAACGATCCCGAAGATTGACTGTAATGGTCTTCCAAAGATAGCATTGTATGCTGACTCCGACTTCACGACAATAAATTGGATGGAGTGTGTGGCTTGTCGAGGGAATTCTCCCAGCACAACAGGAAGGTTTATCATACCTTCAACTCGTACAGGTCGATTATCAAATCCATATAGCGGGCCTGCAGCGGGTTGAAGCTTCTCTCGAGTGAGGCCCATGTTGAGAAATGTGGAGTAGAATAGAACATCTACGGAACTTCCGTTGTCAATCAAGATCCTTTTGACTTTATAGCATGGGTCGCCGATCCCTGCACTTATTACGAGTGGGTCTTGATGAGGGGTAGTTATTCCCTCTAAATCAGAATCATCAAAAGCAATGAAATGATCGGCACGAGACTTCTTTGGTGTTGGTTCTTTGGTGGCCGCAATCAAGACTTGACTTGACATTATAGGCCCCCCGGCAATAGTTTTAATTTCACCAATTATTTGTCGATTGTCAGTCGACTGTCTTTGTTGTCGATTCTGCCCCCCAGCTAGAGCATCATCATCTCGTATTGGTGGATTCTTGATGAATTGTCGGAGATATCCTTGTCGGATTAGTCTTTCGATTTCTTCCTTAAGCTGTCTACATGCTTCGGTAGTATGACCACGGCTCCGGTGGAAGTGGCAATATTGTTCCTGGTTTCCAACATTGGGCTTCAAAGGTTGTGGCCATTTTACGCTCTCCTGGTCTCGGATGGCCATCAACACATTTGTTCTGGATACATTAAGCGGTGTGTACTCCTTCTCTTGGCGACGCTCTCGTTGTGGCTGTGAGGGTCGAGGGGGAAGATTATAGTTCCCCTGCTTCTTCCGCTGTGAGGATGGATTTTCCATTCCTGGTGTACTCTTTCGCTTCCCGGTTGTTTGTTCAAACTGCCTCCGATGAGCATTAATGGCTTCGTCGGCAGAGATTTAGGCCTCTACACGATGGATCAGGTCCGTATATGAATGGACCGTATCTCGCATGAGTGCTGAGTAGAATGGTCCAGGACGAAGCCCTCCGAGGAATACGCCTCTAAGTAACTCGGGATCAACTCCTGGAATTTGCCGGGCTTCTGTAGAAAATCTTTGAAAGTACTCCTTGAGGGACTCATTTTCATTCTGGCGAATTCCTGAGAGGTGGGAAGAGTCTTTTACCATCCTTCGATTTGCAACAAAATGTTCGACAAACATTTTGGCTAATTTGACGAACATTGGGATAGATCTGGCGGGGAGTGAATAGAACCATGTTCGAGCTTGCCCTTTGAGGGTAGCTGGGAAGACTTGGCATAAAAGCGCATCAGAGGCTTGTTGGATATGCATTATGGTTCTATAGTGATCGATATGCTCGTACGGGTCAGATGTCCCGTCGTATGAATCGATGTTCGGAAGTTTGAACCTTGCTGGAATAGGGTGTTGAAGGATGGCTTCAGTCAGGGGTGATGACTCCTGAAAATCTCTATGACGAAGAGATTGTCTTATATTTTCAACGGGGAACTCTTCTCGTACTAGTCTTCGTAATTCATGTCGTAGAGCATTACGGGGGAGTTCGGCCATGTGTTGTCGAGTTAAGCCTTCGGGGGCATCCGGAGGAATGCGATGTTGGCGGCCTACCCACGAAGGATGTGTAGAGCTTGCTGTGTCAGCAAGTTCATTTTCCGGATGTGTTGGAGGACGTATTCTTGATGGTGGAAGGGGAACTTCGACATGAAGAACATCTTCAAATTCGGGTCGGTCTCGAGGAAGAAGTGTATCTTCTTGAGGTGCTAGTGTTGGTCCTCGAGTTTCTCGTAGTAGTTGAAGAATCTCATTCTGCGAGTCCTCCATCTTTTTGATACGATCTTCCAGCGATGGTCCTGAAGTTCCTTCTCCGGTAGGGTTTCGAATACCGGGGTGAAAAGAGACAGTTGCCTGGTGTCCTTGATTCAGGGACTGATCCCGAGATTGATGTGAGTTGGAATGGGAGGCTCCAAGGATGCGATTACTACGTCTGTTGACCATGGCGGTGATACTTTAGGATAGTGGGATTAGCTGATTTCCCACAGACGGCGCCAAACTGTTGTGGACTAGAATATACGCGGCGATAGAGTTTTTAATTGTTCGTCTTAGCGTTATACGGATATCCAGTTCACACACAGAGAACACAAGATTTTTTACGTGGAAAACCCTTAAAAGGGGAAAAACCACGGGGCCTAGCCCAGTTGAAAAGTTTTCACTAGAACTTGAGATGGTTACAATGGGCTGATTCGTCTCTAAGGACGATCAGATTACAGGTAACAACTGTATAATTGAAGTCCGAGTGTCGAGTAATGGTCTGGCAGGACTTCTGACCTTAGGTGATGATAAGGCAAAAACTTCGGGCCTTAGATGAAGGTTTAGCAAACGTGAGAATCTTCAATGATGGCCTGGCAAAGATGAGAGCTTCAAGTGAAAGACTGACTGAGCGTAGAGCGTCAGGTGATAGTCCGGCGGAGTGACGGCGTTAGTTGATGATCCGGAGGAGCATAGGGCGTCAGGTAGTGATCCGGTGAAGTGACGGCGTTAGGTGATGGTCCGGTGGAGCACAGGCGTCAGGTGATGGTTCGGCTGAGAAACGGCGTTAGGAGGTGGTCCGGTGGAGCACGGGGCGTCAGGTGGTGGTCCGGCGGAGTGACGGCGTTAAGCGGTGGTCCGGTGGAGCACAGGGCGTCAGGTGGTGGTCCGGCGGAGTGACGGCGTTAAGCGGTGGTCCGGTGGAGCACAGGGCGTCAGGTGGTGGTCCGGCGGAGTGACGGCGTTAAGCGGTGGTCCGGTGGAACACAGGGCGTCAGGTGGTGGTCCGGCGGAGTGACGGCGTTAGGTGGTGGTCCGGCGGTGGTTCGGCGAAACTCCGGCGGTGGTCGAGGAGGCTAAGAAGTAAGAGCGATCTCCGATCTCTCTCTTTTTTCCTTAAGCTCCGGGGATCCACCAATTATCCGGCGAGGTTTCGGCGGCGGTCCGGCGAGATTCCGGCGGTGGTCGACGAGGAGCTTCTTCCTTCTCCTCTTCTCTTCTTGCTTCGCCTCTCTTTGTGAAGAATGAGGGCTCTATTTATAAGAATATTAATTAATATTAATAAATTTTGTTATATTTTTATTAAAAAATTTCTTATTTTATTTTAATTATCTTAGAAATAATATCAAATTTTTTAATGACATTAAATCTTAAATTAAATTGTGAAACAGTTACATAAAATTTTTATTGAATATTATCAAACAATTTTCAGAATTTAACATCTTTAGAGGATTTAAGAAATCCTATTTAAATTAAATTCAAGGTGCATCCAAACAGCCCCTTCGAGGTAAGCAGAGCTCGCTTCAGCTTGGAAGAGGAAGCTGAGAAGCAAAAAAAGTGGAATAAAGCGAGGAGGAACGATATGGCGGTTTGATGAGCAGATGAGGGTTTCCGGAAACCTGCCGCGCTGAAGTAAAGCTTTTGATGAGGGATAAGCAGATATCGACGATGTGGGTACGGATCTTTTCTGCCTAGGCCGACGAAGCGACATCGCGACAAAGATTCCAGCTTCCCAATTTACCATTGCGTAGATCCGTTAAATCCGAGATTTGTCGCGGAGCAAGGTAAAATAGAATGCTTGGAAATGCGTAAGGTGCGTTCTGCGGCATAGGCTTTGCAGGCAAAGTAATATTTTAAAAAAAAAATCAGTTATAATAATCCAGTAAATTTAATTTTAAAAATAACATAATCTTAAAATTAAGAAAAACATAATGAGAATAATTTTTAAAATTAAATAATAAAAATTATCTTAAGAATTTATTTATTTTAACCATTTTGATAGTGCCGTTAATATCACCGAAAAATACTAAATGAGCTCCCATCATAATTTTTTATGTAATGTAAATTACGATGAGGAATTTCAAATAATATATGACAAACTGATCATTAAATATGTAAAATTAATTAAAATTTTAATATTAATTAAGTAAACTAATTAAATTAATAGTATATGATTTCATTTAATTTAATAGATAGTTTTATATTTGATTAGATTTATACATTTCTTAATTAATGATTAATTAAATATTATGTTATGATAATTATAATTTATTAGTGAAATTAGAATTGATAAAAATTATTAATATTCAATAAAATAAATTAGTTATAAAAATATTAATTCATAAAATCAAATCAATATAAATAAATTAAAAAAATATCTACTTGAGAACATTAAATTAAAATTTTTTATTTAAATTGAGTAAATAAAAAATATTATTTATAATTATGATTTAATTAAGCAAATTAAAATTGATATAGAATAAGTTAATATAATTAAACATCTCCAACATATTAATCAATTAATTCTGAAATTCATAATGGTTTATTAGCTAATTTGGAAAATATTAACTTAAATAAGCTGATATTACTTGTTATTTAATTTTATTTAAGATAATTTTCTATATTTAATTATTTTAATTTTTACTCATTAATAATTAGTTGGGATACTAATATGTGATAATTATGATCTGCTTAATCTAATAAGTGTTGATAAAAAGTTTTTAAATTAGGGCTTTTATTTTATTAGTTTGATATTTAATAACGCAAAATTAATTGAGATATTAATATATAATAAATACAATTTAATTTAATTTAATAATTAGCATTGATACGTACTCCAAAAATTAGCTTGATCGGGCACGAATCTCGAAGCAAAAGCTAGTTGAAAACTTCAAAAATTAATTCAAAGAGCACCCGAACTCCGATTTCAGCGAGCTTACAGTCAAACTGAGCGTCTCGGAAATACCAACCCAACGACACCAAGATCAACCCAATCCGAGCTTAAATGAGTCCGAATCAAGGGCTCAAAGCGCTGTTGGAAGGTTCAAACTGCAATTTGAGTCACCAAGCGGACTCCGATTTTGACGAGCTTATACTCGAATCGAAGGGCTCGACGAGACGAATCCAACGAGCCCAAGATTACAGAATTCCGACATCACTAAGGCCTTCAAATGTCCAATGAACGGTGCATGATCGTAGGATTCAATATCGGCCGTCCATTGGACCACTCCCTATTCGCCCCTAATCTCATGCCTTTTTACGGGCCATGCCACTCCAGAAAATCAATAAATAAAGCCCTCATTTCTCATAAGAGGGGGATCCAAGCAAGAGAGAGAAGAAGAGAAGAGAAGGAAGGAGTTCCTCCTCGACAACCGCCGGACCACCGCAGGAATCTCGTCGGACCACCGCCGGACCACCGCAGGAACCTCGCCGGACCACCACAAAACCTCGCCGGACCACCACCTTAAGGCCCGACGTTCATCCCCGACGTCCTGCCAAAGACCCGACGTCTTGTTCAAGGCCCGACACTCAGTCCCTATATCCTGCCAAAGACCCGACGTCTTGTTCAAGGCCTGACACTCAGTCCATACTTCCTGCCAAAGACCCGACGTCTTGTTCAAGGCCCGACGTTAAGTCCCGACGTCCTGCTGAAGACCCGACGTCCTGCTGAAGACCTGACGTCCTGCTTAAGACCCGACGTCCTACTCAAGGCCAGACCATCAACATCTGATCTTCCAAGTGACACTGGGACTAACACCTGACTCCTTATCTCCTACCGCCTACGGTCCTTCTGACCACTGTCGCCTAATACGGTCCGTCCGACCTCCATCACCAGACAACGGTCTCCGGCCGACTACGGTCTCCGGCCGACTACGGTCTCCGGCCGACTACGGTCTCCGGCCGACTACGGTCTCCTGCCGACTACGGTCTCCGGGCGACTACGGTCTCCTGCCAACTACGGTCCTTCAGGCCAAACAAACCTGTATATGTAACTCCTACCATGTAATGCAATCTATATGATGTACATTTGCTACATCAATCCAAGGCCTTCTCCTAAGGAAGGGCCTCATTTGTAATCGACTACAAATACTAGTGGATTCATTCAAATCGGGCCAGGCCCCGTGGTTTTTCCCCCTTTTCAGGGGTTTTCCACGTAAAAAACTCTGGTGTCTCTTATGAATGCTACACCCTCTCACTTATCTGCTTGTGTGCTGGATCTTCGTACAATGCTAAGACGTTAAACTAAATATTTCTCTACCGCCGCGAATACTCCAGGACGCAACAGTTTACGAGAGTTGGAGGGAGAAGCTCCAACCAAACGAAGTGCGTGATCATTCAATCTCTCCAACCATTTGAATAATATTCAATGGTTGTCTTTGTTGTTGATTCTGCCCGACGCCGTACTTCTACTCGTCGTCGGAATTCTGACTGTCGTAAAAATTTCGTCGGTCTTCTGCCCAATGACGTATTTCTACCTGACGCCGTATTTCAGCAGTTCAACAAATCTCTCGAAGAACGGAGGGAGAGGAAGAAATCCCGTAGGCTTCTGCACGCGAGGAGGGGCGCTAAGTCGAGCAGGAAAAAATTCCAACTCGCAAATAACGAAAGCCTCAACCGCCAGTAAGCCGGAGAGAGAGAAAGAAATCCCGTGGGCTTCTGCACGCGAGGAGGGGCGCTATTCGAGTAGGAAAAAATTCCAAACTCGCAAATAACGAAAACCTCAACCGTCAGTAAGCCGGAGGGGGAGGAAGAAATCCCGTAGGCTTCTGCACGCGAGGAGGGCGCTATTCGAGTAGGAAAAAATTTCAAACTCGCAAATAACGAAAGCCTCAACCGTCAGTAAGCCAGAGGGGGAGGAAGAAATCCCGTAGGCTTCTGCACGCGAAGAGAGGCGCTATTTGAGTAGGAAAAAATTCCAAACTTGAAAATAACGGAAGCCTCAGCCGTCAGTAAGCCGGAGGGGGAGATCCCGTAGGTTTCTGCGCGCGAAGAGGGGCGCTATTCGAGTATCCCAACTCGCAAATAGCGGAAGCCTCAGCCGCCAGAGAACCGGAAGGAGAAGAAGAAAGGGGAATAGGAGATTCCTCACCTCCTCGACCACCGCCGCCGGAGTTTTTCCTGCCGCCTGAAGACGCCGGAACTCTGCCGGATTTTCAGGAAACGCAGGGAATTCGCAGGATTTTGTGAATTTCGTGGAAGAAACAAGTTGTATTTGGATTATCCCGACTTGTGGGACGAAATCCGCCATTTGTAATCTACAAAAACACTAGTAGAAATTTGCAACTGGGCGAGGCCCCGTGGTTTTTCCCATTTTTTGGGTTTTCTACGTAAAAACCCTTGGTGTTCACTTTCTCTTTTCTATTTGTGTGTGAAATACTCGTGCAACGCTAGGACGCGAATTTCCAAACTCTACCGCCGCGTATATTCTCGCACGCAACAAGCATATTTTAATTTTATCATAAATATTTATTATTAAATCTTATTTCAAGCTAATAGAATTAAATCTCAGGATTTAATAAATCTAAACTTATAGGCTTTACTAAATCATGCTCGAGTTAAATCCTACTTGCAGTCAATCAAATCCTTAAGTTTTTTAATACTTCTAGCATTGCATGTTTCTAAAACTGGTGGATCCGTTTTAAGATTATAGGGAAAAGAGCTCTACCACTTTCCTCAAACAAATAGGAATCCCCTAAACAATCCCGCGGAATTTTTTTTATGAACACCAGCTTAAAAATAAGCAAAGACACGCTGCAAAAAAAAATGTTGCAGTAATCCATTATGAAAACTACCAAACCCTCGCAACAAGAGAATTCAAAATTTCAGATCGCAAACAGTACTTTCCATTGCAAATCCTCCCTCCCCCATAAACCGATAGCAAGAAAGAAAAGAAAATGTCAATTCAACCTAAAAAAACGCGCTAAAACTCACTCGAACGATTGATCTAAACACCAGCACATGTAAATTCGTCAGATCCGTTGGGAAACTCAAATTCAGCTAGTATTGCTCCACGGATCTGCCCATTTGAATTTTAAAAAACTATAATATGAATTGTTAATCAGACCCTCTTCCATCATCTAATTAAAATAGGCATTGAAATCATCCCACAGCCGTCATTCTACAGGATGCTTGAAAAAACATATAAACGCATAAAACAAACGAAAAATTGATCTGAAATCCACAATTCGAACATCAAAATCAGCAGATCCGATTAGATCAAAGAAAATTAAAATAATTAAAATAATAAAAACTGAAAAAATAATGGAAGTTTCTTTTACCTGTCAACGTGCTCCTCCACGATCTTCCGATTTTCTTTGTATCCGCTACTCCTTCAGCAGAATGCGAATTGCGAGGGCTGGACGGCAGCATATATATCAGTATATAAGGGTATTTCGGTCAAATTACGGCCCCAAAGAGGTGGAACCGCGCTGCTTTCGGTTAGCATTTAAGGATACGTTCTTGCTAATTAGCTTTCTAAGAAAATTAAATATAAATAAATACTTAGTTGAAACATCTATTTTCGTTATTTTTTCTATTTAATAAAAGGGAAAAAAAGCTTATGAACTATTTGGTTTGCAACAATTTTTCATAAAGATTGAAAATTTATCATAAAATTTTAATTTTTAAAACTATTATAAATATTATAAATATTTTTTTATTTGAGAATAATTTTTTACAACTCAAATACCTAAGTAGATTTGGATGGAAAAATTAGTTTTCAACACAATTTTTTTTTGGAAATTGACAAAAAAAAAATGTCGTTATAATATAAAAAATAAATCAATAGGAAAACAATCTAAATAAGCTCTTCGTTTTAGGAAAAATTATTCTGTGCGTACACTGAACGTTGTCCAGAGACTAATAAAAATGCATCACGTCACTCTTTTACTGTACCGCGGCTCAGTACCACAGCTCAGTACCAATCGATACCACAACATCCGGAAATAGAGTCGTGTCTGACGTCCGCACAAAATAATTTGTCTAGTTTTAGATTTCTTTTTTATTATTTTGATTTCAGATTGTAATTACAATATCTATTTGATCACTATTTTTTTGCTATTTAAAAAAAAATTGTGCTAGAAAAGTATTTTATGCATGAACTTTTAAGAAAAATATTTTTTCTATAAGTACAATCATTCAAAATCAACCATAAATATTTGGACACGTAATATTCCTTTTTTCCCTTGCCAGCTAGAATAAATTTGTTGGAGAATTTTTTCTAGTGGGGAAAAAGTACCTATTTACGATTCTGATTCTCTTGGCAAGCTTGCAAAATGATTCTTGCATGAGATACTCAGTACTATTGGCATTTTTTTTTGGTGGACTTCCTTTCTAGCTCATTCGGTTGATTATTGAAATAAATATATCTTATGAATAATAGTTTGTTTATTTACTTTTTTAATAAAATATTAAAAATAATAATAATTTGTTTACTTTGATAAGCAAGCCGCTCTTTATCAAGCATCACATGCCAAGCCAGTCATTGAACCATTGTGCGACCTCCACTCTCGTTGCACCCAACAACCCGATAGTTACATCCACTAGCAATTCATTATTGCTTAGCATCATCTCTATTTATATAAACTAGTATTGTATATTGTAATACATATAACATATAAAATCCAAGTTACCTTTCTATCACATCTCATCTTCATGGTATTAAAGACACCAAAATATTAATAGCCCAGCTCTGCAAATTACAGAAGCACAAATGACGAACTCACCCGTCGTGAGCGTGGGAGACTCGCCGGAGTAGCGCTGAACACCAAGTTCTACCTGCAAGAAACCATAAAACAAACTAGGCAATAGAACAGTAGTGCAGGAAGGATAATTGATTTTTGCATATATCTCTAAAAAGGCCTTTTGGGGACTTTATATGGTCCACCTCACTACTAGCTGAGAAATAACTAACTAAGAAAAGGGAACGTGTAAAAAGGGAGATAGTTACCACGGTAGTGGAGGTGTGTGTGTGGTAGTTTGTGCTTGCAGAACATAATAGTAAATATGAGTCTTCATCAGGTCTCCCCGTCTTCAGAAGAGCTCGCTTCCGGCGAGGTTAGTGTTGCATTGGCGTCATCAGGAGGATGGTAGAGGTGGATATCTGACACGTTGAAGGTGGACGAAGTCTGAATGTCAGCTGGCAGATCAATAACATATGCATTGTCATTTATCTTCCTTAGAATAGGGAATGGCCCGATCTTCCTAGGACTGAGCTTAGTGAATGTCCCGGTAGGAAAACGCTCTCTCCGGACACGAAGCATGACTAGATCTCCAGGATTGAAACTCTTGAATCGCCTATGTGTGTCGGCCTGCTGCTTGTATTTCAGATTGGATTCATTTAATTGGGCATGAACTCTATCCACAATGTTTTTAAACTGCTCGGCGGCTTGTGTAGCAGCGGTGCTGCGGCATTTCGGAAGCACGGCGACGTCAACCACATGGTTTGGCATCTTGGTATACACATTGCTAAAGGGACAATGACCGGTCGACCGGTTGGGCATTGAATTGAAGGCAAACTCAGTCTGACTTAGCATTTCTTCCCACTTCTTTGGATGATCCTGAACTAAGCAGCGTAGCATATTACCCAGAGTGCGGTTAACCACTTCGATTTGGCCGTCGGTTTGGGGATGGTAGGCGGAGCTAAGGTTGAGCTCCGTATGGAGTCGTTTCCACAATTCCCGCCAGAAATGGCTAACAAACTTAACATCACGATCGGAAGTGAGGCTCCTTGGTACTCCATGTAAGCGCATTATTTCTTTGAAAAATAGCTTGGCGACATGAACAACGTCATACGTCTTCTTACAGGGAACGAAGTGCGCCATCTTTGAGAATCGATCCACCACCACCATGATGGAGTCTGCACCGGTCTTGGTTCGCGGAAGGCCCAGAACAAAATCTAGGCTGAGGTCTTCCCAGATAGAGTCCGGTGTGGGAAGGGGCGTGTATAGCCCGTTATTTTGAGTCGTACCTTTGTAGGTCTGACAAACTGAGCACCGTTCCACAAACCGAGAGACATCCCGAGCCAAATGCGGCCAATAGAATCGTATCTGGAGTTGAGCCAGTGTCCGGTCTCTGCCCACATGCGCAGCTAAATTCCCACAATGAGCTTCCTTTATGAGAAATTGACGCCAGGAGGATTTCGGGATACACAGACAATTGGCTTTGAATAGAAAGCCATGGCGGAGACTGTAATCGCTGGACGGTTGTCCGGAGATGCATTGCTTCCAGAAGGTTGTGAAGTCCTCGGCCGCTTCATAGAGGGTCTTCATCTCCTAAAGCCCCGTGATTCTGTTTGGAGACGAACCAACATGGCAGCCCTTCGGCTAAGTGCATCCGCTACTCTATTGAGCTTCCCGACCTTGTGCTGCAAAACGAACGTGAATTTTTGAAGGAAGACAATCCAGCGAGCATGCATCCGGCTGATATTCTTTTGATTATTGATATATTGAAGAGCTTGATTGTCGCTGCACAACACAAAGTCCTGATGTAGCAGGTAATGTTCCCATTGTTTTAAAGCCCTCGCAACGGCGTAGAGCTTTTGCTCATAAGTGGACCATTTTTGTCTGGCCTGGCTAAGTTTTTTGCTAAAGAATTCGATCGATTTTGACTCTTGAGAGAGAACAGCTCCGATGCCTACAGAAGAGGCGTCTGTATCCACATGAAAAGGTTTTTCAAAGTTTGGCAATGCTAAAACAGGAGTTGTACAAAGAGCTTCCTTAATAGTGTCAAAACTATTTTGTTGAGCCGCAGTCCACTTGAAGCTACCTGCCTTCAAACAGTCAGTAAGTGGAGCTACCAAGATACTGAACCCACGAAGCGACGATAGAAGTTTGTGAGCCCATGAAAACTTCGCACTTCAAAAATTGACTGTGGTGTAGGCCATTCCCGAATTGAGCTGACCTTCCGCTGATCTACTTCAACACCCTCAGCAGACAAAATGAACCCCAAGAAGTGAACACTGAAGGCTGCGAATTCGCACTTCGGGGCGTTTAAATAAAGTTTATGATGCCGAAGCAGTTGCAGAATTTCGGTCAGATGCTTGAGATGATCTGAAAAGTTAGCACTATAGACAAGTATATCATCAAAATAAGCCACGCAGATTTTTCCTAAGAAGGGTTTGAGCACTTCCTGCATTAGGCGCATAAAGGTAGAAGGTGCATTGCAAAGCCCGAAGGGCATCACCTTCCATTCGTATAAGCTGTCCCGAGTCTTGAAAGCAGTTTTCCACTCGTCGCCTGGACGGATGCGGATCTGATGATAGCCACTACGAAGATCCAGTTTGGAGAAAACGGTCGCTCCAGCCAATCGATCAAGCAAATCCGAAACTCGGGGCACTGGAAAATGATATTTCACGGTGATCTTATTAATGGCGCGTCTGTCCACGCACATGCGCCATTGGCCATCCTTTTTTGGTACCATGAGCACGGGTATGACGCAGGGACTCAGGCTATGCTGGATTAATTGTTTGTCGAGTAGATCTTCGATGATACTTTGCAAGATCGAGTACTCCTTGGGACTCATACGATAATGCGGGAGGTTCAGTAGTGTAGCACCTGGAACAAATTCAATTTGATGTTGGATATTTCACAGAGGCGGTAGCCCAGGTGGTAAATCAGAGGGCATTACATCCGCAAACTTGGACAGCAGTTCTTGAATCTCATCAGGGATGTGTGCAGAAGTTGAAGCTCTGTAGCTATCGGAGACAACCAATGCCAAGATAGAGTCAACGTCCTGACGTGTTTGCAATAAGAGTTTACCTGACGTAACATAGGCAGCGTTTTGAACTGGTTCCTTTCCTGCGGAGATGGGAGCTTGCGGACACAGTCGAAGCTTCTTACCCTTCCAGTCTAACGTGTAGACATTCTGCCGGCAGTTGTAGACAGCGTCCATATCATATTGCCAAGGTCGCCCCAAGATAACATGACAGATATCCATATCAATTACATCGCAGAGAACCTCACAAGCATAGTGTTTACCAATTGACAGACTAACACGGCACATATCGGTCATGGTAACATCCATTCCCTTTTTAATCCAACTCACCTTATATGGGTGAGGATTACTGGTAGTTTTCAAGTGCAGAGCTTGAACCACAGTTTGACTGATAACATTCTTAGTACACCCGCTGTCAATCAAGACTCCACACACCTTACCTTGTATAGTGCAACGGGTCTTGAACAGGGCTTTCCGTTGTGAGGGAATGGGGGCTCGCGGGGCTAGTAAAAGTTTATGCAGAACACAAACCACAGGTTCTCCATCGTCACCATGAACATCTTCAGCTCCGTTGTCAGAATCAGGCCCGCCTTCAGCTGAGGCGAATTCTCCATCTGCCAGCTGCTGATCCCCATCTAGGATTTGTATTCGCTGCCTACTTGGACATTCATTGGACTTGTGTCCTGGTTGGAAACATCGGTAGAACTTTAAAGTACTGGGTTTACTGTACGGGTTGTCCCTAGCGGCCAGAGGGGGCTTAAATTGATTCTTGGGCTCTCTGGAATTACTCTGGCCCGGAGCAGTGGGGGCGTTGGATGTGTTACGCGAAAATTGGGGGTTTCTGGTCCCAGATTGCAAACCTTTAGTGGCGTCAGTACCAAGAACGCCGAAATTCCTTCTCGATGAATGGCTACGAGAATGACACATCAGTTGAGTTTCCGCCTTTAAGGCAAAGTTCACTGCCTGACTTAAGGTCCAAACAGAGTTTAATTCTAGCTTATCTTGCAATGCTTCCCTGAGACCGCCAATATACCGAGCAACGAGCTGACTCTCGGATTCTTGGAGATTGTTGCGAGCACTCAAACGATAAAATTCTTCGGTGTACTCATTCACAGAGCGCTGACCTTGAGTGCATTGTTGATATTGGTGGTATAACATCTGCTCAAAATTAGCAGGCAAAAAGTGGTTTCGAAGAAGTTGCTTCATCCGAGACCAACTACGAACAAGTCCTCGGTGCTCCTGTTGGCGTGTTTGGAGCAGTTGCTGCCACCAAGCGCTGGCCCCGCCCTTTAAACGACAGACCACATACTTAACTTGTTTGTCGGGAGCAATTTCCATATACTCAAAGAATGATTCTACCGCTGTCATGCCCCAAGATCTAACTTGGAAAGAATGTCAATCAATTTCACAACAATTTACCAGAGTTATCTATAAACCTTCAGTAAGCAATCTATCAAACATCTATAAAATTTAAACATCAATATTCAAGTCGATTCACATCTCAAGACATCATATACAATACTCAGGAACTAAACTATCAATACAAGTAGAGAAATCTATCCTGTCCTGAGTACAAAAGAATCATCTATCGATCAAAAGAAACTAAAACCTGACGATCTGGATCAATTCCTATCTCCTGTTCCCGAGCCCTGACCTGAAAATATCAACCACATATAATGAGCTTTACAAAGCCCAGCAGGTCACCTAATACCTATAACTGAAATCAAAGCACGGCGATGCTATCGATATGCATGTCGGTCAATCACAGTCAATCAATCTATATCAGTCAATGGTCAATGAGTCTATGCAGTGGAAATCAAATCAGTAATCGATGCAATCCGAAAATCAATAGTCAATAAAACCAGTCAATGCAGCGGCAGGCAAATCAATCATTTCAATTCAATCAATCAATCAATATCCGTCAATCAAATCAATACGGTCAAATCAATACGATCTATTTAATGAAATCAATCGAGGAAAGCAATACGATAAATTTCGATCCATTCTGACAAGAAGTCTATACAACAGTCAATACGGTGTAGAACAGTAGCAACAGCGAGTCTATAAAATCTATAGGCAGCAATATCAATGAATCGGTAGGCAGTAGTCCAAATCCACGCTATCAATGCAGTATCTATATCTATCAATGTCTATATCAATGCTCAGTAGTATCAATGTTCAGTAATCAATCAATGAAATCAATGAATCCGATCAATCAATAAGGCAGGAATCGATAAAGCAATAAATCCGTAAATCAATACAGTAAACATGCATTTCAATACTATATACTGAACAAGTACAAACTACTGGCTATGTTGCTGTTGTAGATTCGTACATTGGTTCTATCAATAAGAGTCGTCACTCTTTTCGCCCGTCGGCATATCAATAAACTCCTTATGTCTCCCTTCAATAATCAATAATCAATGTTTAAAGGAAAGCCCGTCGGCCCACCATCCTGTACAGGTATCAATATCAATCTCCAACCAATGTTCAACCAGGTTCCACTTGCGATCAGTATCAATAGTCAATTCAATCAATAAGCAATTCAATAGTCAATATTAAAGCAATCATATCAATAATCATATCCATATCGATTCAATCTATCAATTCCAGACAATTCAGAAATCATACGAAAATCGGGCAGAATAACGGCAGTCTATCGAATTTACACAAAAATCCTGCAAAAGATACAAATTCCAAATCTTTCCAAATTACAGACGAAGATCCACGGCATCAATACGAGACTACCATTCTATAGAAACCAAGTCAGAAAACATCCTGATAATTTTCTATTCGATAAAAACCGCGTAGAACCAATTCCGACCGGAAGAAAGTTCGTAGAATACAGTCAAATCGTGTAGAATAATCATATCTATAACATATCAGAAGTTGTGCGGTGAAAGTTGTGTCAATCTCAAATCACGTCGAAAAGTTGACTACGAAAATACAAAACAGATCTCAACTCGGTCAAAACACAACATCTTTGAAAACAGAAACAGGGTTCGGAGTCCTTACCACGAGATCTTCACTTTTCCCAACAGCAGCGTCGGACGAAAAGCGCTCCACGGGCTCCAAAACCAAGCTTTCCTCTTTTCCTTCCTTCTCTTTCTCTCTCCTCAGATATTTCTCTCTCTTCAAAATATCTCATTTCTATATATATCCACACTGATCGTCCTGGACGATCGAGATTCGTACAGGACGATCCATGAAGAGAAGAATTTCGTCCAGACGAAAAATCACATATCGTCCCTGGCGAAGGGTTCACTGACTTATTTTCGTCCAGACGATCCTGATTTCGTCCAGACGAACCATACAGCCAAACATGATTTTTCTACACAACCTGCACCGATCGTCCCGGACGATCCAACTTCGTCCCGGACGAACCTGAAACAAAAGCTGATATTACAATCTCCCCACCTTAGAAAAATGTCGTCCCGACATTTCCCTAAAGGTACGGAGCAACACACGAAGCAAACCAAATCGATCGAAATCCAAATCCAAAACAAAACTCGTCGAAATCCATACAATCACACAATGCAATCAATCAAATGTCAATGTGCAATGTTCATATGTCAATATCAATCGGTTAGTCAAATCAATCTTACCAGTAGAACCTTCTGGTCGTTGCTGATCCTCACGATGCTGTAAACTCTGTAAACTGTAGATGCGTGGCACCACTGGAGGTCGTGGCGCAACTGTCTCCCTCTGATCTCTGACAGTCCTATCATCCATCCGGTTTCCTGATCTTTCACTGTAGGCCCTCGAGCCAACAGTCCTCTGCTGTCCTGTACCTGTGCCAGAATCAGTCCTTCCACCCAGTCCTTTCTGAGGACAATCTGCTGCTCTGTGTCCTTGCTGTCCACAGTGAAAACACTGTCCCGTCAATAAGTAGCACTGACCTGCATGTCGTCTACCACAGTGAATGCACGTGCCAAAACCACCGGACGATACTATCGATGCTGATCGTGATGCAGATCCCGATGCAGATCCCTTCGAACCCTCATACCTGCTTCTCTTCTCTCTATCTCTGTCTCTATAAGAATCATCTCGTCGTACCTCATCTCTCCTCCTTCTGGTATCCTCGTACCTCGGTACCGGTGTTGCTAAATCAATCTCTATCAATCGAGCTCGCTCCACTAGCTCAGAAAACTCATGGATCCGGAAAGGTACTAGTGGATGCCTCAGCTCTCTATTCAATCCATGTAGAAATCTATAGCACTTTTCTTCGGGAGTAGGAATCAGATGAGCAGCGTACCTCGAAAGTGCAGTAAACTCGGCCTCGTACTGCATCACTGACTTACGGCCTTGCTCCAATCTCATGAAAGCTTCCTGCATCTGTCGCTGAGCTGACGGTGGTACAAACCACATCCTGAACACTGCAGTGAACTCATCCCAGGTGATCTCAGCATTGGTTTTCCCCTGGAATTTCTCTCTCTGCTGTCCGATCCACCATCTCTCTGCCTCACTCTCCAACATGAATACTGCCAATGGTACTTTTCTATTCCCCGGACACTGCATGCTATCAAAAATCTTCTCCACCCTCATGATCCAATCCTCAGCAGCCTGTGGTCCCACAGCTCCTTTAAACAACGGAGGCTTCAGCTTGTGGAACATCTGCAAGTGTCTGTCTACCTCTTCTTCCTTGCTTCCACTCATCTTGCTCTGAGCGTCCCCCATCACATGTGCAATCGCAGTAGCCAACTGCATCATACTCTCTGAAGGCATTGGAGCTGCGCTGTGTTGCTCATTTGGTACACTGGATTCTGCTGGAGGATCCATATCTTTTCACCTGCACAATTCAAAACAAATGATACACACATGCAACGATGTATGCCAATGAAGCTCTTAAAGCTACCCAATCTACCCAACTCTCAATCCAAACCTACAACTCTGGTAACAATCCATTCTTCCAATAACACTGCTCTGATACCAACTTGTCATGCCCCAAGATCTAACTTGGAAAGAATGTCAATCAATTTCACAACAATTTACCAGAGTTATCTATAAACCTTCAGTAAGCAATCTATCAAACATCTATAAAATTTAAACATCAATATTCAAGTCGATTCACATCTCAAGACATCATATACAATACTCAGGAACTAAACTATCAATACAAGTAGAGAAATCTATCCTGTCCTGAGTACAAAAGAATCATCTATCGATCAAAAGAAACTAAAACCTGACGATCTGGATCAATTCCTATCTCCTGTTCCCGAGCCCTGACCTGAAAATATCAACCACATATAATGAGCTTTACAAAGCCCAGCAGGTCACCTAATACCTATAACTGAAATCAAAGCACGGCGATGCTATCGATATGCATGTCGGTCAATCACAGTCAATCAATCTATATCAGTCAATGGTCAATGAGTCTATGCAGTGGAAATCAAATCAGTAATCGATGCAATCCGAAAATCAATAGTCAATAAAACCAGTCAATGCAGCGGCAGGCAAATCAATCATTTCAATTCAATCAATCAATCAATATCCGTCAATCAAATCAATACGGTCAAATCAATACGATCTATTTAATGAAATCAATCGAGGAAAGCAATACGATAAATTTCGATCCATTCTGACAAGAAGTCTATACAACAGTCAATACGGTGTAGAACAGTAGCAACAGCGAGTCTATAAAATCTATAGGCAGCAATATCAATGAATCGGTAGGCAGTAGTCCAAATCCACGCTATCAATGCAGTATCTATATCTATCAATGTCTATATCAATGCTCAGTAGTATCAATGTTCAGTAATCAATCAATGAAATCAATGAATCCGATCAATCAATAAGGCAGGAATCGATAAAGCAATAAATCCGTAAATCAATACAGTAAACATGCATTTCAATACTATATACTGAACAAGTACAAACTACTGGCTATGTTGCTGTTGTAGATTCGTACATTGGTTCTATCAATAAGAGTCGTCACTCTTTTCGCCCGTCGGCATATCAATAAACTCCTTATGTCTCCCTTCAATAATCAATAATCAATGTTTAAAGGAAAGCCCGTCGGCCCACCATCCTGTACAGGTATCAATATCAATCTCCAACCAATGTTCAACCAGGTTCCACTTGCGATCAGTATCAATAGTCAATTCAATCAATAAGCAATTCAAT
Source organism: Dendrobium nobile (assembly GCA_022539455.1). Classification (NCBI taxonomy): domain Eukaryota; kingdom Viridiplantae; phylum Streptophyta; class Magnoliopsida; order Asparagales; family Orchidaceae; genus Dendrobium; species Dendrobium nobile. The sequence continues at coordinate 3,263,729 of CM039726.1, forward strand.
AGTCAATATTAAAGCAATCATATCAATAATCATATCCATATCGATTCAATCTATCAATTCCAGACAATTCAGAAATCATACGAAAATCGGGCAGAATAACGGCAGTCTATCGAATTTACACAAAAATCCTGCAAAAGATACAAATTCCAAATCTTTCCAAATTACAGACGAAGATCCACGGCATCAATACGAGACTACCATTCTATAGAAACCAAGTCAGAAAACATCCTGATAATTTTCTATTCGATAAAAACCGCGTAGAACCAATTCCGACCGGAAGAAAGTTCGTAGAATACAGTCAAATCGTGTAGAATAATCATATCTATAACATATCAGAAGTTGTGCGGTGAAAGTTGTGTCAATCTCAAATCACGTCGAAAAGTTGACTACGAAAATACAAAACAGATCTCAACTCGGTCAAAACACAACATCTTTGAAAACAGAAACAGGGTTCGGAGTCCTTACCACGAGATCTTCACTTTTCCCAACAGCAGCGTCGGACGAAAAGCGCTCCACGGGCTCCAAAACCAAGCTTTCCTCTTTTCCTTCCTTCTCTTTCTCTCTCCTCAGATATTTCTCTCTCTTCAAAATATCTCATTTCTATATATATCCACACTGATCGTCCTGGACGATCGAGATTCGTACAGGACGATCCATGAAGAGAAGAATTTCGTCCAGACGAAAAATCACATATCGTCCCTGGCGAAGGGTTCACTGACTTATTTTCGTCCAGACGATCCTGATTTCGTCCAGACGAACCATACAGCCAAACATGATTTTTCTACACAACCTGCACCGATCGTCCCGGACGATCCAACTTCGTCCCGGACGAACCTGAAACAAAAGCTGATATTACAACCGCCCTCTCCCAATCCAGATAGTCTTCAATATGCAATCGCCCTTCAAAGAATGGGATATCTAGCTGTACACGGAATTCTCCTGGATGACCATGATGTTGCCCACGATGACGGGGACGATCGTAATAACGGAACTATCCGTCGTCTCCAGACTCGACCACTTCCCTTCGCGGCCTGTAATCCACTTCGTCCTCGGAATCAGTCACTTCCACAAATGCATTCCTAACCAATTGGGGAGGACCCATAGGGTTGGTCGGAACACGAGCCGGACCCATCGGAACCCTCGTCGCTGGAATGGTTACGGTCGATTGTTGGGCCACACTAACAGAGGCTTTGAGATCCATCATCTAATTGCACAAATCCGTCGAAAGGCGAACGAAGTCCGCTCGCATATCACTGAGTTGTCGAGCGAAGCTAGCTTGCGCTGCCCACATGGCATCCAAGCTCCGATCGTCGTCGTGAGCTTTGCGGGACATTTCTGCAACCATCACTCCAATGCCGGCTCTGATACCAACTGACGAACTCACCCGCCATGAGCGTGGGAGACTCGCCGGAGTAGCGCCGAACACCAAGTTCTACCTGCAAGAAATCATAAAACAAACCAGGCAATAGAACAGTAGTGCAGGAAGGATAATTGATTTTTGCATATATCTCTAAAAAGGCCTTTTGGGGACTTTATATGGTCCACCTCACTACTAGATGAGAAATAACTAACTAGGAAAAGGGAACGTGTAAAAAGGGAGATAGTGACCACGGTAGTGGAGGTGTGTGTGTGGTAGTTTGTGCTTGCAGAACATAATAGTAAATATGAGTCCTCATCAACAAAGCTTCTCATCCATGACAAATCAACAAGCCAATCCTTTAGTCTTGGCAGATAATCAAGAAACTATACCTCCCTATCTCTAGTTCCTCATATACAACCTCAAGACCATAGCTCACGTTCAACTCCAAGTGACAACTACCCCTTTTGGATACTTCAAATCTTCAAGATGTTCACCGCCAACAACTACGATGGCTTTCTGACTATCTCCACACCGTATCCCCCAAAACACATTGTCTCTAGCACTGATGAGACCCAATAAAACTCATATTTCATCACATGGAACTTTATGGACCAAAATTTCTCCGCTTCCTTATTCTCCTCCATTTCACAAATCATTTTACCCAACATTTAAAATCTCAACGCGTGACATGACATTTTGTCTACCCTAGACAAGCAACTCCAACCCACCAACAGATCACGAGTTATCCAACTAAAAAATGAGCAGCACAATATATCCAAGAAAGACCACACCATGACCCAATACCTCTCACACATAAAGTCTATTATCGACAATATCACTGTTGTCGGATCGCAAGTAGATATTAATACATCATCCTCTACATCCTCAACAGGCTTCCATCTTACTATCAATCGTTCAAGACATCCATTAGAATCCAACTAACTCCAATCAATCTGGATTATTTGTATTCTCTATTGTGCAGTGAAGAGATCAATCTCACCAACGAAGCTTCAAGACACACATCAACAGATTCTTCCAGCATTGTTCTTATTGTAGCAAGGAATCGTCCTTCCCATTTCAACAAATTCTAACTATCACCAAACCAGACCATCTCAGTATCCCGACCCACTTTCCTCCCTAGCTACCACCTCCAAAACACCTAACTACAAGACCCAACTAATCGACTTCAAAGATCCCCTTCACCCCAACCATGTCTGCAAACTCAATAAAGCCATTTATGAACTCAAGCAAGTCCCGTGTCAATGATTACATACATTCTCAAACTTTTTAATCCAGCACTACTGTGACATAAACCAATATAACCCTTTATTTTTCATCATCTACACGCACAACATGTCCATTTTCCTTCTCTTATATGTCGATGATATTATCCTCACCTGCAGTAACCCCTAATTCCTATTTACTCTCATAAAGGTTGTCCATAAAACCATCTCCCTCAAATACCTTGGCAGACCATCTATTTTTATTGGTATTCAAATCATCTCAACACTCTCCTCACTCCTCCTCCATTGATATCAATCCAACTATGCCTCATAATTTCTCAACAAATTTGGACTCACCGAATGCAAACTCATGTGAACACCCCTCTCTCTTAAACCACCCAAACAACCATATAGCACACAACCGTTCCACGACCCTGCCCTTTACAAACAAATAGTCAGCTCCCTCTAGTATATCACAATTACCCAACCCGACATCACCTTCACCACAAAATACCTCTATCAATTCATTCATAATCCCCTCAATCTACACTACCAACAAATGAAATGGCTTATACGCTACATCATAGGAACTATCAATCTCGAGATCCCTCTCACACATGGCAAAATCTCACACTTCACTCCTACTCCGACTCCAATTGGGCATTCGATCTGATAGACAATAAATCAACAATAGTATTGTTCCTTCCTCGACAACAAGCTCTTCTCATGGTGCGTGAAGAAGCAACCAACAGTCGCCAAATCCTCCACAAAAGTATAATACAGATCTTTTGCCTAGGTTCGCTATCTCTTATGAGTTCAACATCCCACAAACCACAACAAACCCCAATCCATTGCGACAATGCCCCCACTTGCCCTAGCTACAAAATTTATATTCCATGCTCGAACCAAGCACATCGAGATTGACTATCACTTCATTCATGACAAAATATAATCAAAAGATGTATCCATTCATCACATCAACACCACCGACCAGCCCGCTAACATCTTCACCAAGATGTTATCTCCACTCATATTATATTCTCTCATAAACAAATTAGCTCTCCCCTCATCTGAGACTTAATTCGAGGAACAATGATAATCACTCTAATAAGCGAGACACACTTTGCCAAGTATCACATGCCAAGCTAGTCACTAAACCACTGTGCGACTTCCACTCTCGCTGCACCCACTGACTCGATAGTTACATCAACTAGCAATTCATTATTACTTAGCATCTTCTCTATTTATATAAAAAAACATTGTAGATTGTAATACATATAATATACAAAATTCCAAGTTATGCTTCTACTCTTCTCTTGTAGTTCTACCATTTTATTTCAGCTCATCTTCAATTTTTAAGAAAGAGAGAAATTATGGGGTTTGACCTAGTTAAAATGATTACACTATTGTATTTTTAGATACAAATGATGCTTCTCCTTAAGGGAAGGAATTAGTTTTATATAGTAACCTATAATGTACAAAATATATCACATGGTTGAAGTTGGAAAAGTCCAGTGGCATTAGAGTTGTATTTAAGATATAATTTGCCTATTTGTCTTATCTATTCCTTTGAAATAGGGAGACTAGAGATCAATAAGTATAGCATAAATCCTAATGCTCACATTTGGAGTAAAATTTGGTGTATATATAATTTATCAACTTAAAAAAGGATGATGTGCATTGATATTATTAGTGATAATATACAGTGAAGTTATAACATATGACAATGTAGCTAGGTGACAACTATCAAAAGATTGTGGGTCATAAAACTATAGTAGGGTAATGAAGGTCGAAGGATCTTGATCGGAGCAAGAATAACGAACAAACTATACATGGGCGATGATATTTAGACCATAACAATAAAATAGTGATGATTGAGTGAAGTAGTCAAATAATAATATGCATACGAAGATGGTTGCGAGATGGTGGTCAGATGATATCAATTGAGAGATAGAGGCGGGGCAAAGGTAATATTCGGCGGTGATAATGATGTTGAATGTTAAGTATAGTTTTAGAGTTGTTTATATATCAAAGCTCCCTCCTCACGAAAGTCATGGTACCCTTTTTTTTTGTGAAAAATAGGATTTCATTAATAGTACTTTAGTGAGGGCATTTGGGTCAACACATACAAATTTTAATAATACTAAATCACATAGCACATATTGAAACGTTTGATCAGAGATCACTTATTCGACATTTTAAATACTTTAATGGCCTCACAGTTGAGTGTTTTTACGCTTTTTAGATTCGTCTCGTCAGCCTGCTCATTTTGATTGTAGCATGTAATATTCAAAGATCACACGTCCTTCAATTAATGTCTAAGAGTTTCTAAATAATATCGTAGTGCTTAATTTATGCGCACATTTAGACTCAAATCTTTACCCTTTTGTCGTCATTGAGCTTTTTCTCATCAAGACACTTAATTTGACTAGAAAATGTGATTAATCATTCTCCTTAAAAAGTTTTCTTACCTCCAATATAATAATTGGATTATATTTTTACTTTTCATTTGTCCATTTTTTATTGATATTTTTCCTGCGACAAATTTCAATCTTAAGCATAAATATTTTTGTTTAAACAAATATTTTAAAAAATAAAAGTTTCAAATATCATTCTATAACTTTGCAGTGAAACAATATTGGATTATAGTTATAATATAAATATTATTTTGTGAAATAAGAAGTTGAAGGAATATTGTACATATTTTTAAAAGAAGGATTAAAGTCAATATATATTTATTTAATCTACGTGCATTATATTAAAACTTCTAAAATTTAAAAATTGGTTTCAATGAACACACACGGTACCCACAATTGAACCAGAACCCGATGTATGCGACACGAGAAATCATTCAGCATCGGTCCCTTTCGCCGGTAGCTTTACGTGGTCTCGCTTTAATATGTATTTATCTTTAGGTTTTAGCTTGCTCGCTTGGAGCAGAAGGAAGAAGGAAGAAGGTACATGAACGCCTGAACGGCAAGGGCTTCGTTGGGGATCAAGGGAAACCCTAGATACAAGGGAGGGTGATCTGGAGAGAGCATCTCTTATTGTGAACAACAAGTGATTCCTCTTTTAAGTCGCTCGCCTTTTTCGGTAACTTAAAAAATCGCATATTTTGTTGATCTTTTGATGAATCCTCAATTTGTGTTCTCCATGGAGGGAAACCTATCAGTAGATTTTCCTTGCAAACATATTATCATTTAATTATTTTGCAGCATAAGTGGTTCATGGCTTTTTATACGTTGAAATTTATTTTCTTTGTTTTTTTTTTAATGAAGAAAGTAATGCTTGGGAATTGGTTTTTGCATTGAGGGACCCTGATCCGGTATGTGAAACTTGATTCATGTTAATTTAAAATCAAATATTTGATTAAGAAATATAATTTAAATTACATGAAAATCACGCGTGAATGTAAAATACAATCAAGTGAAGAAGGACGATTTTGCGGAGCGATGCATGCAAATTTTGATGTTGTGCTTAGAGCAAATTAAATATCTAGTTTGGGATTTCTCAGCGCATCTTTCCTTCAAAGAAAATATACTCTGGCCTCTAACCTAATTTCATTATAGTGCAAGTCTTATGAAAAATATTTTGTCCACCAAATGCTTAAAAGATGAAATGTAAAAGAGAAAGAAAAGTGTCCAAAATTTAGTAAAGTTGCTAGAGGGAGAGTGCAAAGATGAGAGTTTGATGGACTCATCATGAATTGTTGAATAGTTTTCGTGGACTTAATTCCTCTATATATTATATTAGGCAATTAATTGAATCCCTTTATAAATCATGCTAACTTTAGGGAAATCAAACTTATGTATATGAAGCTATGAAAGAGAGTAATAGAACATATACTTAGAATAATTACATAAATTTTGGAGAACAAATTCGAAACATGCTAGGAGCATGGAAGCAATTTTATGTAAAATAATTATGAAGTATATATGTCAAAAGGTTGGATAGCTCTAGTGGCCTTCCAATGACCCAGTTAGGAGAGCAGATATATTAGATCCGACCTATGTTAAGAAAGGTAGAGGTAGACTTAAAAAAACTTGGTTATAAAGTAGGTTTAAAATTGCGCAATATGAGGCTCGCCTTTGCGCAATTCTAGTAAAAAACGCCTCAATGCTTACGCCTCGAGTTTTTTTATGAGGCTTGCGCCTCAACTTGATTGAGGCCCGCCTCGCCTCACTGGCATGAGGCTTACGCCTCACGCTATATATATTAAAACTTACATAAATCTTGAAGTAAATGCCCGACATTGGACTCTATAGGAGGGGAAGAAGGGGAGAGAGCATCTCATCATAATAATGATTCAAATGAAGAACCCCTTAGTGATGACAGTGTTGATGATTTATGAGTTCTTATGTGATATGTCATTGCTATTTGTTTTTTAAAATTGGAATTATATGTTAATGAAAAGAATCATGGGATTTGGGAAAGATAGAATTTTGAGTTGAATTATATTTCATGTTGTCTTATTATTGGGATATTTTGATTTCACTTCATATCTTATGCTTTTTTATGTTTTATATTATTCACTCATTAGTATATAAAAAATTTATCATTTTATGTTTACGCAATCTTTTGATTTTGAGGCTTACGCCTCAAAACGCCTTGAGGCTTACACCTCGCCTCACAAATGAAAAACGCCTGAATACTCGAATACACAATTTTAAACATTTAGAAATGACATTTTTTATTAGATTTATAAGTGAATTTGATTCTTCATAGGACACAATGGAGAAAAAAGATTCATGTAGTTGACCTCACCTAGTAGGATATAGGCTTGATGATTGATGTTATTGTTGTTGTATAGAGCAAAGAAATGATAGACATATGCTTTTTATTGTTTATGATAAGGTATATGATCAAGTACCATGATAATTGATTTGTTATGCTTTATGGCAAAAATGTGCATGCCAAATATATAAAAGTTGATATGTTTTAGTTTAAAATTGAATATTTGATAAAGAAATGTTGTTAAATCACATGAAAATCAGTTTTGTATGTAAAGTAGAATTAAGTTAAGAAGGAAAAACATGTTGTAATGAGCATGCAAATTTGACATTGTTTTTCAATAAAATTGAATTTCTCGTGCAGGATTGGTTGACAAATCTTTCCTCCCAAAGTACGACACTCTATGGCCCATCCCATCTTCAAGATAACACAAAATTTGAAGTTATTTATAAATGTTTTGCCCTCTGAATGCTCAATAAGGGTTTCTAAATTACAGTTATAGCCAGAGAGAGTGTAATGAAGAGGTTTTAATGGACATATAATGAATTGTAAAGTAGTTCTTAGGGACATAATTCTTATATAGATTGTGCTAACTATAGAGAAATCAAACTTATGTGTCATGCAATTAAGCTATGGAGCAACCATAGAACAAATACAACATCACAACATCAAGCTTTATCCCATTACGTGGGGTCAACTGCTTGAATCATTTTTCTCCATTGTGTCATATTAAGAGTTAAATTCTCATTTAAATTTAATTTTAAAAAATGTCATTTCTAATTTTTTAGCCTAGTATTTTTAGGTCTACCTCCACATTTCTTAATATAGGCCAAATTTAATACATCTACTCTCCTAACTGGGTAATCGAAAGGCTTACAATTTATGTGTCCAAACCATCTAAGGGAACTCTCTCTAATCTTCTCTGCCACTGGAGCTACTCCAACCCTTTCACGTACGTACTCATTTCGCTTTCTGTCTCTAAGAGTGAAGTCACTCATCTACCTAAGCACTCTCATCTTTGTAACATTTAACATAACTTTATGCTTCTCTTTTAATAGCCAACATTCTGCGCCATAAAGCATTGTAGGTCTCACGACCATCTTATAGAAATTTCCTTTAAGTTTGAGGGGTACTTTTCTATCACACAATAGGCCCGCCCGATGTATTCCTCTACTTCAACCATCTAACTTGAATTCTACTAATGATATCCCCATATATTTCACCATCACTCTAAACAATAGAACCAAGATGTCTAATACGAGTATTTTTATTAATGACTTGATTGCCTAAAGTCACAATCTCTCTACTAGATCTATTACTACTAAAATTACACTCCAAGTATTCGGTTTTAGATCCAGTCAAACGAAAATCTTTAGACTCTATGATTGATCTCCATAATTAAAGTTTTCTTTCAACTCCCTCTCTAGTCTTATCAACAAGAAGAATATCATCAACAAAAAAACATACACCAGGGAATATCCTCTTATAATGTCCAGTAAGAACATCCATGAATAAAGCAAAAAGATATGGGCTTAAAGCTGATCCTTAATGTAATCCAACTGAAATAGGAATGTCCTTGGTCAAACCATCTTGTGTTTGAACACAAGTGGCAGCTCCTATATACATATCTTTAATGACTTGAGTATAAGCATTATTAACACCTTTCTTTTCTAAAACTCTCCAAAGCACTTCTCTTAATATTTTATTATATGCTTTCTCTAAATCAATAAATATCATATGTATATCATCTTTATTCTCTCTATACTTTCATCAAACATTTCAATAAATGTATAGCTTCCATAATAGACCTACCCAATATGAATCCAAATTAATTTTGAGTAATCTTAGTATCACTTCGTAACCTATGCTCAATAATTCTCTCCCGTAGTTTTAGAGTATGTCTTATTAACTTAATTCCTCTATAATTCGTACACTCATTTGCATCATCTTTATTCTGAAAAATAGGAATAAACACACTTCTTCTCCACTCATTCATTTTGAACAAATTTTTGGGTTTAAGCTATAGAACAAATGCTTAGAATAATTACATTCATTTTGAAGAATTTTTTTAGTGCCTAAAGTGAAAGATCTATTATGGAAATAACTTTTGTGTTAAAACAATCAATGAAGTGTATAATGTAAAGAAAAGATCTTTATTTGATTTGTATTGATTGTTAAAAACATATGATTGAGTACCATGAGAATTTATTGGACATTCCTTAATGCAAAAGATGCGTGTGAAAGATACATAGATGTTCTTTAGGATATTTATAATGAAATATTGATTGCTATTAGAAGTAGCTGTAGAGTAACCCAATAATTTTCAAATATCAGATGTTTATATTAAGGATTAACAGCGAGCCTATATCTTTTTGCATTAGTACAAAGATGCTTGTAAAAGATTTTCAAAGCATTATGACTTGACTTTGCAAATCTTGTTCTAATTAGTGACATTTACTAAAATAAGTAAAAAAATTAGAATAATGAAGTTTATGATATTTACATTTAATGGGTAATTAACAATTAATATTTAGTATTGCTAGAATATAAGGTGATACCTAGGTATCATAGATTTAAGTATATTGAACATATTATATAGAATAATAAAAATATATATGAAAATATAACTCGGAAAGTTAAGGTTAGATGGTTAAACTACAGAAGTGCCTTATGAGTTTTGTGTGATAAGAGTATATTATGGAGATTTAAAGGTACATTTTATAAAATCTTATTTAGGCTAGTAGTATTGTTTGGATTTGAATGTGAGAAGAATGAGATCGTTAAGATGATTGTGTGAAAAAACTCAAGAGGGATAATATTGATTATAGTATAGAATATGTTGGAGTGACATATATTACAAATAATGTGATTGAAAATAAACTTAGGTGGCTTGGACACATACAACATCATAATTATCATTAGCCTTATCCCAACTATTTAGGGTCAATGCTATAGATAGTCCATGTTCATTCGTTCAAAATTTTTCTTCACAAATAATTTCGAACTTCTATCCAAGTCATCTCTAAGTCTACCTTTTTTTCTTCATAATCCTTTGATGCTAAATTTATCAACCCGTTTAGCAAGGGTGTTTTCTATCATGTTCTACATGTCCAAATTATATAATCTTGCCTTTTTTACCAGTAATATTTCTTTCGGTCTTATTCTTTTTTTTTGCTCGTTGATATCATCAAGAAATCTAGTAGCCAAACTCTTGATTTTTTTCGCTTATGCTTTTTGAATGATGATTTATAGAGGACAGATCTACTAGCAGGGTGCTGAATGCCATCTCATAAACTCAAGCGGCTACATATCCCTCCTTTGAAGTAAAAATCATCTGCAAGGGCTGATTATATTGAATTTTCAGTAATTTCTTTTTGAAGTTATTATGGAGGAAATGATTCACCCAGATATTTGATTTAAAACATTCTTCTGTAAGTTAATAAAGTTAATTCGCTAGCTTTACCACTGTATTAGGCAATAATGATTATAGTCTGAGAAGGATGGGACAAGTGGAAGTCGAGATGAGCTATATGAGCATGCATGCATGATGAAGGTTTTTTTGATGTTAAGAGGTTTGTATATTTTACCTGAGGGATATGGATTGAGGGCGGGAAGACTGTTTGGGATAGCAGGCTATGAACTAGCCTGTGTTGTTTGGTGGGGGAGTAGGAGAGCTGCAGGGAGAGGTTATGAAGCTATTGAGATGGCTGAAAACAATCCAACGTTTAACAGGGAAAAATGACTTTGCTAGAAATGGCACAAACCGTTGATGCCTTGTATTATAAAAAGGATTTCATGTGTAGGATGTATATTAAACGTTTCTGTACCATACTTTTTTATTAAATATTCATAAGCTTTGATGGAATGCAAAACCTATTGTTCAAGTAAATTTTGAAATACGAGCATTTAACGTCTCTTATTCTGTTCTCTGGTAGCCTGTAATGAGCATTGAGTTGGAACTTTTTCACTTCTGTGAATATTCTCTGATGGTCATACTCATTGATTAGTTACGGTGTTTCCCTTCTGCTGCAGAGTCAAGCTTTTGCTTCAAGAATCTTCTAATACACTGTTGCCAAGAGAAATCATGGCAGGCTTTTCACGTCGTTTGATTGCCTGCTTACAAACTGGAAAGCTTGCTTTTTTAGCACTTTTGGTAGCATCTGGATTTGTGTTGCAGGTTTTGGTTAGTATTCTCCACACTTCTAAATATTTCTATCGGCCTTCCTTATTTTATGAAGCTAAAAATTTACCTGTTTCTGATTCACTCTCTTATATTTTCGTTATGATGTTGCAGGCTTGTGCTGTATATAATAACTGGTGGCCCATGCTAACAGGTAACAGTTAACAGGGATAATAGTTTGATAATGATGGGAATATAATTGGTGAGCAAGATTATTAATCTTCAATTGATTCCACTGCAGCTGTAATGTATGTCATTCTTCCAATGCCTTTGCTATTCTTTACTGGTTCTGATAGCTCGTCACTAATGTCCAGTGATTCAGATAGGTGAGTTAACTGCTTTAATTGTTAAGGATTTACATGAATGATCTACTTTTATACACCTAAAAACTCATATATGTGCTCTCATGACTTGCATATGTCCTCAGCCTTTACATTCCATCTATCCAAATTGTTAACAGAATAAAATGATTTTTCCATTGATCATGCCTGCTATGTCTGCCACTTCTCTCTGCAGCAAATTGTCACCATGCTTTCCTTGCCATCCATTTGATCATAGCTGTAGGATATTGATAGGAAGTGCTCGTAAAACTCGAGATAATACTAGGATGAAATTAAATTTCAGTTATCTCCAACACAAACCACAAATATAATAAGAGGAATAGCAAGGAAAACTTTGTAATAGATGAAATAGGGAAGAAAACAAATAAGTTACAATGGATCTTCAATTGGAGATGAGGATCCGGCTCCCCCAATCTCTAGCCCGCGACTAGAGATAAAACAAAAACCTAAGAACCATCCAAATTTCAGCAAATACAAGATATCCCAATGCTAGGATATTTTTCTCCTTAAAACATACAATCAAAAAGGAAATCCCTAAACAGCCCCTCCTTCGAATTTTCTCTCCTAAATTGCATTAATTCCTTCATTGAAGCCGCCTGGAGGAGGGGCGGAACTCACATTGGCGGAACTCCTATTTCACCTCCAATAAAATTGAGCCGGTTCAGGTTGGTCAGGCTGGACCAGTCTAGTGACTAGTCTAACAACATCTATCGCAAAAACCCTCCATGTCCTCAAGGTGGAATGATAGAAACTGATGCTTCACTCTCTCGTACGACTCTCCCATGTGGCGTCATAGACTGGTAGAGTCTTTCACTTTATTAGCACTTCCTTAAGCCCATATTCTCCATGTCATAACCCTTTTAGCTCCATGGGTTCCAATGCCACTTCCAAGTCGTCAGTCAATATCCCATGTAACTTTGAGCTAACAACATGATCTCCAATAGCTCTCCTCAATTGTGAATCGTAGAACACTGGGTGTATGGTAACGATCAGGGGTAAGCTCAATCGGTAAGCCACAGCTCCAATCCTCACCAATATCTCGTAAGGGCCAAAGTATCTCGATGCCAGCTTTTCATTTCTCCTATTAGTGATCGACTGATCGTCCTTTGTCTATAAGGACGAAGCTTCAAATATATCTTATCCTCCATCTCAAACTGTATGTCCTTCATATGCCCATATGTCTGCTTCTTTATGATCTGTTAAGCCCTCGTTAAGTGCTTTTTTAATTCCTCCATAACCCTTTCTCTATCCTCAAAGTACTGTTCAACTGAAGAACCTGATATGCTTCCGTGCCCAAAATGTACCATGTGGGATGGTTCTCTTCCGTACAACACTTTAAAATGAGTCATATGGAAAATTGAATTATATGAAGTGTTGTACTAGTACTCTGCCCATGATAGGCACTTGACCCACAAGCGATGTGTCTCTGAAGCGAAACATTGCAAGTAAGTGTCCAAGAACCTGTTAACCACCTCCGTCTGCCCATCTGTCTGAGGGTGGTAAGCGGTGCTTCTCTTCAATATTGTCCTTTGTAGCATGAGGAACCTCCTCCAAACGTGACTGAGGAACACCTTATCTTGGTCGGACACTACAGACTTCGGTATCCCATGCAGTTTGACCACCTCTTTGATGAATGTCGTTGCCATTGTCACTACCGTGTAGGGATGCCATAGGAGAATAAAGTGGGTATACTTGCTCAACCTGTCAACTATCACCAAAATCACTGTAAACCCCTTAGATCGGGGTAACCCTTCTATAAAGTCCATGTTGAACTCCTCCCATACCCTATATTGTAGAGCTAGGGGTTGAAGTAACCCCCTGGAGTCATGGTAATGTACTTGTTCCACTAACATACCTCACATATAGCCACAATCTCTTTCACATCTTTGTGCATCATCTTCTTATACAACTATGTTTCCAACTCTTATGTCTTCTGCACACTAGAATGACCCCCCTCCCCCCCCCCCCCACAAACGCTCCCATGGAACTCCTGCAGCCGATGTGAAATATGGACTAATGTTCGAGAAAATACAAACCTCCCATGGTGCAGAAGTCTCTCCCCCTATAGGGAATAACCATGTTGACTATTCTCATCCTTCAGCAGGTCTGCCCTGATCCTTCCCAACTCCTCATCCTGCACACTCTCCTCTTTAATAGTCCCCTAATCCATCATCAGTTGTATCGACATGGCTAACTCCTGGAGCTCTCCCACGCATATGGACAAGGCATCAACCGCATTGTTCTCTAACCCTAACCTATACTGGATCTCAAAGTGATAGCCCAACAGCTTTGACAGCTACCTCTGATGCTCCTTGATAACTATTCTCTGCTGTAACAAGTACTTCAAGCTCCTCTAGTCTGTCATGAAGATGAAATGTTGACCCAACAAGTAAAGCCGCCACTTCTGAATAGCCAACACAATCACCATCAACTCCCTCTCACAGACTGACTTTAGCTTAGCTCTGACTGTCAACACCTGAGTAAAGTAAGCCATGGGCCTGTGATTTTGCATGAGCACTGCCCCCAATCGATGCCCCGATACGTCAATCTCTATCGTGAAAATCTGGCTGAAGTTTGGTAGGGTCATGATCGGTACCGAAGTCATGACTTTCTTCAATCTCTCAAAGGCCTTGGTAGCCATCCTCCCCACAAAAAAGCTATCATTCTTCAGCTGCCCAAGCTATGGTGTTATATCCTCTCACAAATCTCCTGTAGTATCCAGTCAATCCTATGAAACCCCTTAGCACCCTTAGATTCCTAGGTAGAGGCCATTTCAGCATTGCCTCAATCTTGGCATGATTAAAGGCCACCCCCTCCTAAGATACATGCTCCAAGTACTCTACACTGGCCTATTGATGCAATAAAAAAATTGCTAAATAGACAAACTATGATTGCATATATATAAAAAAAAACATGCCTTCCTTCAAAATAAGAAAATACACACTAAATAGGACACAACAACACCTAATCTTTAAAACATAGCACGACACAACTTAAATCTTATAATAGTTGTAGAAGAAAGATATAAATGGGGTGGAAACTTGAAGAGAGAAGAATTAGATAAGAAGCCTGAGACGAAATTATAAAGAAGAGAAGAAGATAGCTCGCAAGCTATGACAAAACCCGCAGGTTTTCATTCCAAATATTCCTTACATATTGCTACCTAAAACAGCCACAAAACAACCTCTATTTATAGTAGAGTAGAAACTAAACAACCCAAATAGCCGCCCATTCCATCCAATTAGAAAAGGGGAGGCAAAAGGTCAATAAGCAGCACATGAAGGAGCAGCGGGACACAACCACGAACGGACAGGGCCAGGGGAAAGGAACCGGGCAGGCAGAGGAAACGAAGGGTCAAAACAGGGGAATGAACCCGACCAGCTGGCAGCCAAACCGAATAACCAAGCCAAGCAGCTAGCAGATAGCCCCCCCTGCCTACATCAAATTCTCCTCCAGTTAAAAGATCTCATCTCTTGATGAGATGACTTTTGAATTTTGGAGATACGTCATTTCCGATTCCTGAATCAAAATAGCGTACTTCTTTTCAATTATCTCCTTTTCTCGATTAAACTCGGCTAGAAGTGAACGCCTCTTAGACTCGTATCTCTCGGCATATAATTGCAGTTGTTCTTGAATCTTGAGAAATTTGATCTGAATCAGATCTTAAGAACTTCCTTGCGTCGGAATCCATCGACTCGTAGGAATAATTTCTTTAAAATCACCCGGCTTACTTTCTCCAACTTCAGATTCAATTACATCATGTTTTTCCATTTTTTTTAACGCTTAAAAAAAAGGAAGACACAAAAAAACTTAAGCTTTGATACCAAATTGATGTAATAAAAAATTTAAGGGACTACCTAGATTGCATATAAACTTTCGCCTTCCTTTCAAAATTGACAAACACCTTACAACTCACGACAAACACAATTTTAGAACATAAAAACACCTAATAAAGCTTTCCTTGATTGAGAAGAAAGATACAAATGGGGTGGACACTTGCGGAGAGAAGAAATAGGTAAGAAGCCCGAGACAAAATCATAGAGAGGAGAAGAAGAAGTGGATAAGCTCGCAAGCTATCCAAGAAAAAAAAAACCTCAGGTTTTAGTTCCAAAATTCTTCACATATCCCTACCTAAAACAGCCATAAAACAACCTATATTTATAGTAGAAGAGGAAGCTAAACAGCCATTCAGCCGCCCTAATTATCCAATAAAAAAAGAGAAGAAAAATGTCAGCTATTGCTCACGTTGGGAGCCCAATAGCCAAAAGAAACCAGCCATAAATATATGCAGGAACCGAACAATCAGCCAGGGAGCCGAATAGGTAATCCACGGGAAAAGCAAGGGAACTGAACATGTATAGCAAGGGCCGGCCAAGCACAACCAACAAAGAGGGACCCGAACATGTAACACCCAGGGAACCGAGAAAAAAAGCAAGCATCCAATAAACCAACTGCCCCCCCTCCCTTTGCCTACATCACCTGTGCGAAACAACACTTCTTTGGGTTGGCCCTCGGCTGGTGCTCCTGTAACACTTCTAAGACCGCCCTCAAGTGCTTCAAATACTCCTCGTTTGATCTGCTATACACCAGGATGTTATCAAAGAAAACGAATACAAACCTCCAGATGTAAGTCCATAACATCCTGTTCATGAGGGACTGTAATGTAGCAGTGGCATTGGTGAGGCCAAAAGGCATCACCAAGAACTCGTAGTGCCCCTCATGAGTCTTGAATTCGATCTTCAAAACATCCTTCTCTCTCATCCCGATCTGATGGTAGTCAGACTTCAGATCCATCTTTGTGAATACTACTGCTCCACACAACTCATCAAATAGCTCATTTATCAGTAGAATGATAAATTTGTCTAACACAGTCTCCTTATTCAAAACCCGATAGTTAACACAGGATCTCCAACTCCCATCCATCTTCTTGATTAGTAAGATTGGGCTAGAAAAAAGACTCACACTCGGCCTGATGATACCTGCCTCCAACATCTCTCTATTCAGCTTCTTAATATCGTCTTTCTGAATTTGAGGGTAGCGGTATGACCTGACACTAATCGATGACTTTCTTCCCTCAAGGTGATGGCGTGCTCTTGCTCTCTTGGTGGTGACAATACTTGAAGTGGTTGAAAGACCTCACTGAACTGTTGTATAAGTGGTTGTTATGAAGGAGGTATGCCCCTCCCCTCTTATAATTTGATCCCCTCTAAGCTTTGTAGCTCCACCAGAAATCCTCCTCTCACATTCTGTATGGTCCTCACCATGATTTTGAGTGACACCATGGCTTTGGATAATCTTGCATCACCATTCTTCCCTCCACCACCAACTCCATCGTCAGTGCTTCCCAATTAACCTTGGTATCCCCTAAGGTCTATAGCCATTTCATCGCGAGGATCATATCAGTGCTCCTCAACTCCAATGGAAGGAAGTCCTTTCTGGCATGAACCCCCTCTATGATCAGAACCACTCCACTACACACTTCTCTACTCGTCTCCACCTTACCAATGCCCATTATCACTCCACAACACCCCGTGTCCACCAATTTCACCCCCAATTATCTGTGACTTGGTTGGAGATGAAATTGTGGGTTACCCCACTATCTATCAAAACCATCACTACCTTGTATGCTATTTCCCCTTTTACTTTCATGGTGTGATTTGGATTGCATTCCACTACTGAGCTCAAGGAAACCTCCTCCATATCCAGATGTAGCTCTTCCTCCTCCTCTACCAATGCCTCACTCTGACCTCCCTCCTTAGCCTTCTCGTCATTGCAGATAGTGAGAACATCAAGAGTTTGGTCCGTACACTTGTGCCCCGGTGTATACCTCTCATCACATCTGAAGCACAATTCCTTAGCTCTCTTTTCCTGCAGTTCCATCTCAACGAGCCTCTTGAAATTTCCCTCGTTTCCCCTTCCTATAGGTTTCTCCTTTGTGGTCTCTCGAAGGCTACCTGGTGTCGGCCCTTTCAGTGCTTAAAAAAGGGTGGTCATCCTGTACGACCCTTCTAAACTGCTACCTTTGGTACCCCTCTCCAGGTGCTTCTGTTCACCTTTGGTACCCCTCTCCAGGTGCTTCTGTTCCTCTTTTAACTGTGCTAGCTCCATAGCTTCTCCCAAGTTACGAGGCCTCAACACTCTAACCACCGCTCGGACCTCTGATTTGAGCCCTATCATGAAGTTCTCCTCTAGCACAATATTAGAAAGCCGGTCCAATCGGCTAACAATGTACTCAAACCTCTCACGGTACTCTACCACTGAGCCTTCTTACGTCAGAGCAAAAAAATACTCATAGAAGTCCCCTCCCCTGCTGATTCGGAAACATTCCAACAAGCAATCATTGAACTCCCTCCAATTTCATGTGGGCTGTCTCATGTCTCTCCACTGGTACTATGCCAATGCGTTCCCTTCCAAAAACAGGCTGGCTGCTGTCAATCTCTCCTCCTATGTCAACCCATTTATGACAAAATACCTCTCTACCTTGTAGATCCACCAATGTGTTTCTTCTCCCTCAAAGATGAACATCTTAAGTTCCCTTACCCTCGGATCTCATCTGTTTCCCCTGAATCATCCATAATTTCCACTTTCCTAAGTGGGTGCCCACCCCCCCTAAGTATCCAGATCCTCCCTTCCATGCTTGTACCCTAACCCTTCTTCAAGTTCACCCTCCCCCCTTCAAAATCAGTACCTCTCCGGTCATAATCAACCTCCCTTCTTCGAAAACCAGCACCTCTTCGCTCATACCCAACTTGTTCACGCTTCTCCCCATACTTTATACCTATCTCCTCCTTATGAATAGGCTCTTGAAGAGATTTTCTTTCTTCTCTTCCAAGATCTCCACATCGTGATCATCCTTACGACTGTTAGAATTTGCATTTTCTCTTTCCGGCACTCTTGCCTTGATGTTGCTGTTGGGTTGTGAAGTTCCAACACCTTCTTCACCATTAGAGGTTGGAGAACTTATCTTCCATTGAAGAAATTCTATCCTCCACCGTCATTTTGATTTTACTCATTCGTTTTTCATGATGTTCTTCCAAAGCATCAATCTTCTTGGCTACCATAGGTATCCGGATCTTGGTTAACAATACAAACAGTAAATCTGGCCTTCCAACATAAAAAATCATAAGTTTTGGAGAAAAAAAACACAGCAGAAATCAACAAGAGTAACCCTCCAATTCAGTCCCGATACCGCTTTGATACCAATTTGATAGGAAGTGCTGGTAAAACTCAAGATAATATTTGGCTGAAATTGAATTTCAGTAATCTCCAATACAAACCACAAGTAGAACAAGAGGAATAGCAAGAGAAACTTTGTGATAGATGAAATAGGAAATAACACAACAAGATATAATGGATCCTCAGTTGGAGAGGAGGATCCAGTCTCCCAATCTCTAGTTTGCGGCTAGAGCCCAAATAAAAACTTAAGAACTCTCCAAATTTCAACAAATACAAAATATCATAACCCTGGGAAATTTTCCTCCTTAAAGCATACAATAAAAAAGGAAATCTCTAAACAGCTCCTCCTTTGAATTTTTCCTCCTAAACCAGATTAATTCCTTCATTCAAACCGCCTGGAGGAGGGGTAGAACTCATGGGGGCGGAACTCGTGTTCCGCCTCTGATAAATCTGAGTTGGTCCAAGTTGGACCGGTTCATTGACTGGTCTAACAGATATTAACTAATGCTGATACTGTGATGATTTGGGCCTCTACTATTATATTGATAGGAATGAGCAACACAGTTAGCGGTTCTTTCTCTACCTCTCCTACTTTCTTTTGCTCTGTTGACATGGTATCAGTGCTGTATGAAGTCTCACGACATTATTCTTCTCTGCCTTGGTTCAGCTTCATTTTTCTACTTACGGATTCAGACGCCTCTACAAACAGTGATGCCAGTGTTGCTCCACTGGTTGGATCCTCTCCCATGCCTCATCTTACATTTATTGTCTACAATAAATTGTCAACATCTAGCTAACTTCTGAAAACCATCTTACTTGATGCATCCAAGTTCTTAAAAATTTTAAGGCAAATGGATTTGAAGGCTATTTTGATGGTTCGATTGCTCATTCCACAACATTGTTGTTAAAATTATTTCTAACCCCCCAATTCTCTACTTTGCTAGTAGATCAAAACTTGGTTGCTGCCTTGTTCTCTGCCATAAACGCACCCTTATTATTGCCCTACATTTAAAACCTTGATTCATCTGCAGAGATTTGGATCGCCATTGTTTTGAGATTACAATCCACAAATAGATCCTATGTGATACAGTTGAAATATGAGCTTCATCAAATTCCTATGAAATACCAGTCTAAGTAACAATACCTCTCTGAAATTAAATCCAAGGAAGATATGGTAAAGCATCGAGAGAGGAGATGACAATGCTGTCGAGAGTCGGGCATTAATGTTATGCAATAAATATTCGGCGTCAATGTTAAGAGGACATTTATCGTCGATGTTGAGAGGGCGTTGGACAATGATGAGATGCCAAGTTGTGGGTGTAGAAATTGTTAGCATCGAGCATCAATGTAAAGACATCGTCAGACTTTGATATGAATATCATTTTGAAATGTCTATGTTATAACGACGTCAAATGTCGATGTTGTAACGACATCAAACGTCGATGTTGAGATAACATCGGCCATTTTTGTAAATCAAAGTTGTAACCTGCCAAAGATAAATGAAAATTAGAATATTTGATGAATGAGGTATTAAGCGCGGGCGTTTGATTTGGTGTTGTGGATAAGAAATAAGAAATTTAGTTTTTATATTTTAAATAAGTAAAAATTTTAAATGCAAGAAAATATATTTTAAAAAAATTTAGAAAATATTTAAGATACGCATGTCGGACATGCGTGTCCAATTTGTAATTAATATTTTTTTAATCGGACACATTTTCGGGGTGTCCGACATGTGTTGGAGAAGTGTCGGATGCGTGTCGTGTCGGATACGTGTTAAACACTGCACGCCTCTTTGAGGAAAAATGTCGGTGCATCATAGGCCATTATAGATTCATCCACCACATGACATTATAATTTGGGGCATCTGCATTCAGTAGGCCTTTTTTATATAGCAAAACAATATATACAATACACCTCTATGTATGTTCTTTCATTTCTTCATATAACTCTTGTCAGTTGGCAAAATGTTATGGGAAACCCTTTACTACATCCATGTCAATATGCTTTTTTCCTTTTGAGCTTGTTCATTTTGACGTATGGGATCCTTTCCTAGTAACTTTTTGTTAATGAATATCATTATTATGCTTTATTTATTGATGACTATTCTCAATTTTGCTAGTTATATCCAATGGAACAAAATTCTTAGATTTTTGCCAAATTCATTCATTTCAAAGTTATGGTTGAATGACAATTTTATTTTCTATTTAAAATTCTTTGTTCTGATGGTGGTGGAGAATACCTCAGCATTTTATTCAAAAATTTCTACTTCGCCTTGGCAAAATTCATCAATATAGTTGTTATTAACTCCTAAACAGAATGGTGTTTTTGAAAGGAAACATTAACACCTAATTGAGACTGCTTGTACACTGCTCTACAAGCTCACTTATCTGCTACATTTTACGTTGATGCTGTTCTTAAAACCTCATACCTGTTCTCCAGCTCTTCATTGCAGTCAATTTCACATTACTAGATGTTATATAATAAAAAAACACTATATTCACATCTTAAACTTTTTGGCTGCTTTTATTATCTTTGGCTTCAATCACATTCCCCCCTAAAATTTACTCCAAAATCAGCATGTCATGTGTTCCTTCTTTATAGTTTTGAACATAAAGGGTATTGCTGCCATCATCGTTCCTCCAATAAACTACTCATTTCTAGACATATTATTTTCCATGAACATGTCTTTTCTTATGCCTCTTTTGAATCTGATATACCATCTTTATCTCCATCTTCATCTCATTATCTTCCTCCACTCACTCTAGTACTACCAATACCATCCATCACTTATACAAAAGATAATATTCAGTTAGTTCTTATTCAGCTCATGACTCTGCTTCTTATCCATTCTCACAGAGAATTGCTCCCTTCAACAACTCGCACTTCAATATCTCCTCAAACAACCTAACAACCTCACTCTATTCCACAACTTTCTAAACATCTCATGGTAATAAGACTTCAAACAAGAAATCTAAAACCCAAAAATATTTTTTGCTTAACCTTTTTCGTTGTCCTCCATTCCAGACCCAACAAGTTGTTCTGCTACTACTAAGGATGCTTTTTGGAATCCTGTTATGTCTGAAGAATTTCAAACAATTCAATCTCAAGCTACTTGGAATTGGTTCCATCACTGTTAAATCATAATATTTTAAGATTTAAATGGATTTATAAAACTAAACGTACCTTTGATGGGTCGGTTGCAAGATACAAAGCAATCTTGTGGTTCAGGGGCATAAGCAGGAGCATGCCATTGATCATATCGAGACTTTTAGTCCTGTTGCTAAGCTTCACACTATTCAAATATTTCTTGTAACAACCCTTATTTGGTAGTGGTTTATTCTTTCGCTAAATGTATCAAATGCATTTTTCAAACCTTTGTGGGTCATGTCACAATTTCTCAGAATCCAAACAATTCAAATCTCCTGGGTCTACACTTGCATCTTACATCCTATGCGTTAGATTTGTTGAATCGCTGAGATATGCAAAACTGTAAGTCTCTTCAAACTCCTCCGCCACTCAAGCCTCCCATCCAAGAGCAGCCAAACTCAATATTTGTAAATCTATAATTATATTGACTTATTGTTGGTTCATTGCAGTATCTAACAATTAGCAGATCCGGTATTGTATTTGTTGTAACTAAGCTATGCTAGTACATGCATAATCTTCTCAACTGTAATTTTAAATTCTTAATCGTTATATGAAAGGTACCATACATTTTGGACTTCCTATCTCGCAAGGCTCCCTACAATTATGAGCCTATTTTGTTTCAAATTGTGCGGATGATACCTCGGGCCGAAAATCTATTTCTTGGCATGTCAATAAACAATCTACTATAGCTCGTTCATCCACTGAGATTATATAAAGAGCTCTAGCTATAGCAACCATTAATATTGTGACTTCAATGATTATTATAGGAATTTAATTTTTTCAGTTACATATCTCTATTGTGACAATATGGCATTAGCACTTGCAAACAATTCCTTCTTTCACGTGCACTAAACACATTGAATTAGATTAACGATTAATTTGGAATCTCATCATCTTTGAAGACAGTGTTGTTCATCACATTGCTTCTCAGGATTAAAGTTCGTTTGGAACAGCTTTTGTATTGCTTTATAAAATATTTCCATCTTTCACTTGCACTAAACACATTGAATTAGATTAACGATTAATTTGGAATTTCATCATTTTTGAAGACAGTGTTGTTCATCACATTGCTTCTTTGGATTAAAGCTTCGTTTGGGTAGCTTTCGTAGCTTTCGTATTGCTTTATAAAATAGAGTTTTAGTACAATTTTTTTTGTACCAAAATTTTGTTTTTATAAAGCAGTAAGAAAGCTATCTCAAACAAAGCCTAAGTCGTCAATATCTTTGCAAAGGTGTTATCCGCCTCATGTTTTTACTTACTAAGAGGCAATTTGACGATCTGCCCAAAATCATCAGCTTGCAGGGAGACTTTAATGAAATAAAATGATTTGTCCACTGATTTTTCCTGCTCTATGCGCCACTTCTCTTTGCTGCAAATCCTCATCGTGCTTTCTTAACCAGCACAATCTTAGGATGGTACTTAATGTTGTTACTATGATGATTTGATTTCCTGATTTATGTATGCAGTCTTTAGTGTTACATTGAAATTAATCAGAAACACTGTTAGTCGTTCTTACTCTGCCCTTCTAATTTGCTTTTGCTATGTTAAGACAAATCATATATCTTTAGTTGAAATGTATCTAAAAATTATTTGAACAAGATCAATGATTGAAGTGGAAATATCTCAGCTTTTAAGCTGTTATCATATTTAAATTATCACGTACCAACTTAATTATCGTATGAATTTTTTATATAATAATATCTTTATTGATGTGACACGATCAAGAATTGCACGTGAAATTTATAAAGAATCACAAAGTGGGCTAATTTAAGATTAAGGTATCGTGAGGTGAGGTTCAAGAGTTTTCATTTGTCAAAGTCATTATGATAAGCAATTACAAACTTGAGGTTTGAACACAATTGGCGATAGATCTTGAAATTATCACAATAAGACAAATGCGGAGTAAAATACAATCCCACGGTTAATGTTTAGACAATTCACAACGAGTACATTGCTCACTCACACTCGAAGTAGGGCTTAGCGGAAGAAGGTCTTTAGCATACCCAACGATGCCACTAGGACGGCAGCAACTCCAACGGCCTTGAACCACGGAAAGGTTGACGGTGGCGAGGATGGCGGGAGTGGTTGACTGTTGATGCTCCAATCGTAATTTGGAAGTTGGCGGTCGATGACGTGCACAAGAGTAGGGACAACTCGATCCAAATAATCTCCAACGGTGGCGTCGTGCTCAAATCCAATGTCGAGGAACGGAGATCGTAGGATGTTGAGATTTTCGTCGGCGTTGAACACAAGTCCCCACTCAAGTTCGGGATCCGCCATTCAACATTGAAGTGGAGGTTGAAGGGCGTCGTCCTCTTCTCTTGGCTTCAAGTGTTATGAGCATCCTTGGTGAAACCAAGGGAGGGAAAGGGGAGGGGTCGGCCAAGGTGGGGAGAGAGGGGGCGGGTGATTTGTGAGAGGGGTTTTAGGTTAGATGAGGGAGGGAAGAGATTTACTCAAATCTGAAACTAATTTCAGATTTTAAGTAAATTTGGAGGGAAGCGATTTGAAATAATTTCAAATTTCAAAGAGAATTTAGGAGGATTAATGGGCATTTAATGGAGCCCATGAAGAGGGGGGGGGGGGGGGGGGGGGGTTCATTAGAGAAGGGAGAAGGGTTTTAATTCAAAACTTGAAATTAATTTCAGGATTTTGAATGAAAAGGGGAGAAATGAATTTGAATTTTGATTTCAAATTAAGGGGTCATTAATGAATTAATTGGGGAATTAAAGGAGGGGGCCCATGCTTGGCCGGCGGGTTCAAGAGAGAGGAGGGAGGTGAGGGAGAAATTCATGAGCCTTCCAAATTAGCACATAAGCATTAGGAAAATTTATCATGAAATCCAATTGGTTTTGAAATTCAAAATTGATTTGAATTGAAATATTTTCCTAATATGGCTTTTGACAAATTTGGAAAGTTTGAGATTCAACCAATTTGAATTTCAAAATTTGAAACGTGCGGGAAAAAGGGACGATGCCGGTGGTGGAGGATGGGGGACGGGGTGGTGGAGGGGGATAGACCGGCGGCTAAAGAGGAGCCGGCGGGTTGGATCCCAAGGTGGCCGGTAGGGGAATTCGGGGCTCGGATTGAGGGCAATCGGGATGAAGGCTTAACCCGAGAAGATATAATAAACTTAACCACGAGCCGCGGACTCTTCCAACTACTGGTGGGCCTTGCGATTTGCTCCCCTTGAGCTCTCTCCCTTCTCTAGCGCTCATGCAAGAAGAAGTAGAAGCAAAACATAATTTTCATTCAAATATTCATTAACCTATTACAAAGCATAAGACCGCTATATATAGGTCTCAAACACAAGAAATGAAAAGTACTCAAATGCTCTCTGGGCTACACTAAGACAACACTCCTCATAGGGGTAAACTAGGAAACGGAAATGCAAACTAAATAAAACATAAAATACATCAAAAGTAAAGACTCTGAATCGTTGCCGTCGATCTGCGCTGTCTCCGGCGATACACATGCTTGAACCTTTGATCGATGTCCTCATCATTTATATTCTCCATCATTATGTTTTCCTCTATTACTAGAAAAGAAAATATTAGAAATGATCTTTCTTTTATATATCTAAATGAGAATTTGACTATTAACAGGACACAATGGAGAAAAAAGATTCATGTAGCTGACTCCAAGTAGTTGGATAAAGGCTTGTTGTTGTTATTGATGTTGTTGTAATTTTTTTTTAATAAAGATGAACATATTTACTTTTTTTCCCTGGTAGAGGGCAACAATTTCTCATTCAGCTGTTCTAGTTAATCCCTATCTGTATAACTGTATAAACGTAAATCACAAAGTTCCATCCACTTGTTTAGACAAATATTTTGTTGTCATATTAGCTTCATACCAAATTCTTTTTCTTCAGCTTAAAATAAAAATGATTGGCTAAACGAAATTGTTTCTTCCACATTTTCCATGTGCACAGCTGGGTGGATATCACTAAGTTTCTTACAGGTGCGTCTATAGTAGGAAGCATTGCCATTCCTTCCATATTAAAGCATGCAGGCATGATCTGCTTGGGAGCTCTGCTGATGGAGCTCTCTTCCTTTTTTGTCTTTGGCTTGGCCATTCTTTTGTTCCTTGTAATGAATCGAGAGGATGATTACAGTATATTGTGAGAATATGACGGTGATGAGCGAGTGTGTAAGCTTGTTATTTGATTAATGATTGATCTGTACAGAGCAGCTGCCACTTTCCTTTAGTTCCTGTACATGTTGTGTATCTGCATGGATGTTACAGATACATATTTTTAATAATTACTTTTCTAATCCTTTTTTTTTTTTCTTTTTTTCTCTGTTATTAGTGCCATTATATTTTGAGTGGGCATGCACATTATTAGCAATATTCAGTTATATTCAATAAAATCCATTAATTTTTTTTTTTTTCCTTTATGAATTGGTTTTTGGTCAGCTGTTGTATCATGTATGATAACCATATTGGTTCAGGCAAAAGCAAGTAAAATGCTTAGGCATATATGATACTCAAGGAAAGTGTTTGAACATTTGAATTTAAACTAAGGCTTCGTTTGGGATGATTTTCTTGCTATTTTTTAAAGCAGTTTTTTAGTTCAAAAAAGTAATAAAAAGGTGCTTTAGAAAGCAGTAAGAAAGCTATTCTAAACTAATAAGGCTTCGTTTTGGGATGGTCTTTTTACTGCTTCTTAAATTAGTTTTTTAGTATAAAGATTAAAATCTGTGCTATAAAATTGTTTTAAGAAGTCGTAAGAAAGCAGTCCCAAACAAACAGTTAGTCAAAGTTTTTGTTTGAGACAATTTTTTTGTTGTTTTTTAAAGCAATTTTTTAGTACAATTTTGTTTTTGAAAATTTTTGTACTAAAAAAGTTATATAAACAGCAAAAAAGCCTAAATGGTGCTAGAATTAGAGTTGGAATACCATAATGCCTAATATTTTTTGAAGTTAGAATTTAATGCAAGAGAGCCATATCGTACCAAGTTGAATGAGATTATTGTATTTTCAAGGTTACATATTGATGCAGCACACATACTGAAGTCCACGTGGCCACGTGAAGGGGAGTAGTATCACTACCTTATAACAGATTTCTGTTATTAATTTCCTATTTTCAGTAATTAGACTTATCTTTTGCTTTTTTACTGGTTTGGCCTCATTTTGAGAGGAATTATTAGTATCTGAAAGTTAGAAAGTTGGGAAAGAAGATTAATCAAAAATCAAGTTACTGTTCTATTGCTTCTTCTCTTCTCCGTTCCTCCTCCTTTTGTTGCAGGTTTGCTTCTTCCAGGTCGCTGCACCAGGATTTGGTATCAGAGCCAGAGGTTCCGAGTCCGGCATTGATGGCAGAAGGTAGCAAACGCCCGACTTCCGACGAAGATCGAAGTCTGGATTCTTTGTGGGCTGCTCATCACAGCACCGCAAAACAACTGACCGAACTCACCGACGCATTTCATATATTCACGGTGGAGATGCGTAATCGACTCCCACCATTACCACCGCTGATACCTGATTATCCAACCCCTGTTCTAGATCCCCGTTTGAACATTCCGCTCCGAGTGCCCAGGGATAATTTGAGGGCTGTCCGGAATCCTCCCCGCACGCGACAGGTAATTCCTGATTTGTCTGGGTCGGAAGAAGAGTTAGATGATCTCTTTCCACACGATAATGTCGATTCCGCCGAAGATGAACCAGTGCGGCCGAATGAAATCCGAAATCGACGTGAGTTTCATCAGCGCGGACCAGGTGACTTCCGCGTAAAAATGGACATCCCGTTCTTTGACGGAAAATTACATATTGAAGACTATCTCGATTGGGAGAGAGCGGTGGAGACATTCTTTGATTATATGGAGATCCCGCCAGAGAAACAAGTAAAATATGTGGCCTGCCGGCTTCGAGGCGGAGCAAGCGCTTGGTGGATGCAGGTGTTGCAAACCCGGCGCCGAGAAGGTCGAGGAGTTGTTCGCAACTAGCCTCGTATGAAGCAATTGTTGAGGGGCCATTATCTGCCGACTGACTACGAACAAATGCTCTACTTACAATACCAACATTGTACCCAAGGGAGTAGAACAGTCGCCGATTATACGGAGGAGTTCTACAGGCTTAGCGCCCGAAACAACCTACATGAGATGGAGAATCAATTAGTAGCCAGTTATATTGGGGGGCTACGTGACATTTTTCAAGATAAACTTGAGTTGAATTCGGTGTGGTCTCTCTCCCAAGCAGTTAATTTCACAATGAAAGCAGAAAGTCAGCTACAGAGACACTCACGTTCTTATAGCAACCGCAGATCAATTACAGACACCAGAACTGAAAGTGGGAAACCAGCAGCTCCTAGCCCGAAATCATCACAACCTGCGGTTCCGACCAGTGGAAGCAATGCAAGCAATTCAGCTGCGCCTGCGAATACTCCGTTTCCAGCTAAAAGGGAGAACCCGTATTCGCGACCCACCACTTTGAAATGCTTTCGTTGTTTCCAACCTGGACATAAGTCCAATGAATGCCCCACTAGGCCACAATTTCAATTGATCGACGGTGAACAAGAGGCTGAACTCACCGCCGCTGATGAGGCTGTCGAATTCGAAGAAGAAGAGTTATCGGGAGATGTCGGAGAACCGCTGCTTTGTGTTCTTGAAAACTGTTAATAGCACCTAGACTACCAGCAGAATCTCAGCGAAATTCCCTATTTCGCACACGGTGTACTATCAATGGCAAGGTTTGTGAACTACTCATAGATAGTGGTTGTACTGAGAATATCATCTCCCGTGCGGCAGTCAATGTTTTACAGTTGAAGACGACCAAGAATCCTAACTCTTATAAAATCAGCTGGGTACGAAAGGGTATGGACATTTCGGTTTCAGACATGTGCCGTGTCACTTTCACTATTGGTGAACACTACTCCTGTGAGGTGCTATGTGATGTGTTAGACATGGATGTTTGTCATTTAATTTTAGGAAGGCCATGGCAATTTGATAGTGGTGCCATTCATGACTGTCAATCCAATATTTACTCTTTTGAGTGGAAAAACTGGAAAATTAGACTCCTGCCTCAAAATCAATCTATAACCCCAGCTGTTAATCGGGACAAAGCTGTAGTGTATATCACTCCAGGGGCGGCATTATTTCAAACTAAAGCAGAGCGGGCAGTGTTAATTGGATTGCTGGTGACTGAACAACACCTTAGCAATGTGCCCAAGAACATGAAATATGATCTCATTCCGAGGTTGGTTTGAGAATTAATTGCGGAGTATGAAGACGTCATGCCTGTGGAGCTCCCCACGGGGTTACCACCACTTCGCCAGCTTCAACATCAGATTGAGTTTGTTCCAGGGGCTTCGCTACCGAACTTACCCCATTACCGTATGAGCCCGAAAGAGCACGCCATACTACAGGAGATTGTCGATGAACTACTCCGGAAACAGCTCATACAACCCAGTATGAGCCCGTGCGCCGTCCCAGCTCTTATCGTCCCGAAGAAAGATGGCCAATGACGGATGTGCATAGACAGCCGCACTATTAACAAAATAACGGCAAAGTACCATTTTTTGATGCCTCGATTTAATGATCTAATTGACAAACTTTCCGTTGCCACTGTATTTTCCAAATTAGAACTACGGAGCGAATATCACCAAATACGAGTGCGGCAAGGTGATGAATGGAAGACAGCCTTCAAGACCAAAGAAGGCTTGTACGAATGGAAGGTGATGCCATTCGGTTTGTGTAACGCTCCATCAACGTTCATGCGGCTGATGAACGAGGTTTTAAAGCCCTTCCTAGATAAATGTTGTGTCGTGTATTTCGAGGACATACTTGTGTTCAGTACCACTATCTCCGATCATGTTGAGCATCTCAAAAATGTTTTTGAGGCATTAAGGCAAAGCAAGTTATTTCTTAACACATCCAAGTGTCAATTTGCTGTCAACAAGTTCATTTCCTGGGATTTATATTATCTGCCGAAGGTGTTCATGTTGATCCATGTAAAACCTCTGCTATTGCTGAATGGCCGACTCCTCAAAGCATCTCCGACATACGGAGTTTTCACGGCCTCGCCAACTTTTATCGACGATTTGTCAAGGGGTTCAGTATTATCATGTCCCCCATCACGGATGCTCTTAAAGCTAAATCCTTTGTGTGGACAGAGGCACAACAACGAAGTTTCGAGACCATTAAACTGGCCCTGACGACAGCTCCAGTTCTTGCATTACCGAATTTTACCAAACCTTTTCAGGTAGATACTGACGCCTCGGCAATGGGAGTGGGAGCAGTCTTGACGCAAGATGAGAGACCCATTGAGTTTTTTAGTGAAAAACTCAGCTCGGCGAGACAGAAATGGTCTTCATATGAACAGGAGTTTTACGCCGTTGTTAGAGCCCTTAAACAGTGGGAGCACTATTTGTTACATCAGGATTTCGTCCTTTGCAGAGACAATCAAGCACTTCAGTACATCAACAGTCAGAAAATGATTAACCGGCTCCACGCCCGTTGGATTGTGTTCTTAGAAATTCAGTTTTGTAATCAAGCAGAAGGCGGGTAAGCTCAATCGTGTCGCCGACGCACTAAGCCGAAGGTCTGCACTCCTCACTCAACTACAGACCGAGCTTACAGGACTGCAATGTTTACAAGAACTCTATAGGGATGACAGTGATTTTAAAACCATTTGGCAAAGCTGCTTGAACGGGCACCCTGTTTCCGACTACAGCATTAGACACGGTTTCCTTTCAAAGGCAATGCCGTTTGTATACCTGACTCCTCTTGGAGACCTCACGTCATTCAGGAAATCCACTCGGGTGGTCTGGCGGCTCACGTTGGGCGAGACAAGACACTGCAGCAACTACAATCCCGATTCTACTGGCCACACCTTCGCCAAGATGTGATCCGTTTTATTAAGCGTTGCCACATTTGCCAAACTTATAAGGGTTCGGCACAAAATACTGGACTCTACTCCCCCCTACCCATTCCCGACTATATATGGGAGGATTTGAGTCTTGATTTTGTCTTGGGATTACCTCGTACCAAGCACGGGTCAGACGCCATTATGGTCGTCGTTGATCGGTTTTCGAAAATGGCTCATTTCGTTCCTTGCGAGAAGACCTTTGACGCCCTCAACATATCCCGCATTTTCTTTAAGGAAATAGTTCGCTTACATGGGATACCAAGGAGCCTTACATCTGACCGAGATGTGAAATTTATCAGTCATTTCTGGCGTGAGTTGTGGAAGAGGTTTAAAACGGATATCAAGCTTTCTTCAGCTTATCATCCACAAAGCGATGGCCAAACGGAGGTCGTCAATCAAACACTTGGCAGTATGCTCCGTTGCTTGGTCGGACAAAGTCCTACATGGTGGGAAGAAGTTCTCGGTCAAGCCGAATTTGCATACAATTCTATGCCCAATCGATCCACAGGTCATTGCCCCTTTGCTATTGTGTATACAAAAATGCCTAATCATCTTCTTGACCTTGCAGTTCTACCGAAATATCATAGCACCTTTACAACTAAACAAGCCACACAATCTGTTGAATTGCTAAAGGATGTTAAGGAGAAACTCGATTCTTCTTATGACTTGTATAAGCAACAGGCTGACAAGCACAAATGGCGGCAAGTCTTCCAACCGGGCGAACTCGTCATGCTTCGTTTCTGTAAGGAACGATTCCCATCAGGCAGCTATGTTAAACTCAACCCAAAGAAGATAGGACCCTTTCCTATTCTTCGATGTATCAATGATAATGTGTATATTGTGGATCTACCGATTGAGTTCAAGACCTCCCACACCTTCAATGTCACAGATATCTTTCCATACCATCCACCAGATGATACTGCCATTTCGAGTTCTTCACTGGAAGCCAGCTCTTTTGAAGACGGGGAGACCTGATGCAGCGCACATACTGAAGTCCACGTGGCCACGTGAAGGGGAGTAGTATCACTACCTTATAACAGATTTCTATTATTAATTTCCTATTTTCAGTAATTAGAATTATCTTTTGCTTTTTACTAGTTTGGCCTCATTTTGAGAGGAATTATTAATATCTGAAAGTTAGAAAGTTGGGAAAGAAGATTAATCAAAAATCAAGTTACTGTTCTATTGCTTCTTCTCTTCTCCGTTCCTCCTCCTTCTTCTTTTGTTGCAGGTTTGCTTCTTCGAGGTCGCTGCACCACATATTCGAGCCATATATTTTAGATTTATTGCTCGTAATTTAAAAATAATCTTAATTACAATGTATTAATGTGGCTATTCATTATTCATTAATAACGAGCAAGTTGAATCCACATTGGCTATGCTATTATGATATTAATGAATAAAAGCTAATCACAAATGTATGTTAATTAGCTCACTTGGTCTTGAAAATAATAATAATAATAATATTTGGGCACATATGAATCATCATGTGGCATAAATACTTTATGGACAATAATGAAATTGTGCATAATTATTTATTCATGTGTAAAATTTGAGGTTATGAGAGATCCTTCAGTAGGGGTGTCAAAAACGGGTTGCAGGTCGAGTTTGAGTCGAATATGAAAGTGACCCGATAATGCTCAACACAACGCAAATCTGATTGGGTTTTTTTTTTGAAACAGGTCGATTTGTTGAATCCGAATCAGACCCATATCACTTTCAATTTGATCATAACCCGAAATTTTCATGTCAAATTTTTGAATCGTGTCAAATATTGATTTCAAGGTGCTACAGTTTTTAATTATTGTTTTATACTTTTATTTAAGTGACATATTTAAATTATAATTAAATTTATGTATTTCAAATTAGATAAAAAAGGTTTATGTATATAATTTATATGTCAACTATTTATAAAATTGATATTTATTAATTAAAAAAAACTAAATCTTATAATTCAAAATATAGAATTATATGGTAGTCTCTCTCGTGTCGGAGCGGGTATCGCGACCTCCTCCTATAAAACAAGATTGATCGACCGGCCCATTTCAATCTGATCAGCGACGGCCGTAGACCGGGCGTCCTAACTCATCTACGGCGATGCCTTCTCTTCCTCCTTCTCCGAACGCAAAAAGGCGGGCCAAGGCGAAGAAGCCAGACAGGCAGTCACCGCCCTTCCAGATCCTCAGGGAGCCGTCTCCAAGTTTATTCCCGTCGAGGGGAGAGATACTGAAGCTTCTTCTCATCGTATTCATCGCCGCATCCGTCGCAGTTGCCTGCAGTTTCGTCTCTGGTATCCTCAGCCGCCGCCCTAAGCCTTTCTGTGACAGTGGTCAGGACTCTCAGGATATCGGTGAGCCTTTTTATAATTTTTAATTTTCGGAATTCCTGAATTGGTTTATATGTTAGTTTTGAGACTGAATTGTTGGCTCTATTTTAGGCGGTGACTGCTTTGGTTTGACATACGTGCTTTATGTCAATGAACTGTCAAACTTTCATTCCGTTTGGAAGATTTATTTATTTATTTATTTCGATGAATCTGTCGTTTGATTCTAACAGATCTTGGGTTTTCAAATGATAGCTATTAAGTTGAATAAACTTAAAGCGATAAGAAAAGTTATATGGGTTCATGATTCTTGGTAGCATTCCACTTTTAAGACAGTAACAGTGAAATGAACAAGCACATCTTACTAGATTATACAGCCATTATGATAAAATTGTGCTTTTAGTGCCAGTTGATGGAAGGTGACCCTTAATTGAAGTTTAAAGGATTTCTTTTTACTATTTAAAGTGTTGTGTACCAAAGAAGATCTTCTTTGGTAAGACCCTTCAACACTATGCGAGTAATTGAATTTAAATTTTAGTTAGAAATGAAACCCTCAAACTTAAGGGAAAATTCTATAAGATGGTGGTGAGACATGCATTACTTTATGGTGCAAAATGTTGACCATTAAAAGAGAGGCATAAAAGTAAGTTAAGTATTCCAGAGATAGGGATGCTCAGGTGGATGAGTAGCTTCACTTTTATATACAAAATGCGAAATGAGTATACACGTGAAAAGATTTGAGTAGCTTCAGTAACAGATAAGATTAGAGAGAGTCGTCTTAGATGATTTGGACTCATAAATCTCAAACCTTTCAATGACCTAGTTAGGAGAGTAGATGCAATAGATTTGGTCTATGTTAAGAAAGGTGGATGTAGACCTAAAAAGACTTGGTTATAAAATATTAGAAACAAACTTTTCTTATTAGATTTAAATGAGAATTTGACTTTCACCATGACACAATGGAGAAAAAATATTCATATAGTTGACCCCATGTAGGTGGGATAAAAGGTTTGATGATGATGATGTTGTTGTTAGAAATGAAACCAATCCTATTGATTGCAAGAGAATTGTAGCACCTAGGGGAATCTTACGGTAGATGGATGAGTCATGCTGTCTCTTTGATTAGTGCCGAACTAAAGTGCTCTTTGATTGAGACATTGTTGTCCTTCAAATGGTGTATGGTATACAATCAAGTTGCATCACATTTGAGATCAATCTTGGGCCGTTATCCACCTAAATATGGTGGAGTAAGTGATGAAGGCCCTTGAAAATAATATTAGTATTGATGAAGATCTGAATCAGATTGCTAGGTGTATGTTGATGGTGATTTGAAATGGATGTTCAGATTTGCGAGAATCTCGGGTTTGCTTCATCAATTTCAATCAATGGGTTGGCGCAAATTTTTATGCAATCAAACAATTTAGGAACTAAAGGAGCCATCATTCTTTAGAATCTCATGGTAAGAAATATTTGAGCTAGAATCATGACATTCTTGATCAAAACATTGGAATTAATTAGGATTAATTTATTAGTGCCATTATCATAAATGTTTATTTATTTTGGCTGAGAAAACTGTTATGAAACTTTAGAAATATGCTTATGAATGCCATTTTTTTATTTAAAAATTTTATTTGACCAAAATGACATGGAAAGCCCCATTAATGAATACTCTTTCTTGGGTTATATATTGCATCTTGATGAAATCAACATATTAAAACATGTGATGCACAAAGATTCTAGGGTAGGGTTTCCTAATGCAACTAATATGATATGTTATATGCTTTCATATAAAGAAAGTCGAGGATTCACATATCACATGCCGCCAATTAATCTAATAGCTTCTTTAATTAAATATAAACGAGCAATAGTAAAGTTTAAAACTTATTAATAATGAATTACTCAAAATAATTTGTGAATTTTGGTAAGAAATTGGGATAATAAAAAAATCGACGAGCACAATTATTTCCATAATTTGGATTTTCAATGTGGTGCTTCTGATCAAAATCAAGTGCACTAAGCAAGTTGATGTCAAATAATGTAAATGAAATAAAACTAGTAATGAAAATAATGAAGAAAGAAAAGGAAGGCTGCGTGTAAGTGCAAATTGATGACTTTACCCATAATTAGGTAGTCACTCTTCTATCACATTCAAAGGAATCATGCATTAACTTGCACTCAGAAGAATGAAAATTCGAAAGAGAAGATTTCTTCAAGCTAGATTTGAAAATTTTCTTCCTTAGAGCCACTAACCTGCCATGAATATTTAATTTTATTTACTATCCTATCAGCCACCAATTTAAACTTCACCCACAGCCATCCATGGATGACCCTGCCCTGAAAGCTAAGGAAAAAAGGTGCGCACAAAAACCAATCAATCCAATTTCTTGAGCCACAAGTCACCCAAACGCCTGCATGTAAAAAATTCCCTAACAGAAGGTGCGTAGGACCTGGATGCCACCTGTAGCCCAAAAGCTTCACAGCACCATACGGAAATCATGAATATGACAACCCTTTGCACACCAATCCCGTGACCTAGGGAGCTGCAAGATGCAAAATTTCTGCAAATATATAAAAAATACAGGAATCAACAGCCACTAGCCTTTACAACACCAAATTCAAATCTGAGGATAAGTGCAAGCTTTCACCGTCCAACATTACAAAAACCAGTAGCTGTTATTATCATATGAGAACCAATAACTATTATTACCATATGAGACAAATAAATCATCCACTGCCCCAACCAGCCAAATGATGTGGAAGTTCCACTGCCAAAAGGAGATGCAAATGTTGTACCACATGAGATCGCATGACTATGTCAGCCTGTTTGTAAATTTCTTACCACTATTTTTTATGCTTTTCTGAATTGAAAAAATGATTAATAAAGAAATCTGTTATATCTTCTTTTTAACGTGCTGCTGTGACAGATATGTGTGAACCTTGTCCTGAAAAGGGTTGGTGTTCTAATGGCAAGCTGGAGTGTTTGCATGGTTACAAGAAGCAGGGGAGGATATGCATAGAAAATGGGCAACTTCACCAAACAGCTAAAAAACTTGTGAGTCCTCGTTATGATATCTCAGTTTCTTCAAAAAGAAGGATGATCCATATCTCAGATTGATATGGTTCTAAAAGGAACAATTAAATATAAATGATCCAAAGTTTCATGCAGCTTTGTAAAAGGGCACAAAAACTTTTATGTTACAAACAAAGCACACCAGGCGGGCATAACTGAAGCATGCTCTGAAGTTATGAACCACACGCTTTCCTTCTAAAGCATCAAGTGCTCCTACAACACAATCCAATTATACAAGCTTTTTAATTTTTAATAGATTTGATACTTATTTAAGATTTGCTTATATTTACTATTTGTAATGTCTCTCGTTAATCGTTATAACCATGCTTTGATCTTATTATATTTTCTATATTCATCTCGTGTCATTATTGCTTTTCTTCATTATTATAGGCTTTTAATGCCGAGTTTTAAAAGTAAATTTAAAATACATTCAGAATAGGTTTCTCCATCTCTTCTTTTTGTTTAATTGTACCATGTATAATTTTCATATTTTTTCCTCGAATTTTTTTGTGTGGAGTGATTTCATTATTTTGCGCTTGTGTTTCTTCCATGAGTTATCTTAGTTTTCCTGTCTCAGTAATATGATTACTCTATCTAATTTGGCTTACATGTTAAAATACCCATTTAATGTCTAGAATTGTTTTTGTTAAACTTGTATTAAATTTTTTTGGAATGTAACTATAAGTGGGATGTCCAAACAATTTGGCAAGGCTGCTTCTGATGCTGATAAATGAAGTATGAGTGGAATGCACTTTAGTTTATTAAAACACTTCTTTGATTTTGCTATTTTAAGCCAAAGAAAAAAAGATAGAAAGAAACCTGTTCTTTGCAGTGTGTTTGGTTCGGAAATCCTAAGAAAAAATATGCAAGCCATTAGCGTGTTTTTAATTTCTTACCACTCTCTAAACATGCAGGCAAAGGTGGTAGAAGATGATGTTTGTGGTTCATATGCTCAAGTTTTATGCAACCGAGCTGGGAAAATTTGGGTCTGTTATCTTGATAAACCTCATGGTTTTGATGCTACTTATTTACAGAACTTCTGGTATTGATATTATCTCTTTTTTATTGCCGTGTATACACTTTAAGATTGTGCTATTGAAAAGACCTACATAACTCTAGTTGTTATTCTGACAACTGATGCTTCAGTTTGAAGAAGGTGATGTTGAGAAAATACTGGATGATTACAAAGCAAGAGAAGATATTAGAATAGAAGATGATAATTATAAGCTTGCAATACATAAGGCTTTGGAAACTGTGCAAGGATCCCTAGAAAAGAAGGCAGATTCAAATGGGTAACTACTTGTTCTTCTTCCATCTCAATTAATTACAAACCAATATTCTTGATGGAGAATGTAGCTAGCTTCAACTACCTCCTTTGTACTTGGTCTGTAGGAGCAAGGAATACAAGTGCCCCCAACCGCTAGCTGAACTTCACAGACCTCTTGATTGTTGCATTCGTCAGTGGCTTTACAGACATATTTTACTTGTTACTGGTGTTTTCACAATTGTATGATAATGGAACTGATCTCTGTAGTATATTTGTACGGTTTTAGTTTCATGAATTATAGACTTGTTTGCCTATAGCTATGCATTTGTTTTTGTTTCTGCAGGTCATATGTTTGACGAGGTTTTTTTGGATTTTGCATCGGAAAAAGATTGCGTCTACCAGAGCTGAAAAACTTTATGAGGAGGTACACTTGGTTGTTCTCTTCATATGTGATTTTTCTATTACCCTTTTTTGTACTATTTGCAGAGCTGCTTCAATTGCTTCTCACATTGATGTTTAAGTTGGCAATATTTTTCCCTGTACTTGCTGAGAAAGGCGGGATGTTTTCATGCTGGCTTAAAAGAACGGAAAAACTAAACAAGGAAGAAATGAAAGGAGTAATTGAGTAAAAATGTTTTTCATTTTTTTTTTCCTACAAGCAGGATCTGCTTACCATCAGCTGGCTCACTTCGTAGCTTTTTTTTTTCCTGTTACCAGAATCGGTTAACGCTGGTGAATATATTGGTTGTTGTTTTAACTAGAGTTAAACTTCGCAGTGTTTGTTTGTTTGCTTAAAAGTAAGCTTTAGTGGACTTATTTGTGTTCAGATATGGGTTAGATATTGATGCCAAGGTTCATGATTGTATGTTAGAGGTCGGTGATGGAAGCAACTGGATTAGTATCATACTATACTCGTAAAACAGTCCATTATATGTTTATAGATAATATTTTACTAACAATTTGTGTGGTTGCTCTCATGGCCATTTCTTTGTCTTTAATTTGCATGAAGATACTGATGCCAAGTTTCTGCATGCCACAACTAGTAATGCCCAACATCAACTACTGTTATTAATTCTATTCTTAAATTCTTGATTCATGAACTTTGGGAGCGTCACTCTGAGGCCAAGTTTTTTGTTTTTGTTTTTTTTTCTTGGCATGAACTCTTGGGCCAAGTTTTTTTTTTTTTTGGGAAATTCTGGAACTCATACTTGGTTGTGTAAAGCATAGGAAATTTGTTGTCGCTCCCTTGTTTTGGCACTGATTTAAGAACTCATTGACTCATTGTGTATCACCAAAATTATTTAGAGAGAAGCAATCTCGCATCAGAGAGATCATGACAAGTAAGACTTTCTTTTTTCCTTTGTCCTCTATGGATTTGTTAGTGTGTTCAGACTTCAGACAAAAGTTTTGGTCGCAAAGACACTTTTTGGGTTGTATGCTACATCCTATAGTTGATCCCTAATAGTTGGGATATGCATCCCAGTTGAACATCTCTTTCCTTTAAAACCCATGCTCAGAACTCCTAAAATAACTCTTTTGTGGCAAACATGATGAAAGATATTGGCTTTGTTGCGCATATCCATTTTTGTAGACTTGTAGCCAGTTGCTCCCTTTCTTCACACGCCTCAGCGTTTATGTGCTAGAATATATTTTGTTCTGAACTGGAGGGCATTTTCAGGTTTGTGAAATCCTTGAGGAGAACGCCGTGAGAGCAAGAACACAAAATGAAGGAAAGCCTTGGGTTGTTGCCTCTTGGTTAAGAGACCATCTACTTCTACCTAGGGAAAGAAAGGACTACACATTATGGAAGAAGGTATTCTCACTTATGAATAGTTCCATGGTAAAACATACTTTTTAGAATATTGTCTTTTGTTTTTGCAAGAAACTATTGTTTCATTGCTTCGAGCATTCTTGTTGAATCATTAAACAGTTTCTGTGACTATTTTCTTTGTTTCACTTAGACTATTGCCACATATCTTTTTTTTTGTTTAATGGTAGAGTTTTAGGGCCGTCACTTTTGGTTAACAATGTTAGATGCTCACCCAGCAGGCGGTTTGTATTTCCACTTATGATGGTAGAAATAGGTCCGTAAGCGGATTGCTGCTCATGGAGCGAGAAACAGCAATTCAAGGTGAGGCGAGTGCTGAAACACTAGAAAATTTTGAACAATGATAGCAATAACATAAAATGTTGCAGGAAAAGAAAAAACAAATTCAGTATGGCAGTAATTTGGTTCAAACGATTGTAAAACAGCAGAAAAACATAAATTGTAAAAGAAACATTTTAGAAACTAAAAGAAATGCTAGGATTAGGGCTTTTGGCTAACGATGTAGGTTTACGTTTTGAAGATAGTAACCATTTTTTGTGGTTAGTGATGATGCTGATGGTACTGTTGCAAACTTCTCGGTTTCACCTAAAAAAATACCGTTCTTTAATCACAGAGAAATCAACGTCATTTAGTAACCATGGTTCATGCAGAATTCCAGTACTAATAATGAAAAGTGCATAAAGCCCCAAAGCTGATATGAGGTTTAAAATCTTTCTGTTTTGCAAAAGATTAAGGATCTTGTGATAAATATTTCAAACATTGTGAAATCAGCAATTTTAAGCTATTCCATTTGGTTTTGATGTGGTCGGACTACTTAAAGGTACAACTGTTGAACAATTTATAATTATCTCTGAAACTACCAAGGTGAGGCGATTTTTAATGTTTAATTTTGATTGTGTAGTCATTACCTCAATTTTTTTGTATTGCAGCACGAATCACCTTTTGTTTGATGCCACGTGTTGACGTGCCAAGAAAAACTTCCTTTTTTAATATCTATGCTAAATTGGATCTGTAATTTGCAGCTGCATGTTGCTGTTTATGTTTTCTTTCCTTTTCATTCGACTTGCCAAATGTCCAGAATCACAGACCTGTTAGCCCAAAAGAAAAAAAAAATGTTTGTTTTTTAGCTTTGCTGATCAAATCCACTTGCACTTTCATTCTATCCCTTTCGTAGGTTGAAGAATTGATCCGAGAGGACTCCCGCATAGATCAATACCCAAAGCTCATCAAGGGAGAATCCAAAATTGTTCTAGAATGGCAAGGTGCCCTTTTGTTTTTTTAAAATCTTGGTGGATTTGAGTTTTGTTTTCCCTAATATTTAGGACATTGCTTAATTTTCTTTCATTTTTTGTTCACTTGGATCAACTAATGCTAACTAGAATTAGGTAAAATCAACACCTAAGATTAATCCTATCTTATTTTTTGGCATTTTATCGGGTAATTATCTTTTATGTGTCTTGAGATTTTGCTAAATAGCATATTCCTCTCATAGGTATGGTAAAATATGAAATACCTCTCTTTTTTGATTTTTTTATCTAATATACTAAAATAGTGATAGGAAATACTTGAGTTCGCAAGTAACCCTAAGGGAAATACTTGAGTTCGCAAGCAAACCCATCTCTAATTGGTGAAAACAGCGAGAGTAATGCAAAATCTGGGCGAAAACAGCCCCAAAACGTAGATTGCAAGAAGAGAAACAAAGCCAAAACAAATACGAAGCAAGATACAATTGATCCTCAATTCAAGAGGAGGATCTTCTCTCCCAAATCTGATGAGGGCATCAGATTCCGACACGTGTACCATCGCCGGAGGCGTCGATCGACGGCCCTGATTCAGAGTCTTTATTTTTGATGTCTTATTATATTCATGTTATTTATATTTTGTCTTTTCCGTTTGTACCCCTATGAGGGAAGTAGTGTTTGTTTTGCCCCATGGGCATTGTAGTCTTTTATTTTCCGTATGATGTGGAGCCTATATAAAGGCTAGAGCTTGTACTATTTTGGGAATTGCTTAATGAATGAAAATTTCCTCCATATTGTTCTCTTGGTGAGTGCAAGAAAGATCTCTTGGTGAGTTCTTCCCCTTGAGATCTCTTAGTGAGTTCTCTAGTTATCTTGTTTTATTTTTTTGTTTTCTACATGATATTCTCCCCACTAGAAAATTCCCCAAAACCCTCTCTCCCTTGCTCTTGCCGCCGGCCCAAGGGAGTTCCCCCACCGCCGGCCTAGCCCCATCCCGCCGCCCACTACCTTGCCGGCCCACCCCCTCACACGCCTCATCCTGGAATTCTCTCCCAACCTCAAATTAGAGTTTGAAATTTCAAAATTTGAAATATTTCCTAATTTGGAAATCCAAATATGGAAAGTTTTCATGATGAAAGAAAATTTCAAATCTAATTAATTTGGATTTTTGAAACTCTTGCCACGTCACCCAATCAAGCATTGATTCCCCTTTATTCCCTCCACACATTGCTCTCCCTCTTGAGCATGCCGCCGGCCCCCCTCCTTCCCCCCAATCAAGCCCCATTAATTGCTCACTTAACTCCCTTAATTCTAATTTGAAATTCAAATTAGAGAGCATTTAATTTCCCCCCATTGGAATTAAAACTGAAATAATTTCAGTTTAATTCCTCTCCCTCTTCCCTCTCCCACCGCCGGCTCCCCATTGGCTCCACTAAAATTTTAATTAATGCCTCAATTGCATTAATTAAAAATTTCAAATCCTATTGCTATTTCCCCCCAAATTCATAAAACTGAAATTGAATTCAGTTTTCCAAAAGCTCTCTCCTCTCCTCACCCCAACTCCACCGCCGGCCTCTTCCCCCCCCCCCCCCTTGGAGTCTCCAAGCCGCCGCCCACTTTCCCCATCCTCTTAGAGGTCTTCTTGCGGCAACTACTCAGCGCCGTCTCCATGTTTCATGGCGGATCCCGAACTCGAATGGGGATTAGTTTTTGATGCTCAAGGAAACCTCGACATACTACGCTCTCCTTTCTTTGACGCCGGATTCGAATCCGACGAAGACACGGTGGGGGATTACTTGGAACGGATTCTTCCCTCTCTCATCAAAGTTATTGATAGACAACGACCGGAGTACAATTGGTCTATCGACGGACGATCTTCCACACCTCTTCCAAATCCGGCGCCCTCCTCTCCTTCCCTACGGATCTTCGGCATCGTCTTCCTCGGAGTGGTTTCTTCACTAGCGTGGCTCTTCTTCTCCCAACAAGCTTAGAGATAGGTAAATGAGAGCGGCCTCAAGGTGAGCCATCACTTTGTTAACCTTGGGATTCTCGTTGATCTAGTCATTCGCATTGCTTTATTGGAGTCGTTATTTTATTGTTCTTGCAAACTTAGTCGAATTATCTTGCCTAAGCATGGTTAACTTCCAAGATCTCCTTTGATTTGTCAATTTCGCAAAGCTAGAGAATGTACGTTCATTATTTTACATAACTTCTATTAATTTCATAAGATTTGATTCCTGGATTTACATCATTTTTGGTATCAGAGCATGGCTAGCATGCTTTGCTCATGTTAGATGCATCCTAGGAAGTCCCTTTTAGCTTGCCATATAACTCTCGCATGCATCACATCGTTTACAGCATTTATTTCACTGCTTTTGCTTGCTGTCCAGTAAATTACAGCACGTTATTTTCTTTGTTTACATGCATGTTTAAGTTACCCAAGTGTTAGTTGAGTCACTTACCACCCACCTAGTCACTTAGCGCACTTGCTACACGTGTTCTCCTTGCTGTCCTGTGTTTTCCTGCACTGTTTAGTGGCTGGTAGGTGTCCAAAGATCCTTGTCTAGTGGCTGTCCACACCCCACAACCCACCCTCATCACCAACACCACTTACCCCACTGTGCTAGGTTGCTGTCCCCACTTTCCAGCGGCTGTTTGGTGGCTTTAAGTGTAGTTTCCTGCAGCTTTTCACTGCTGTCCCCCATCCCTAACCTACCCGACTCAACCCTCAGATCACCCCATGGACCCGCAGCACCTCCAAGCCACCCTAGACCTCATCTTGGGCCAATTAGGGACCGTTACTCAACAAATTCGCAACACCCAAACCGATTTAGCCGACTTTAGGCGCCACACGAGCGACCGACTAGATAACATCGAGCGTAACGGGAACCCTGCGATTTACACCCCGTCACGACCCCACTCGCCGTACAACGAGGAAAACCAAGCCGATCATGGCCACCATAGGGACCCATACCGTCATAACCCGAGACCCCATCAAGACCCAGTTGGAGATGAAAACCCTTGGCGCGACAACGATGCCCAATTGTTGAAAAACATTAGAATTGATGCGCCAACTTATGATGGGACCCTCGATCCCCAAGTCTTCTTGGATTGGATCAAATCCATGGATAGTTATTTCAAGTGGTATAACATCTCGGAGGCTAGGAAGGTTAGATTCGCCGAAATGAAACTCACGGGCCGAGCCAACTTGTATTGGACTAATTTAGA
The DNA here is from genome assembly GCA_022539455.1 of Dendrobium nobile. Taxonomy (NCBI): domain Eukaryota; kingdom Viridiplantae; phylum Streptophyta; class Magnoliopsida; order Asparagales; family Orchidaceae; genus Dendrobium; species Dendrobium nobile. The sequence goes on from CM039726.1 coordinate 3,307,712, forward strand.
GAATATGCGCGAGGCTCGTGGTGAACACCCTATCACGGACTGGAGGACGATGAAGCAAGAACTCAAGAGAAAATATCTCCCTCCTTCGTACTACCCAAAGCTCCTTGATAAATGGAATAGATTAACCCAGGGGAGCAAGCCTGTCAAAGACTACATCTCGGCCTTTGATGACTTCTTGATCCGTTGCAATGGCGAAGAGTCCGCCACCCCAACTCAAATCCTTTCTATGTTTAGAGCTGGCCTTAGGGAAGACCTGCGTACTGAACTCTTTGCTCGAGGTGTAGACTCATTAGAAGCAGCCTGTAGCCTAGTGCTCGACCTCGAAGATTCCAGAACTCACTCCCAAACTAGGCACTTTGACTCCCGCGCAAATTCTTATAGAACCTCGTCGGGACAGCATCAAAACCGACCCTCGGGATCGACTGCTAACCGAACCCCTGCTAGTTCGGCCCCTCCTCGTACCGACCTCAAAGGTAAAGCTCCCGAGCGTGACGCTCCCAAACCTAGTTCTGGAACCAAGTGCTATAGGTGTCAAGGGTACGGACACATTGCTTCGCAATGTTCTAGCCCTTACAAAGTCACCATAATTGAAGAAGTGGACGAAGAGGAGGAAGAACCTGAGACTGATTTGGTTCACCAAGTGGATGAGGAAGAAGACTCTTTTACTGAAGAAGACCCTGTGACCTTACAAGTTGTTAGGTGCGCTTTGGCCCAACCTAAGTTAAGCGACGATTGGCGTAGAACCTCCATTTTTCATACCTTCATTAAGATCGGAGAGAAGAGCTGCAAGGTTATCATAGATAGTGGGAGTTGTATCAACGCAGTCTCTTCAGCCATGGTCTCCAAGCTCAATCTGAAGGCGACCCCGCACCCAAATCCGTATAAGGTTTCTTGGATCAACTCGACTACCATAGAAATTAAGGACCGAAGCCTTATTCCGATAGAGTTTGTGGGATATCAAGACAAGATTTGGTGCGATGTTCTAACCATGGATGTGGGTCAAATTATCCTTGGTCGCCCTTGGTTATTTGACAACGACGTCCATATTTATGGGAGGACGAACACCTGTGTGTTCGAACATAATGGAAAGAAGATCAAGTTAATGCCCTCTCAACCGAAACCTCCCAAAACTGAAGCTAAACCTATCTCCACCAAGCAAAGTAAAGGCCTCCACTTACTGACTGCGAAGGAAGTAGAAACTGAGATCACCCAAGGAGCTCCCATGTATGCCTTAGTGGCTAGAGAAGTAGAGGAAGATCAGAAAGAAACAATCCCCGACGCCGTTAGACCCCTTCTTGAAAACTTTGCGGATGTTTTCCCAGACGATTTGCCTAACCGACTGCCACCCCTGCGAGACATACAGCACGCAATAGACTTGGTGCCAGGAGCATCCCTACCCAACCTTCCTCACTACCGTATGAACCCGACTGAACACTCTGAGCTTAAGAAACAAGTCGATGAACTCCTCCAACGAGGATTCATTAAGGAGAGTCTTAGCCCCTGCGCTGTGCCTGCTCTTTTAACTCCCAAAAAGGACGGCTCGTGGCGAATGTGTGTTGATAGCCGCGCTATCAACAAGATTACTGTCAAGTATAGATTTCCCATTCCTCGGCTGGATGACATGTTGGACATGATGACCGGAGCCACCCTCTTTTCCAAGATAGATCTTAAGAGTGGGTATCATCAAATAAGGATCCGCCCCGGGGATGAATGGAAAACGGCATTCAAAACTAAAGATGGACTTTATGAGTGGACTGTTATGCCGTTCGGACTGAGCAACGCCCCTAGTACCTTTATGAGAGTTATGACTCAAGTTCTTAGACCCTTCTTAGGAAAGTTCGTAGTAGTTTACTTCGATGACATATTAATCTACAGCACTTCGGAAGATCAACATCTCAATCATATAACTCAGGTCTGTGAAGTTTTGAGGAAAGAACAGCTATTCGCCAACCCTGCCAAGTGCAAATTCCTCACCGATAGTGTGACCTTTCTTGGATTTATTATTTCAACTCAAGGGATATCTGCAGATCCTGAGAAGGTGCGAGCAATAAATGAGTGGCCAGAACCTAAGAATATTCGGGATGTTAGAAGTTTTCATGGATTGGCCACCTTCTATCGAAGGTTTATTCGAAATTTCAGCACCATCGTAGCCCCCATAACTGATTGTCTTAAGAAAGGAGAATTTCATTGGACGACTGCCGCTACTAGAGCGTTTGAGGATATTAAGAAAAGAATGGTAGAAGCTCCTGTCATGCGTCTCCCCGATTTTTCTAAAGTATTCGAAGTAACCTGTGACGCTTCCGGAATCGGAATAGGTGGAGTCTTATCACAAGAAGGTCATCCGGTAGCATACTTCAGCGAGAAACTCAATGACATTCGACAGAGATACTCTACCTATGATAAGGAGTTTTATGCAATCATTCAGTCCCTTAGATACTGGAGACACTATTTGCTACCCCAGGAGTTTGTAATCTTTTCAGACCATGAGGCTTTGAGATACATCAACTCACAAAAGAAGTTAAATGCCCGCCATGGTCGTTGGGTCGAGTTCTTACAGGAGTATTCGTATACTATCAGACATAAAGTCGGAACTGAGAATAAAGTGGCCGATGCTTTAAGCCGTAGGATAATGGTCACAAGAGAAATGAGAACAGAAGTTGTCGGTTTCGAACGCATAAAGGATGACTACCCTGAGTGTGTTGATTTTAAGGAAGCATATGCGTTACTTGTGGCGGGGGACAAACCATCCGTAGATGATTTCTTGTTAGAAGATGGTTACTTATTCAAGTCTCAGAAGTTGTGTATTCCCAACACCTCTCTCCGTGAATTTCTTGTGTGGGAGCTACACGCAGGAGGTTTAGCTGGACATTTTGGACAAGCTAAGACTATCGCTGCCGTTGAGTGTAGATTTTTCTGGCCCAGCCTTAAGCGCGATGTCATTAGGCTAGTCAAGCGTTGCCATACCTGCCAATTAGCTAAGCAGCGAAAACAAAACACTGGCCTCTACATGCCACTCCCTGTCCCCAACTGCCCTTGGCAAGACGTTAGTATGGATTTTGTCCTAGGTTTACCTAAAACCTTTAAGAAGCACGATTCCATTTGTGTCGTAGTAGATCGTTTCTCTAAAATGGCCCATTTTCTCCCTTGTGCCAAAACTTTTGATGCCTCTAGGATTGCCAAGCTTTACTTTAATGAGATTGTCCGACTCCATGGACTCCCTAAGACAATTGTGTCGGATCGAGATGTAAAATTTACAAGCTATTTCTGGAAGACTTTATGGATTAAGATGGGCACCAAGTTGAAATTCTCCACCGCCTTTCACCCCCAAACGGACGGCCAAACGGAAGTAGTTAATAGGAGCCTTGGGAACCTTTTAAGGACTTTAGTGGGAGACAACATTAGGGATTGGGATTCCAAACTACCCATTGCCGAATTTGCCTACAATAATTCTGTCAATCGAACCACCTGTATGAGTCCTGCTGAGATTGTTTATGGGTACCAACCTAGGCAGCCAATCGACTTACTCCCCATGAGTCCTAGGCTTAGGGTGTCAGAGTCTGCATCTGCATTTGCATCGCATATCCAGGAATTGCATCAAGAAATTAATAAAAGAATAGTGCAAAGTAATAAGAAGTACAAACTTAATGCTGACCTTAAGAGACGCTTCAAGGAGTTCGAAGTTGGAGACTATGTCATGGTTCGGATTCGTCCGGAACGGTTCCCTCCAGGGGCCGTTAAGAAACTTCATGCTAAGAGCGCAGGTCCCTTTAAAATAACTTCAAAAATAAACAGTAATGCCTATGTCTTGGACCTTCCCGAAGGTTTCAACATGAATCCCACGTTTAACATAGAGGATCTAGTAACCTTTGATGGACCTGATTTTAACCCTGAAAATCCACTACATCTTGAGCCTTGTGAGTCCATACCTTGTGAGATCCCCAGCCTGCCCCCACTTCCCAAAATTCCCCCATTACCTAATGCGGAGAAGATTGAAACCATACTCAGTGATGAGATCATTTCCACCAGGAACGGCGGTCGCCAAAGATACTTAGTGCGTTGGAGAGGAAAGCCAGAGACGGAGGACACATGGCTAGATCGTGAGGAGATACAGAGACTGGATCCCGACATCTTGGAGCTGTACGAGAGTTCTCAGGACCCTCGCTCGACAGGGTCGAGCTCTTTCCCACCCGGGGAGAGTGATGAGGGCATCAGATTCCGACACGTGTACCATCGCCGGAGGCGTCGATCGACGGCCCTGATTCAGAGTCTTTATTTTTGATGTCTTATTATATTCATGTTATTTATATTTTGTCTTTTCCGTTTGTACCCCTATGAGGGAAGTAGTGTTTGTTTTGCCCCATGGGCATTGTAGTCTTTTATTTTCCGTATGATGTGGAGCCTATATAAAGGCTAGAGCTTGTACTATTTTGGGAATTGCTTAATGAATGAAAATTTCCTCCATATTGTTCTCTTGGTGAGTGCAAGAAAGATCTCTTGGTGAGTTCTTCCCCTTGAGATCTCTTAGTGAGTTCTCTAGTTATCTTGTTTTATTTTTTTGTTTTCTACATGATATTCTCCCCACTAGAAAATTCCCCAAAACCCTCTCTCCCTTGCTCTTGCCGCCGGCCCAAGGGAGTTCCCCCACCGCCGGCCTAGCCCCATCCCGCCGCCCACTACCTTGCCGGCCCACCCCCTCACACGCCTCATCCTGGAATTCTCTCCCAACCTCAAATTAGAGTTTGAAATTTCAAAATTTGAAATATTTCCTAATTTGGAAATCCAAATATGGAAAGTTTTCATGATGAAAGAAAATTTCAAATCTAATTAATTTGGATTTTTGAAACTCTTGCCACGTCACCCAATCAAGCATTGATTCCCCTTTATTCCCTCCACACATTGCTCTCCCTCTTGAGCATGCCGCCGGCCCCCCTCCTTCCCCCCAATCAAGCCCCATTAATTGCTCACTTAACTCCCTTAATTCTAATTTGAAATTCAAATTAGAGAGCATTTAATTTCCCCCCATTGGAATTAAAACTGAAATAATTTCAGTTTAATTCCTCTCCCTCTTCCCTCTCCCACCGCCGGCTCCCCATTGGCTCCACTAAAATTTTAATTAATGCCTCAATTGCATTAATTAAAAATTTCAAATCCTATTGCTATTTCCCCCCAAATTCATAAAACTGAAATTGAATTCAGTTTTCCAAAAGCTCTCTCCTCTCCTCACCCCAACTCCACCGCCGGCCTCTTCCCCCCCCCCCCCCCTTGGAGTCTCCAAGCCGCCGCCCACTTTCCCCATCCTCTTAGAGGTCTTCTTGCGGCAACTACTCAGCGCCGTCTCCATGTTTCATGGCGGATCCCGAACTCGAATGGGGATTAGTTTTTGATGCTCAAGGAAACCTCGACATACTACGCTCTCCTTTCTTTGACGCCGGATTCGAATCCGACGAAGACACGGTGGGGGATTACTTGGAACGGATTCTTCCCTCTCTCATCAAAGTTATTGATAGACAACGACCGGAGTACAATTGGTCTATCGACGGACGATCTTCCACACCTCTTCCAAATCCGGCGCCCTCCTCTCCTTCCCTACGGATCTTCGGCATCGTCTTCCTCGGAGTGGTTTCTTCACTAGCGTGGCTCTTCTTCTCCCAACAAGCTTAGAGATAGGTAAATGAGAGCGGCCTCAAGGTGAGCCATCACTTTGTTAACCTTGGGATTCTCGTTGATCTAGTCATTCGCATTGCTTTATTGGAGTCGTTATTTTATTGTTCTTGCAAACTTAGTCGAATTATCTTGCCTAAGCATGGTTAACTTCCAAGATCTCCTTTGATTTGTCAATTTCGCAAAGCTAGAGAATGTACGTTCATTATTTTACATAACTTCTATTAATTTCATAAGATTTGATTCCTGGATTTACATCAAAATCTCTAGACAGGAGAATCTAGAGTCCAAACGTCAAAAAATCCTAATTCCAATCAATCAAAACATGAAAAACTCCCTAATCCCCCTCATCCTCTTGAATACAAAATATTTCCTAATCAATTTTCCCTCCCAAGCCTAAACCGCCCCCTCCGTTTAATTTTCAAAACACGAGTGGGGCCCGCCCATTTGGGCGGACAAAGCCAAGGAGGCGGAAGGAGTCCGCCTCCTATAAACAAATTGAGCCAGCCCCCCTTGGGCCGGCTGGACCGGTTCACTGTGAATAGGTCTAACAAATAGTTCTTTTGCCCTGGAGAAAAAATAATAAAGAGTATTGACGCACACAAGCTCGAGCGCACATACACACACATATATATTATATTGTATTATTTATATTTATATTTTTCACAATTTTCTTTTGTTGATGTTACACTTACTACAAGGAAATTTGAGTTTATATGCCAATAAATATGTTTGTTATTTTGTTTCTTGGGGAAATACGCTCAAAAGTTCTGTTTAGACTAAAATACCCTTGTTTTTTATCTCCCCCCCCCCTTTTTTAATTTGATGCCACCTCATTTAATTTGAATGACATTCGAATAAGGTTTTAGCAAAATTCGGTCAAGGTTATAAAATATGTGATAAAAATTTGATTTTCGATCGAATATTCTTTGAACCCTAATCAAACAGTAATTGTTATTGGGGAAATTTTTTTTTGATCGGTACTTTAAGATGGTTCAAAAAAGACTTAAATAAAACATTGTTAGAAAAATTTATAAAAGAGTAAAAGCTCGAAATACCCCCCACATAAATGCTCAAATTAGTCTCAGAGTTACGTATTGCCCCAGTTTGGTCCCTCAACTATTAAAAATTATCTAATTTAGTCCCTGTGTTAGATTTGTCATTTAAATTAATGGAAATATTTGAAGAGCTTCGCTTATTTTTGGGCATTTTGGTAAAACTTTTTGTTACATGCTCCCTCGCCTTCCCACTATAGGCACTGGAGATTGAATTATGCGAGGGAGAAGCTGCGTCAAGCGAGCATGCCATGAACGAGACGCACTGCAGCATGCTTTGAATCGCATTCCTGATTCGTGTGCGGTTGCGAGACAGACAACGTGCTGTGAGCGAGACACCGTGCGGGTCTGTTTGGATACAGGAAGAAAGATGGCTACCTTCACGACAAGGAAGCTCCTGTTATTACTTCATATCCTACAGAAGAATGACGAGATGTGACTTTAGATCTGACAAGAAGGAATGTTGTCGAAGGAGCTTTCTTTATTAGATTTAAATGAGAATTTAACTCTTAACATGACACAATGAAGAAAAAAAGATTCATGTAGCCGACCCCACGTAGTGGGATAAAGGTTTGATGTTGTTGTTGTTGTATAAAAGTTCCAAAATGTCTATAGAACAAAGTGTAACTTGAGAATGTTAAATGTCCGAACATTCAGTTCACTGCATTTGGCTTCCATATTTAATCATATTCATGTGTGCTATAATGAATCAGTTCACTGCATTTGGCCTCCATATTTAATCATATTCATATGCACTAAGGTGTTTTCAGCTCCAATTGATCTTTGCGTAGTGTAATTAAACTTTTTCATTGCTTTCATCGTTCTTCAAGCAATTTAGCTACTTCATCAAAAATTTGTGCCGTTGTTCGGAAACCTGTGCTAATTCATAAACTTGAAATCACTTAGTGAAAAATTAGTAAATTCCAATTATATATATTTTATCATTAAAATCAAATTCATATAGCTTGGAATCATAGGGTGAATAATTGTGTTATGTAATGAATTTGTAAAAAGATTAGGTGGAATTTAGCGATAAAAAAAATGGAAATCTTCAAGTTCATGTAGCTCTGCTTCTCTCGATTGAATTGGCATTATTCAAAATGGCGAAATCCTGATTGACAACTTTTTTTGTAGTTTTGCTACCAGTCTCTAGATTTTGGAATTGCTCCTTGGTACCAAGGCCACAAATCTATTATTGAAAGGTGATAGGAAATACTTGAGTTCGCAAGTAACCCTAAGGGAAATACTTGAGTTCGCTAGCAAACCTATCTCTAATTGGGGAAAACAGCTAGAATAATGCAAAATCTGGGCGAAATCAGCCCCAAAACGATAGATTGCAATAAGAGAAACAAAGTCAAACAAACAGAAGCACAAGATAACAAATGATCCTCAATTCGAGAGGAGGATCTTCTCTTCCAAATCTCTAGACAAGAGTCTAGAGCCCAAACGCTAAGAAACCCTAATTTCAATCAATCCAAACATGAAAAACTCCTAATCCCTCTCATCCCCTTTAATACAGAAGATTTCCTAATACATTTTCCCTCCCAAGCCCTAGCTGCCCCCTCTATTTAAATTTCGAAAACAACGAACAAGTGGGGCCCACCCTATGGGCGGGCCAAGCCAAGGGAGGTGGGTGAATTCCGCCTCCTGTAGATCTGCTGAACCGGCCGTTGAGCCGGCTGGGCCGGTTCAGCTCGAACCAGTACATCAATACTGCCCTCCCAAAGAATCACCTTGTCCTCAAGGTGAAAATTAGGAAACTGTTGTTTCACCCTTTCGTATGGCTCCCACGTGGCCTCGTAGTCAGGAAGGTTCTTCCACTGGATCAACACTTCCTTATTTTCCTATTCTTTATGGCGAACCCCAATAAGCTCCAAGGGTTCCAAAACCATATCTAAATCTTCAGTAAGTGTCTCTGGTAGCTCGGGGTTGGCTGTATAGTCACCAATGACCTTTCTCAACTGCGATACATGAAAAATTGGATGTATAGTCGTCATTGGTGGTAGTTTCAGTCGATATGCTACTGTTATGATCTTCTCCAGCACTTCGTAAGGCCCAAAGTACCTTGGAGCTAGATTCTCATTCCTCCTGTTGGCGACTGTCTTCTGTCTATACGGTCATAACTTCAAAAACAATCTCTCCCCCACTTCAAACTGGATGTCCCTCTTATGCCCGTCCGCTTGTCTCTTTATAATTTGTTGAGCCCTCTGCAGGTGTCTCTTCAGTTCTTCCAGCACTCTATCTTTCTTCTCTAAGTACTGCTCCACTGAAGAAACAATACTACTACTCCCAAAGTGTACCAAGTGGGAAGGATCCCTTACGTACAGCACCTTGAACAGAGTCATCTGAGAAACAAAATAAAAAGAGGTGTTGTACCAGTACTCAGCCCATGATAGCCATTTAGCCCATAGCTTGGGTGTCTCCGACACGAAACATCTCAAGTATGTCTCCAAGCTCCTGTTCACTACTTCCGTCTGACCATCTGTCTGTGGGTGGTAAACTGTACTCCTTTTCAGCACTGCCCCCTGCAATTTGAACAACTCTATCCAAAAATGGCTAAGGAACACCTTGTCTCTATCTTATACTATCGCCTTAGGGGCCCCGTGTAATCTGGCTACCATCTTCTCTATATCTTTATGCATCCCCTTCCAGTACAACTCCGAAGCTAACCTCTTGTATGTCTTTTGTATACCAAAACAGCCACCTATCGCGCTTCCATAAAACTCTTGAAGTAAGTTTGGGATGTGGATCGTGGTCCGAGGCATCACAAATCTCCCCTTATACAGCAATTTGTATCCCTCCAATGAATAACCTGGGTGGCTACCCTCTTCTTTCTGTAAATCTGACATGATCCTTCCCAATTCTTCATCTCTAGCACTTTCTTCTCTAATGGCCTCCCAATCAAGAATCAAAGGAACTGATAGTGCCACTGTCTGCAGCTCCCCCATACATTTGGACAAGACATCCGTCGCCTTGTTCTCCACCCCTGGTCTATATTGAATCTCAAAATCGTACCCCAGTAACTTGAACAACCACCTTTGATGCTCCTCTGTCACCATCCGCTGTTCTAGCAGGTATTTCAAGCTTCGCTGATTTGTCCTGACAATAAAATGCCTCCCAAGTAGGTAGGGCCGCCACTTCTGGATGGCCAAAATGATGACCATTAATTCTCTCTCATAAACTGACTTTAGTCTAGCTCTCACAGTCAATACCTAACTGAAATAGGCAATGGGCCTACGACTCTGCATAAGCACTGCCCCCAACCCGTATCCGAACGCATTTGTCTCCATAATGAATGTTTGAGTGAAATCTGGCTAAGCTAGGACCGGCACCGTAGGCATCGCCTTCTTCAGGCTCTCAAATGCTGATATGGTCGCCTCCCCCCCATAGGAACCAGTCCTTCAGCTGCTCAGTGAGTGGCCATACTATGGTGTTGTACCTTTTTACAAACCTTCTGTAATACCCTGTCAATCCTAGAAATTCCCTCAACTCCTTCAGATTTCTCGGCACTGGCCACTTTAACATTGCCTCAATTTTGGATTGATTTGCTGCCACACCTTTTGATACAACATGGCCCAAGTACTCTACACTGACTTTGGCGAAGCAGCATTTATTCAAGTTGGTCTTCAGCTGATGATCCTATAGTACCTCTAACACCCTTTTCAAATGCTCCAGTGCTCCTTTGTTTTGTTGTAGACCAGGATGCCGTCAAAGAATATTAATATAAATCGTCTGAGATAAGGTTTAAAAACCTTATTCATAAGGGTCTGGAAAGTAGCGGGAGCATTGGTGAGGCCAAAAGACATAACCAAGAACTCATAATGTCCCTCATGAGTTCTAAAGGTCATCTTGGGTACATCCTCCTCCTTTATCCGGATCTTATGGTAACCTAATTTCAAGTCTATCTTGTTGAAGATCACTGTTCCGCTCAATTCATCTAACAGCTTGTCAATGACTGGTATAGAAAACTTGTCAGGTACAGTTTCCTTGTTGAGTGCTCTATAATCCACACAAAAATGCCAGCTGCCATCGTTCTTTTTCACCAATAGAACTGGACTAGAGAAGGGACTGATGCTGGGTCTTATGATTTCCGCCTCCAGCATATCTCTAATCAACTTTTAGATTTCATTTTTCTTGACCTGAGGGTAGCGATAAGGTCGTACACTGATGGATGACACTCCCTCTCTCAATATGATGGCATGCTCCTGCTCACTCTGCGGTGGTAATCCCTGAGGTGGCTGAAACATCTCTTGGAACTGCTGAATCAACGGCTGAATGGAGAGGAGTATGTCCTCTCTCTCCAATCTCGCTCCCTCCAAACTGTGCAACTCCACCAAATACCCTCCGCCAGCCAACTGAATATCCATTAGCATCGTTTTAATAGAAACCAGGGATTTGGAAAGCCCCGCATCTCCCTTAATCATCACCTTCCATCCATCTACCATCAACTCCATCGTGAGTTTTCCCCAATTAACTTTGGTGTCTCCCAAAGTTTGCAGCAATTTCATCCCCAGGATGACATCTATACTCCCAAGCTCTGGTGGAAGAAAATCTTCCCTCATCTGAATCCCCTGGATCGTCAGTCGCACTCTTATGCAAATCCCCTGGCCTTTCTCCACCTTCCTCGTACCCATCATCACCCCGTAGCAGTCGGTATCCACCAATCTCACTCTCAATTGGTCGACGACCTGGGTGTAAATGAAATTGTGAGTAGCCCCACTGTCAATCAACACCTCCATCTCCCTGTCCTCTATTTTCCCCTTCATCTTCATGGTATGATTCGTAGTGAATCTTACCAATGAGTTTAGGGAAACTTTAGCCAGATCCAAATGTAGCTTCTCCTCCATCTCCTCCTCACCTCCTTCCTCAGTTTCCTCATCATCGCAGACGGTGAGAACCTGAAGAGTTTGGTCTTTGCACCGATGCTTTGGCGTGTACTTTTCATCGCACCTGAAGCACAACATCTTAGCCCTCTTCTACTGCATCTCTTTCTCTGTCAACCGGTTGAAATTTCCCCCGCTTCCTCCTCCTATCTTCTCCTTGGTGGTCTCTCGACTCCCTCATGTTGCAGGACTTTTAGGTGCTAGATGGGTGGTCGTCATCCTTTAAGTCCCATCTGTGCTGCTACACCTGGCTCACCTTTCTAGATTCCTTTGATTTTCCACCAGTTGGACCAACTTTATGGCCTCCCCCAAGTCACGGGGCATCAGGACCTTCACTGCTGCTCGGATCTTCGCCTTCAATCCCTTCATGAAATTTTCCTCCAATATTATATCTGAGAGTCGCTCCACCCTACTAGCTAGGTGCTCAAATCGCTCTCAGTACTGCTACTGATCCCTCATGTGTAAAAGCAAATAACTGCTCATAGAAATCTCCTCCCCGGTCGGTTTGGAAACATTATATTATACAATCCTTGAATTCCCTCCAGTTCCTGATAGGCCTCCTCTGGTCGCTTCACTGATACCACGACAGGGCTTTTCCTTCCAAGCACAAGCCTGCGACTGTCAGCTTCTCCTCCTCCGTCAACCCATTGACGACGAAGTATCGCTCCACCTTATAAATCCACCCATAAGCATCTTCTCCTTCGAATATGGGCATCTTCAACTTCCTCACCTTCTGGTCGCAACGTTTCCCCCTGATTCTTCCATAGTTTCCCCTCTCCCATGTTTTAGGCCCACCCCATGTTTCCCGATTTTACCTTGCCCTGCCATAGCCCAAACCCCATTCGAAATTCTCCATTCTTTCTACAAAATCAGCACCTCGGCGGCCATAGTATTCCTCATGGCGTTCCCCATATCCACCTATTTCTTCCCTCTGGACAGGCTCTAGATGGGGCATTCTTCCTTCTACTTCCACGATCTCCACCTCATCTTCCTCCCTACCGATTTCAGAATTCTTGCTTTTTCTTTCCATCCCTTTTGCCATTGAAGGCGCCATTTGATTTTGAATTTCCAACATTTTTTTCATCATATCTCGGAGGTCGGCGACTTGTCCCTCCACCGTTGTTTTGATTTGATTCTACCCTTCAAGCCTTTCCTCCAAGGCATCTACTTTTTTGGCCGCCATTACAATCCGGAGTTTGTAGATTCACAAAATCAAGATTTTGGAGTAAAAAAAAAATAGCAACTTTTTCCTATTTTGAGCGAAAAATTGCTACTGGAATCCGCCGAAAACAGTCCTCCACCGGTCCCAAGACTTGCTCTGATACCAATTTGATACGAAATACTTGAGTTCGCAAGTAACCCTAAGGGAAATACTTGAGTTCGCAAGCAAACCTATCTCTAATTGGGGAATACAAAGAGAATAATGCAAAATCTGGGCGAAATCAGTCCCAGAACGATGAATTCCAATAAGAGAAACAAAGCCAAATAAACAGAAGCACAAGATACAAATGATCCTCAATTCGAGGAGTAATTATTGTGTTCGGACACCGAACGCGTCCAGAGACCAATAACAACGTGCCACGTCACCTGGAGCTCGGTACCGAGCACTCGGCATCGCTCGGTATACGTCCGGATATCTGGTTTTTTGTCCGGATGTAATAACTTTTCCAATTTGAGAGGAGGATCTTCTCTACCAAATCTCTAGACAAGAGAGTCTAGAGCCCAAACGCCAAGAAACCCTAATTTCAATGAATCCAAACATGAAAAACTTCTAATCCCTCTCATCCCCTTTAATACAAAAGATTTCCTAATATATTTTCCTTCCCAAGCCCTAGCCGCCCCCTCTGTTTAAATTTCGAAAACCTAAATTTCGAAAACACGGACAAGTGGGGCCCACCCTATGGGCGGGCCAAGCTAAGGGAGGCGGGTGAATTCCGCCTCCTGTAGACTTGCTGAACCGGCCCTTGAGCCGTCTGGGCTGGTTCAACTTGAACCGGTACATCGAAAGGCCAGCCCTTTTTTCTCAGAAAAAAAAAGGGAGTTTGTTTTGACATCTTCAATATTTACTGATCTCTTAGAACCTGAGATTATTTCTTGGTGCCAATAATCAACTGCTCTTAGAGTCTTAGATGCTGTACCGTTTTTTTTTTATTATTCAAACGAAAAGGCTTCTTATTCTTATCAGAATTAATGAATTTTGCATTACAGTTTATAGTGATCAAAAGTTCTATTATTTTCAGCGGATGGCGCTTTAAGTTCCAGTTTGAGGGCTAAAAAAACTATGAAGAGAACTGATAAATTCAGCACCCAAGTAGACAAACTTCATTGCAATCAAGAAAAAGCTAAGGTGGGTGAGTCTCTTCTTCCACATCAATAAGTTTATGAGACAGCCATAATGCTAATACCACTCAAAGAAACTTCTTCAATGCCAGTGATATGTATCTTAATTACTTTATATTGTTCTTATTTTCCATATAATATGTGAGAGTGCCTGCTGATGTAGGGAAAATACTCTGTACTAATATCCTAAAGCCACTGAAGCGTTTTCTTTTAGTCTTGTTCAATGCTAATGACTTAAAAAAGGAGGTAAAGTTGGATGTTATGAGTGCGCATTGGATTTTTCTGATTACATCCTGAAAGTCTTCTACTATAAAAGAAGTATGAATAACATATGAGTTACTATGTGAATGTTTAAGAGTACACTATAATAATTTTTTCGATAATTTAGTTTGCATATTATATGTTTATTTGATTATAATGTTATTTAGTTAAAGTTTTCTATGATAAAAAGTTTTTCATATACTTTTCTGCTTGAGTGTGGCTTTGTAAGGAAATTATCATCTTATATTGATAGCTAAACTCATGAGCTTTGCTCATGTTAGCCCGTTCTAGTATTGATAAGCTTTTATTGATCTGTACTAGACTATTGGGGCTGTTGTGAGCTCCATTGGTCTTATTAGAGGTGCGCATGAAAATATTTATTTTATTTTAAAAATTAAATATTAGTGATAATTTTGATTTGTTTTAAAAATGTTAGTGTTATATAAGTAAATGTTAAAATTTAGATTTTAGATATATAAATACAAAATGATTGTGTGGTATGTATGTAAATCCTCCAAAATTAAAGTATATTGTTTCTATTATATTGAATTATTTGTAGTAGTTAAAAAGTCATGAGATGGACATATGCAATCTATTGTTTTTAATTCATTAATTAATGAGTTACATAGAAGTCACATGAGTTCATAAGTTTCCCTTTGCCAACATCATTGACCTTCAGGCCACTCGTACTCACACCCTTCAATTTATCATATATGTGCTCATCTTGGTTGATAAGCTATTTCAAGTTAGGGTTGTATCCATTGCTGATGGTGGATAGCACTGGTTTTGTTTGTCTTTTCATGACATAAAAAATATCACTATTATTAACTTATTTTAAGTAATATTCTTGAACGTATTTTGATATTATTTAGACAATAGGGTGTTATATAATTAAATATAATGATTTATGTGTTAAGATAAATACATATAAATTCAATGGTATGTAAGTAAACTCTCCTTAGTTTTGTCCCACCATGTTTGGCATGGATACCATGAACTATTATAGTTGTTGAAATATTGTGTTCCACCATGTTTGACATGGATACCTTGAAGCATTATAGTTGTTGAAATATTTTGTTGTTGTACACAACTTTTGCTCTTTTATTTGAGTTGTTTTTTACTTCATTGCTTCTATCTATTTATCCAGATATGTATTCACCAATATGCTTAGATTATATGATACGAGAGAAAACATTGAAAAACTATAGAAAAATAGCAAGAACACGATAGCTAGGTAACTTCGAGCTTGCCCAAAACTCTTCGTAGTTGAGGGGGAAGGTTCCAAGAGATAGGGAAAAGGAATGGCTATCAAGGCAATTATAGAATGCCTACAACTCCAAGAGAGGGAGTAACCATCAAAGCCATGTTCATTCATTATTTTTGCATGTCTTAATTTCTCCACAAGATGAGTATTTTATAGGCTACAAAGGCACGTTATAACCTAGTAAACTACCTAATAGGTGTAAGACCTATAAGCTAACATAACTCACTAATTACCCATTACAAAAACCCCTTTCATTTATTCATCTCATTATACTGGTAGTATTTCGCAGCTTTATTATTACAACTGTTTGTTCTTAGATCTCCTTTTCCATTTTATGGTCGAAATTTGTTTCACATTTAATATAATTTTGATGACTTACATCTACATAGCTTTCAAAACTTGTTCAGCAGACTGTCTTCAACTTTTCTATAATTTAAGGACTTTTCTTAGCTTTTCAGTTTTTGTAGTCTGTATTATTTGGCTTTCCATGTCCCAGAATTCCTTTTTCAATCCTTCTCTCACTTTGCTTAACGGATTATTTCTTTCCTTCTGGCTCAATATTTAGAAAATTTCTCGCTTTTATCTCAACTTCTGTGTCCAGCCTTATGAAGCTTTTTCTGGGATTGGTTTTGAACTATTATGAAGCTTATTCTTGAATTGTTTTGGTTGATTATGATTTTGCTTTATATACTCCTTTTAATCATACTTCTGTTTACATAAAAATAGTATACTTAGTTGGATTATAATGGGAAGCTATCTAAATTTATCTCATGTTGCACCATTCTTATCAAATTTTCTTCCTGAACGTTAATTTGGTAATATTATTCTACTGCATGCACACTACCAGCTGCACATTTATACTCCATTTAAAATAGTTCTCTTTGCTTTTTCCTATAATTGGACCACACGTACCTTCCCAACATGAATGGATGGATGATCAATGATTTATAATGACAAGGCCAAATTATTGGGATTGGTCTAATGATAATGATGGTGAAAGTCATAAGCATTATAATTAATATATATTGTTTTAAGTTGTGGAGCCTAATTTATGTTATAGGAAGAAAACATGTTATGTAAACTTAATTATAGGTGCCCTAAGTTTGTCTGTCTTAAGAGGAAAAAATTATTTTGTGCGGTCACTGAATGGCGTCCGGAGACAAATCAGAGCGTGACATATCATTTTTTTGCTGTGTACTGTGATATATTGGGTGACATAGCGCACTCTGATTTGTCTCCGGACAATTCGATGACTGCACAAAATAATTTCTCCTAAAGAGGGGTGTCATATTATGTTTGTATTTGAAATTTTTAGGATTGTATTTTTATTTTTTGTCCGCAATCAATTATCCCATCTAACTATAGGTTTCTAAGAAGTTCCTATTATGATTTAGGGAACTTTTATTAGTTCCGGTGTAAGGACGTATAGGAACGTATGGTATTGTTCGGTATTTCTCGTTTTTTTGCGGGATTTGGCCTCCGACCGGACGTTCCTCTACGTCCGATCGGAGGATGTAATAATTGTTCTGATTTAGGAGCCGTAGAGCCTAGTAAACAAATATACAGTAATATTCCAATTGCCCTTAAAAACGATTTTCAGTTTTTAATTTGAATTTTTAAAAAATAAAGTATGCTCATAATTTTCTTTTTAAATAAAGCACAGTCGGCACTAAATTATCCCTCCCCCCTCTTTCTTTTTTTTCCTTTGGCGTTCATTCATGTCATTTCACTGTCTTGTGCTTGCCCAATCTTGGTTAGTTCAATTTAGTTGTGAATTTATTGCTTCTAGATCTGAGACGTACGTGTACGGCCATGATTTCATGTTTGGGGTTTTGCCACGTCGTCATTCCTCTTTTCATATTTATTATCCTGTAAAAAGCTGGCCAACAACCTAATTTTATATATATTAAAAATCTTTAATTTGTTGGTTGATAATTTTGAATTTAAGATATTTTGAATTTGAATTTTTATTGGACTAAATGTACTAAAAGAAGAAAAATAAATAAATATTAAATTAAAGTGTTTCATTTTATTTAAATAATGTAAACTATCAAAAATATAAGACATCTTTGTAAAAAAAAAACATATGTTAAAAATCTTTAATAACTCATGTACTGATTTTTAATAATTATTGCCACAAGATTTAAAGTGTGGCCTTAGTTTATAACTTCAAAGAAAAAAATATGAGTATAAATTATTATGTAGGCACATTTTTACAGAAAAAATTGTGTTGGATATATTTTAAATTTTCATCAAAATAATATTTATGTTGGGTCATGAAATATTTGTGGTGGTAGAGAAATATAAAGTTTAAAATCTTAGCTTTGGATCCGGCTCGTCAAGCCATTTGATTCGACTATTTGCATGTCACGTTTGAATATTGTTTGGTACTCCAAATTATTGATTGAACCTTTCAAATGAGTTTCGAGTCTTTGATTTGGATTCATTTGAGCTCGGATTGGGTTGAATTTGGTGTTGTCGGGTTCGTATTTTCGAGCCATTCAAACTGATTGTTAGTTTGTTGAAATTGGTGTTCAGATGGTTTCTGTTTTAATTTTTGAAATATGCTAAAATAATAAAAATTTAAAATTTCTTATAAAATATTTGATAAAATTTAGGTATGATTAAGATCAAGATATTTTAACCTAATTCTTTTCCCTATTTTAAATACACTCTAAATATAATTTATAATTTGAATGATAAATATTTTATTGCTTTATTAATTGATGCATTTATTAACTTTCTTTTCCTTTACTTACAAACTTTAATGAAATGCCTCAATAGATTGATGAAAATGGCCATTAAAGAGTGGTCATCCACTTTGAGATGCAAGTTGTTGAAATTAAATTCTTAAGCAATTAATATGATATTATTATTCTCTTATGACTATAAGATAGTTTTTAAGACATGAGAAAGGTTAATTTTAGGTGGCAGTTGTTATTAGATTATGTTTTTATTCGTTGAAATTTGCATTATCTTCTCTGTTCATTTTGTTTTATTTTGTTTGTTTATTTAATTTTGTCTTATTAAACTCTACCAGCTCATTTGATAATTCTTTTTTTTTTTTTTGTTTAGTTTTCTACTACAAAGCAATTTAATTATTTGGGAACTTTGGATCAATGGACAACTGGTTCTTGATAAATTATTTTCTTAAACCTATTTTAAATTTTGTTTCCTTAAAAAAAATGAAGTAGCTTAGTTGAAAGGGTTTTAAATAGTTATGACTATGTGCTCCAATTTAATGATTGTTGCGGGCTAGGATATTCGTGGCAGTAGAGAGTAAATTTATCGTCTTAGTAATGCACAAATATGCAACACACAAATAGAAAGAGTGAAGTAAAAACACCTAATCTTTTTTATGTGGAAAGCCGAAAGAGGGAAAAACCAAGGGGGCTTCACCCAGGTGAAGAGATTCCACTAAATTTGAGTGAATTACAAATATTAACCTGTCCCTTGACTTAGGAGCGGTCAAATTACAGTAGTTTGGAGAGTTAGGCCAAGGTTTGGAGTGTCAGGCGGAAATCCGTCAGCGTCCGGGCAGAAGTTCAGCTCACGGGGAAAGATCTGATAAAGGTCGGGTGAAAGTATTACGGCGCTCGGTTGCTAGTTGGAAGTCCGGAGGCGGTTGGAGGTGATCCAATGAAGGTTGGGGTGAAGTCCGGCTACGGTTAGCGTCCGGGCGGTGGTCCGATGAAGGTCAGGTTGAAGTCCGATCGCTGTCGTCGGCCAGGCGAAGGTACGGAGACGGTTGGCGGCCGGGCAATGGTCTGACGAAGGTCGGGCTGAAGTCCGGCGGTGATCGTTGAAGGTCCGACGGTGGATGGCGGCCGGGTGGTGGTCCAACGAAGGTCGGGGAGAAGTCCGGTGCCGATCGTCGCCCGGGTGGAAGTCTGGCGAGAGTCGGCGGCTGAGCGGTGGTTTATCATTTTCATTAATTTTTTGTAGAAGAGGTATCAAGTCAAGCTCGTAGATGTATATTGTCCCTCAATGCCTCACTCGCTCTCATACCTCATTGACAAAAAAAAATTATGAAATCACTCTATAGATGTATATATTTAACTATCACATTTCATTAGTTTTTAGTCGCAGTATAGAGTCCGCATGCAAGTGCTTCCACTTAGAAAACCTATTTTATGCATGTAGTTTGGTAGACACGAATCACCACTTGTGTGTGCACAAATGCACACGCACGCTCTGCCTCCAGTCATTGTGAAATTATTCTATGCAGATTTCGAACGCCGTTCAAAGACCAATCAGAATGTGCCATACCACCTCATAATCGGTACCCAACTCGGTAGCGCTCGGTACCCGACTCGATATTGCTGATGTGGCTCATTCTGGTTGGTCTCCGAACGATAAATTGCGTTTGACACCCGCACAGAATAATTTCTCCTAGCAATTACGTATATGTGCTCTCTGTTGCTCTCTAGCCCTCGTTGTCTAACTCTTCGCCCCAATCATATTTCTTGCTTTGACGCCTCTATGAAGAGAAGTTAAAGGGTGGGTGAGAATAAAAGTTTTGTTGTTTACTTAAAAAATTAAGTGAGGTGTTAAGTATCTAAATATGAATATGAATTAAATGTTATATATGTAAATTTCCTTACAAATTATGTATTTTAATACACTATTATTTAAAAATTTTGTTATTTCTTATGTATTAATTTAGTGTTTAAACTTTGTGTGACTATATGTAAAACATATTTGAAAGGGACAGTGTTGATCTGGCTTGAAAAAAAGTTATTTAGAAAATAAATGTTTTTATTTGGGATAATTTTTTTTACTGTTTTATTAAAAAAATTATAATTTAAAAAAATTGATATTAAAAAGTTATTTTATAAAATAATAAGAAATTATCTCAAATTAAGTCTAATAAAATAGAAAAAAACAATAAATTATTTAATTAAACATGTTCCCTCAATTAATGAGAAGAGAATCCCAGCAGAGTTTTGAAGGCAATGTACGCTGCATGATCGTTAATCACGGGGCGAAATTATGCGACTCTGTATTGATCAGTCCCAATTTCCAAAATGAATGTACTTTATTTAAAAAATAATATGTTATCCTATCCCTAATGAGGGATCCAATATCTAATTTTAAGAAGGTTAAGATTCTTTTAAAGGACAAAATAATGATACATTATCGCTGGTTGCACAATTGAGTATTTTCAGTATTTTTTTTATCAAAATCATTAAAATACCCCAAAATATTTATAATTAGATATTTTTTTAAGATTATTTGAAGAGAGCTCAGAGATTTAAAAAACTTAGATCTGTATTTAAAGATAGACCTGGATGAACACCACCAGTAATTGTAGTCGATCGACTACCTTTACTCAAGATCTGTTGCTTAGCTGTTATTGCCTGATCTTCATTGCTTCATCACCACTGTTCGCTATCGTCACCTTCATCGCCATTATGTAATCGTCGGTGTTTGATTGATGGAATTCGATTGTCATCAAATTAGGGGTGTCAATATTTGACACGACCCGAAAACCCAACTCGAATCCAACCTGAAAATTTCTGGTTAGGGTCAACCCGATCCCACATAGGTCGGGTTCGGGTTCAATATTTCGACTCATTTTAAAAATCGGGTCGGGTTTGGGTTAATCATTCGACCCGAAAATGACCTGAAATTGATTTTGACCCGAAAACCCGATTTTGACCCTTCAACCAAAGATTGACCCGATTTTGGCCCATTTTTTACCCAAAAAAAAGAGGAGATAGACCCATTTTTTGACCAAAAAAATTAGCAATTTTTTGTTGGAAACAGGTCATTCGGGTCGTGTCGGTGTTGACCCAGATCTGAAGCGGGTCGGTTTCGGGTTCGAAAAACTGACCCGTCTCAAAAACAGGTCGGGTTCGGGTTGACCAGAATAGTGCCGGGTCAGTTTCGGGTTCGACCCGAACCCGACCCGTGACTCGAAATTGACACCCCTACATCAAATGATTGTTATAGTCTGATTGTCATCAACCTCAACTTTTTCTCAATTTCATAATCAATTTGTGTGTATTTTCATACAAAATTAAAATTTTAATATTTAATCTTATATATTTTTATGCACCAAAAATATATTATATGTTCCATTTTAATTTTTAAAACTATTTTACAAAAATCAGATCAGTATATTCTCCCATAATTTTTTTCTTTTCGATCAGAGGGACAGGCTATCGTATAGTGATACGGACTGCATCAGAGTACTAATCATCGAGATATGAGCTATTATCGTGATTAGGCACTAATTAATTATATTTTCAATATTGTAAATAATTAGTATTAACGATGGAGTGTCGCCGCCCACCCATTTACCAGTCGGGTTGTCTATCGGGTCAGCAGGTTGCCCAACCCCTGGACAGATCTGTTCAAACTTCAAACTATTTGACCCTCGTAATTCCGTTAACACGTTCGGGTTCTCTTTAAATACACCAGAGAAAGACTCCAACATCAGATCTTCTGTGTTCTGAAAAGGCGAGGAACTGAAACCAGAGGGAAAGCGGCTGCGAGTCTCGATTTGGAGAGAGAAGGTTTTGATATTCGTCTCAATGATACAGAAGAAAGATATGGATTGGCCAGCTTCGCTTGATGAGTACCAGAAGCTTGTAATCCGGATGAACACGCCAAGGTTAGGGTTTTCCTTCTTCTTCTTCTTTTTTTTAATACTTTCATGATTTTGCACTCCTGATTTCACGCTTGCTCTGATTTGGAATTTTAGAGTTCGGGGTTTTATTCGGGTTTTTTTTTGGTGAATTTTTTTGATGTGGTTTCAATGTTTGATTTGGTCTTCAGTGGAGAGTGTTTCCACGACTATTGTTTGAAATATTCGCGCGGATTGGAAATTTTCTCCACGCGCTCTTTTGCTGTGATTCTATTGGCTCCGAAAAAAAATTTCGACTATATCAGATCTTGAATTCTTCTCTTTAGACTCGATGGGACTTCCCTCGTTGTTTACCTTCTTTTTGAATTCTTCATTTTCAGGGTTGTGATCGACAATGCAGTTTGTGCCACCGCAACTTTGGTCAAGGTAACCTCTCGGCGTTGTTGTCTTTTCCCCCAATTTAATCCAGAGTTCGATGTAAGTGGAATGCTTCATTGTTTTGAGTCCAGGTTGATAGTGCGAGGAAGGATGGGATTCTCCTCGAGGCGGTTCAGGTGCTTACTGATCTTGACCTCTCGATCAAGAAGGCTTACATCTCCTCCGATGGCCGGTGGTTCATGGATGTCTTCCACGTCACCGACCAGTACGGCGAGAAACTCGCCGATGAGAGGGTGATTTCTGACATAGAACGGTCCCTCGGCGCTAGCGATGAGGCTGCTGTCGTCTCCGTAGGCATGGATCCTATCACTACCCTAGAACTCACCGGAGCCGATCGCCCTGGTCTGCTTTCCGAAGTCTTCGCCGTACTCTCCGATCTCCATTGTATCGTCGCCGAGGCCAAGCTCTGGACCCACAATGGCCGGATCGCCGCGCTCATCTTTGTCAAGGAAGAGGACTCGGGGTTACGGATCGAGGATTCGGAGAAGATCCGCCGTATTGAAGCGCGCCTACGCAACGTCGTCCGCGGAGCCACCACCGCCGTCTCTTCCTCAGCCATCACCGCCTCCTCTGGCGGCACCTACGTTGATCGTCGTCTCCACCAGATGATGTTCGCCGACCGCGACTACGAACGCGGCAACTCCGGCGTTAGCGATACTTCCGTCTCCGTCCAGAACTGGACTGAGCGGGGGTACTCCATCGTTAACGTTCAGTGTCGAGACCGCCCGAAGCTTCTATTCGACGTCATCTGCACCCTCACCGACATGGAGTACGTCGTCTTCCACGGCACCATCGACACCACCGGAGATCGCGCCTGCCAAGTAACTGCTTTCTCCCCTTCTCCCAATTCGATTTTCCCTTTTCCGAACACATCGATCTCACCCTTTGAAGATTTCAGGAATTCTGCATTCGCCACTCGGACGGGAGCCCAATCAGCTCCGAAGCAGAAAGGCAAAGAGTTATACAATGCCTGCAAGCAGCCATCGACCGCAGAGCATCCGAGGTTTCTTTTCGCATTCATTTATCTGCGACTCCAAAACCTACCATCAGATTTTTTTTTTTTTAGTAACTTATTCAGATTCTTTCATATGCAATTGAAAGATAATCTGCTCTCTTTTTGTGTTTCAATCAGGGTTTAAGATTAGAGCTATGTGCAACAAATGATCGATCCGGGTTACTCGCAGAGGCCACGAGAACATTTAGGGAGAATGGGCTCTCTGTCACCAGGGCGGAAGTGTCCACCAAAGGGGATATGGCATTAAACATGTTCTATGTGACAGACGCCGCCGGCCACCCAACCGATCGAAAAACAATCGATGCTGTTATCGAGCGGGTCGGCGCAGGCCGGCTAAAGGTCTATGAGGACCGATCGAATCAGACTAAACATATACAACCCAATTCAGCCCAAGAAGAATCGTCGATCGCCAGCGCCGGGCTTCTATACCTAGGCAGCTTGGTAAGGAAGAATCTATACAATTTGGGACTCATCAGATCATGTTCTTAGTGAAACCTTCAAAATTAGTCTCCCAGTACATAAAAAATCATGAAGTCAACAATCTTATTTGTTAGGGCAGCATATACAGCAAAGATAAACAAAGAAAAGGTTGATTGTGATTATTAGATATAAATCAGAAGGATTTCGGAACTTTTAAGATAGTTAAGGTTAGATAGAAATGTACATATGAATTTCATGTTCGGATTTCTGGTTTCTATATTGCCATTGTTGTTATGGTACATGTACTGTGAATTGAATGGTTTCGGTGCTGAAGAGTGGACGGACTCACATGAATTCTACCGCCTCCTGACCTACCCGCCCAACCAATTTGAATTGTAGTAGGGGCGGTTGGCGGTGACTTAACCGGCCGGTGAGATGTAGGACAAATCTGATTTCCGGTAATAGTACAGATCGGGTACTCTCCAATTTCTTCCGGCTTTCAAGGTTATTTTAGATGCTTCGATTGTTTGATTTTATTAAAAATAAAATAATTTATAAATAATATTAAAGCAATTTTTATATTATATTTAAAATAAAAAGATGTTGACAATAATCTTCAAAACTCTTCTCAATCGGACTAATTAATTTCTACTTAATTTAGTTATTGTGAGTCAGCAACAATATCTCACTATGTGAGTTGGCGCCTATATAAATTTTATTTCTTTTTTGGTGTCTTAGCTAATCAAATAAATGTTTGTTTAACTGAAATTACCTTTTTAATCCCAGAAATCAATTTTCTATAATTATTATGATAAGTTTGGAGATATCATAGAGATTTCCAACCATTCAATTTGGCCTGGTGATTAGATTGGATTAAGAAACAATATTTTAAAAGGATTCTAATCTACAATTAATCCTGACCATTCATGCTGATTTGATGGGTAAGATAGCTTGACGGCGTTATTAACGTGTAGACGTGAATGTTGGCGAGAGGAAATAGATATTTTTCAAAGTAACTTAAATTAAGCGGAACAAAAAGGTAAACAAATACCACATGCGGTGTTTTTGAGAAGAGCAAGCTAAGATTGTGCAAAGCATGAATGCAAATTTGCTAATGTTTTCTATTGCTGCAATTTTTTAGCAAAAAATAATTACTGTTGCGTCCTGGAGTATTCGCGGCGGTAGAGAAATATTTAGTTTAACGTCTTAGCGTTGTACGAAAATCCGGCACGCAATCAGATAAGAAGAGAGGGTCTAGCATTTATGAGACACCAAGATTTTTACGTGGAAAACCCCTGTAAAAGAGGGAAAAACCACGGGGCCTAGCCCAGTTTGAACGAATCCACTAGTATTTGCAATCGATTACAAATGAGGCCCTTCCTTGAGAGAAGGCCTTAGCTTGATGTACATCTTATGGAGTACATTACATGATGTAAATACAAAGAGCTACTATCGACGTATTCGCTTTGTTAGAAGGACTGTAGTCGGCGTGCGACGTAGGTCAGGAGGACCGTAGTCAACTGGCGGCGAAGGACTGTAGTCGGCGGGCGACGTAAGTCAAGAAGACCGTAATCGGCGGGCGACGGAGGTCGGAAGGACTGTAGTCGGCGGGCGACATAAGTCAGGAGGACCGTATTCAAAGGGCGATGGATGTCGGAAAGACTGTAGTCGGCGGGCGACATAAGTCAGGAGGACCGTAGTCGGCTAGCGACGGAGGTCGGAAGGACTGTAGTCTGACGACGAAGATCAGTAGGACAGCATCAGGTAGAAGTCTAGCAATGGAAAGAAATGCATCTTCGCATAGACGTCCAGCAAAGTCCGATAACCGGTAGAAGTCCGGCGTCGGGTGGAAACTTGGCGAAGAGTGAAGGTCCGACGTTGGGTAGAAGTCCAACGTCTTTGGTGGCAGAGGAGAACTCCGGCTTCACTTGGGCGGAGTTTCGGCGTCAGGAGGGAACTCTCTTGTAAATTGGGAAGGATTTCAGCATCACGTGGAAGTTGTGCAGAATTCCTGCGTTTCCTGAAAATCTGGCAGAGTTCCGGCGTCTTCAGGCGGCAGGAAGAGCTCCGGCGGCGGTGGTCGAGGAGGTGAGGAATCTCCTATTCCCCTTTCTCCTTCTCCTTCTCTTCTTCTTCTCTCTCTTCACTTGAGCCCCTTGGTGTAGAATGAGGGCTCTATTTATAGTTTTTCTGGAGTGGCATAGCCCGTAAATAGGCATGAGATCAAGGGCGAACAGGGAGTGGTTTGAATGAACGGCCGATATCGAATCCTTTGATCATGCACCGTTCGTTGGACATTTGAAGGCCTTAATGATGTCGGAATTTGATGATCTTGGGCTCTTTGGATTCGTCTCGTCGAGCCGTTCGATTCGAGTATAAGCTCATCAAAACCGGAGACCGTTTGGTAACTCAAATTGCGGTTTGAACCTTCCAACAGCGCTTCGAACACTTGATCCGGACTCATTTGGGCTCGGATTAGGTTGATCTTGGTGTCGTTGGGTTCGTATTTCCGAGACGCTCAGTTTGACTATAAGCTCGTTGAAATCGGAGTTCATATGCTCCCGAAATTATTTTTTGAAGTTTCTAACTGGTTTTTGCCTCGAGATTTGTGCCCGATCAAGATAATTTTTGCATGCCGTATCAGTTGCCCCCCTATTTTCGGACATCGAAGCTCCAGAAGTCCGAAAATACTTGTTCCGAACTTTTACATTGGCCGAATCGCAAAAAATTGCGTTCCGAAAGTTAATTGTTTGCTCAAACTTGATTGTAGAGGCTCCTTTGAGCTCCGAAAGTGTCAAAATTGGGTCCGAAACATTGAAAAACGTGTTCGGAGACCCCAAAAACGTCCGAATCGGGTCGTCCGGGCCAAAAATCGGGCCCGGTTGCGTCAAGGCGGCCGAACCGGCCGGACGGCCGGCCGGCCGCCGCTGTCGCCGGCAGCTTCCGCCGGGTTTTCAGAACCGCGCGTGGTTGCGCGGTTTTGACCGCGCGGAGCGGTCATTCTTTGACCGCCGGAGCGCGGTCTCACCTGACCGCGCGGAGCGTGGCCGCTCCCTGGCCACGCTGAACAGCGGCCCGCGATCCGTGGGCCGCTCATGCGGATCGCGCGTCGTTTTTTGGCGCGGATCGCGTCGCTTCGCGCTGCACCGCCAATGTGGGCCCCACATACGACTGAAAACAGTTTTTTTGCTATTTTTAGGCCCAAAAAATTCCGAAAAAATCCCAAAAAATTCTGAAAAATTTTAGAAAAATTTAGAAAAAAATAGAGAAATCCGAAAATTGTGATAACTCCCCCCTATTCTCTCTAAAACCTATAAATAGGCCTCCTGGGCCTTTAGGAAACTTGCAATTTCTCTTTCTTTCTCCCTCCGGTTTACTGGCGATAGAAACCTACGGGATTTCTTCCTCCCCCTCCGGTTTACTGGCGATAGAAACCTACGGGATTTCTTCCTCTCCCTCCGGTTTACTGGCGATAGAAACCTACGGGATTTCTTCCTCCCCCTCCGGTTTTCTGGCGATAGAAACCTACGGGATTTCTTCCTCCCCCTCCGGTTTACTGGCGATAGAAACCTACGGGATTTCTTCCTCCCCCTCCGATTTACTGGCGATAGAAACCTACGGGATTTCTTCCTCCCCCTCCGGTTTACTGGCGATAGAAACCTACGGGATTTCTTCCTCCCCCTCCGGTTTACTGGCGATAGAAACCTACGGGATTTCTTCCTCCCCCTCCGGTTTTCTGGCGATAGAAACCTACGGGATTTCTTCCTCCCCCTCCGGTTTACTGGCGATAGAAACCTACGGGATTTCTTCCTCTCCCTCCGGTTTACTGGCGATAGAAACCTACGGGATTTCTTCCTCTCCCTCCGGTTTACTGGCGATAGAAACCTACGGGATTTCTTCCTCCCCCTCCGGTTTTCTGGCGATAGAAACCTACGGGATTTCTTCCTCCCCCTCCGGTTTACTGGCGATAGAAACCTACGGGATTTCTTCCTCTCCCTCCGGTTTATTGGCGATAGAAACCTATGGGATTTCTTCCTCTCCCTCCGGTTTACTGGCGATAGAAACCTACGGGATTTCTTCCTCCCCCTCCGGTTTTCTGGCGATAGAAACCTACGGGATTTCTTCCTCCCCCTCCGGCTTACTGGTGGTTGAGGCTTCCGCTATTTGCGAGTTGGAATTCTTTCCTGCTCGACTTAGCGCTCCTCCTCGTGCGCAGAAGCCTACGGGATCTCTTTTCCATCTGAGCGGAGGCTTGTTGGCGATGGACGATCGAGTTGAAGCCCGTTAGTAGTCAACGATCGAGTGTGGAGTCAAAGGGGAGAGTTCGAGAATGCGTTGCGAGAAGCCGATGACGCGTAGTAGTCTGCCGACGAGCAGAAGTCCGACAACAGGAAGAAGTATGACTTCGGGTAGAAGACCGACGAAAATTCGTCGACGAGCAGAAGTCCGACGTCGGGTAGAAGTCCGCTGACGAGCAGAAGTCCGACGTCGGGTAGGAGTCCGCTGACGAGCAGGAGTCCGCTGACGAGCAGAAATCCGACGATAGGGAGAAGTACGACGTCGGGTAGGAGTCCGCTAACGAGCAGAAGTCCGACGACGAGTAGGAGTCCGCTGACGAGCAGAAGTCTGACGACGAGTAGGAGTCCGCTGACGAGCAGAAGTCCGACGTCGGGTAGGAGTCCGCTGACGAGCAGAAGTCCGACGTCGGGTAGGAGTCCGCTGACGAGCAGAAGTCCGACGTCGGGTAGGAGTCCGCTGACGAGCAGAAGTCCGACGACGAGTAGGAGTCCGCTGACGAGCAGAAGTCCGACGACGAGTAGGATTCCGCTGACGAGCAGAAGTCCGACGACGAGTAGGAGTCCGCTGACGAGCAGAAATCCGACGACAGGGAGAAGTACGACGTCGGGTAGGAGTCCGCTAACGAGCAAAAGTCCGACGACCAGTAGGAGTCCGCTGACGAGCAGAAATCCGACGACAGGGAGAAGTACGACGTCGGGTAGGAGTCCGCTAACGAGCAAAAGTCCGACGACGAGTAGGAGTCCGCTGACGAGCAGAAGTCCGATGACGAGTAGGAGTCCGCTGACGAGCAGAAATCCGACGACAGGGAGAAGTACGACGTCGGGTAGGAGTCCGCTAACGAGCAGAAGTCCGACGACGAGTAGGAGTCCGCTGACGAGCAGAAGTCCGATGTCGGGTAGAAGTTCAACGTCGGGTAGAAGACCGACGAAGATTCGTCGACGAGCAGAAGTCTGACGAAGAGTAGAGGCCCTATCCGAGGTTGTATGTCAGAACATTTGTTCGATGACATTAACCTGTGTGGAAGAGGTCGAGAGAATCCACCAAGGATGTAAGACCTATCCGAGGTTGTATGTCGGAGCCCTACTCGACGACGTTAACCTGTATGGATGAGGTCGAGAGAATCCACCAAGAATGTGAGACCTATCCGAGGTTGTATGTCAGAACATTTGTTCGATGACATTAACCTGTGTGGAAGAGGTCGAGAGAATCCACCAAGGATGTAAGACCTATCCGAGGTTGTATGTCGGAGCCCTGCTCGACGACGTTAACCTGTGTGGATGAGGCCAGGAGAATCCGCCAAGGATGTAAGACCTTTCCGAGGTTGTATATCGGAGCCTTTGCTCGACGACGTTAACCTGTGTGGAAGAGGTCGGGAGAATCCGCCAAGGATGTAAGACCTTTCCGAGGTTGTATGTCGGAGCCTTTGCTCGACGACATTAACCTGTGTGGAAGAGGTCGGGAGAATCCACCAAGGATGTGAGACCTATCCGAGGTTGTATGTCGGAGCCTTGCTCGACGACGTTAACCTGTGCGGAAGAGGTCGAGAAAATCCACCAAGGATGTGAGACCTTTCCGAGGTTGTATGTCGGAGCCTTTGCTCGACGACGTTAACATGTGTGGAAGAGGTCGAGAGAATCCACCAAGGATGTGAAACCTTTCCGAGGTTGTATGTCGGAGCCTTTGCTCGACGACGTTAACCTGTGTGGAAGAGGTCGGGAGAATCCGCCAAGGATGTAAGACCTTTCCGAGGTTGTATGTCGGAGCCTTTGCTCGACGACGTTAACCTGTGTGGAAGAGGTCGAGAGAATCCACCAAGGATGTGAAACCTTTCCGAGGTTGTATGTCGGAGCCTTTGCTCGACGACGTTAACCTGTGTGGAAGAGGTCGAATCGAATCCCCCTGGGATTGATTTTGCTTTGATTGGGAGGGGGCGAACGCCGCGTATATCCCGAATCGAAAGTGAAGAAGGTCTATCTTTAGACCGTTACTGCCTTTTTGAGGTCGAGGTTAAGACCTTGTGTGGACCTCCGAAAGAACACCGCGCGAACGGGTCGATTGGAAGGGCAGATTGGATCGTGCATACGACTGACCATTGGGGATAGAGGCTGTCGCCAACACACCCCGATGGATAGTAATATACATAACCAAATCACGGGTTTCCCCCATCCGATATGAGAGATCGAATGGGGTTTAGTAGATTGTGGGAACCAAGTTTCCCACGGGCGCAAGCCCCCGTGGTTAATTACATCCCAGGCCGGAGCCTGAGAAAACTCTCGATTAAGGATCATACATTATCCTCTCCTAAAGTGGGATTGGCACATGGGTATAGACTAGGAAATCCTACTCAAAGGGAAGAAAGGTCTCAAAGAGGCTGAATCAGCATGCACGGTTCACACCAGCATTCAGGGGCTCTAGGGTACTAAATAGAAACTGGAGAAAATCAAAGTCAGGCATCCGATCACATGCGTGAGAGAAAAGATGGAAGTGGCGTCATCCTGTGACGCAGATAAGTAGGATTTAGGGCTCCTGAAGCGGGAACCTACCCACTATTTAAGGCATACTACGAGACCGAATGTAGTAACCTCGAATCCTAGATCTAGGTTAGGCTTAGTGTTCGACGAGTAACACTAAGACCAGTGTCCTAGCTAATGCAATACAAAGATCTGGGCTTATCCCGGCCTGGATGGGGGAGCCAGCTAACCACCTAATCGATTCAAAACCATGCTGTCAGGTCAATTATGAAAGATGGGTGGGTAGTACAGTTATTGGAAATAGGACCGACATCTAGAGGATTTTCTAAGTGGTCCTGGACTTATGTGGGTTAGATGCTCCTAGCTAATGCAATTAAATTTTAATTAGTTGGTTACTAATGCAATGCATGCTAGTTGAATTGTCAGCTCATGAATGCTTTGGATTTTAAAAACAGGCTTAATATAAAAATAATTTTTAGAAAAGACTGGGTCTCCCTAGGTCCGGCACTTCATCCTCATAGGCCAGATTATCCGGACTCTACCCGCAGGCAGGGAGATGTCTTATAAGAAGGGGAGAGAAGATGCAGTAATATGCATGCGACCCCGGACGATTCCGGCAGTTCCCTAGGTTCGTTAGATTTCTATGTTATTTATAACTTAAATATTAAATTTTGGTTATGAGTAGAAAAGATTTTGCAGTCCTTAAAGAGCCTAACGAAATCCAGGCGAAAACAAAAGCGACATGCAAGAAAAGAAACCTAGGAAAAGCAAGTATTTCTACTGCGCAATCAGGTAAACACATCAATATAAATCAAACTAATCAAGTAAATGTCCATAGGCCAACTGCCCTTTAATTACAACCCAGGGTATGCAGAAAAGTAAAGTGGCCGGGCACCACTGCCAACAACCCGGGTTTCTAAGCCTATGACAGACGCCAACAACTTTGAGTGGGATATTGGGTCTTCAAATCTTTAGTCTTCTGGATATCTTCTCCTTGGACTTCTTGGATCTCTCCTCCTTGGACTCCTTGGATCCGTCGTGGCTTGAATATCCAAACGAAGAGACAATTCCCCCTTTAAGGGGGGTATTGCCTTTTCTCTTTGGATATCTAAAGCCATCCAACTCAGTCTTCCAAATGGAAGAAGACTCTCCCCTTTAGGGATGCCTTCTTCTTTTGGAGTCTGAGTTGGATAAGAATATCCCGACTCATAGTTGCTTTCACAACTCTTAACAATTATTACATACAAATTACATTAATTGAAAAAAAAAACAGTAAATCTAAGAATCCCTGCAAGGTTATCCTAGTAAAAATCATCCCAAGCAGTTTATATGGAAATAAAATGCTAACACCATTGACCCTGTGCCAAGCCATGCTCTTAATTTTGAGGGCTAAGCAGCTCCACCTGTGCAGTTATAATTAATTTAGTCCTCATTTTATTTAGGGGGAGCTGAGCAAGCACCTGCATAAAGTATTATCAAAAATCATGATATTGCTCCCCCCCTTTTATTAGCTTGAGCATGGCCACCTGCACGGAAGAACAATATATATATGGCGCTCCTAACCTATGGGTAAGTCTAGCGTTTACATCCAGAGTGCAGAAAAAGTAAGCAAACACACCAGCAATTTCAAACAGCATGCAATGAAAACCACGGAAAGCTCCGGCACACAGCAGAAAAATAAAACCCAGCGGCCTAACCTAGGTCTAGAAGTGGTGGCCTAGCAAACAATTCTATGTGTGTGTAAGGCTAGTGTGGTTTGGATAGATCCTAAGCAGGGTAGTTAGTTGAAGTTATCTAGAGTTCAAGTATGTTGACAGTCAGAAAAGGATATTTTAATTGAAATTCAAATATTAGTGAATTAGGTCCATTTTAATTATTTCAGTTTGTTGATCAATTTTAAGAGCTTAGGATACTGACATTTAAAGTTTAAGTGATATTAGCCAATTTTAGAAAGTTCTAGGTCCTCCTAGGAACTAAGCTAAGGGTCCAAAAAGTCACTATGGGAAAAAGGCTAAGTTTGGGATTTCCATCATCTTAGGAAAATACTAGACCTCAATACGAATAGTTAGCCAGGTAGTACACTGAAATTGGAGTTTCCTATCCAAAGTTATGAATTTTCTAAGTTTCGGGCCCTAAATGAACTAGGGTTGACCAAAAAGTTGACTTTCTAATTTATGTGAGTTTCTGGACATCTAATATTTTTAATAAATACTAGACCCTAATAGGAGTCTAATGCCACTGAGTTTGCCTAATTTGGATTTTTCTACAATTAGTTATGAATTTTCTAAATCTGGGGTATTTATGGAAATTTCTAAATTGATTAGGAGAAGGCCCTATTTTGCAATTTTGGCCCAAATCAGCCCCAAACTGAGTCGAATCACTCCCAAAAGTCAAGGATGACCTGAGAAAGTGATCCCCTAGGGTTTGGAGGGGATTTGGGATTTTTAATAATTTTTAATGATTTATTAGGGGCAAAAAGGTAATTTCCACCTATGGTCAAATTAGGGGTCAACCTAAAGTCAAACTAGGGAGCCCTATTTATCTAAGGTCAAGGATCAGGTTTTGGTCAGTTTGAGGTATTATGGGTAATTTTCTGACCTAAGGTGTATTTATTGTAATTTCTGGAAGGTCTCGGGGCCTTATTTAACCAGTTAATTAGGGTTAGTTAATTAAGGGCTCTAAAAGCTCCTAAAAATTTCCAGAAAATTATAGAGTGTTTATGATGTCACTAAATTAAAGTGTTGAGGTTTTCATGTCAATCCGGGATCTATCCTGGCTCCTAGAAAACTTCTAAGTTCGCTAGACGAGTCCTTAATTTTTGTCCTTAGGGTGTCACTACGTTGTAGGAGTTTAAAGTGATGTTTAGTCTAACCCTTCAGGTAATAAATGCATGGGAGTACAAAAATGAAATAAACACACCATGTCCTTAGATCTAGGAGAGCCTAGGCTAAGTGCTCGTGGTGCGATCCTACACATGCATACTACGACAAAACAAGAAAAGGAAAGATATCTAATGAAGGGATTAGTGAATGATTGGGAACCAATCACCCACTAACCCACTCCCCCATGATTGCTCTTCACATCTAGAATCCATGTCTAAAATTTCATTGAAACAGCGGGTCTCCCAAAAAGTAAGATTTAATTATAAGTAATTTAAAAATAGTTTCAAAATAATTATGAATATAAATATATATTTTTGGAAAATAAGATAATTGAAAGTAAGTCAATTCATAATACACTAACATAGGGAGACCCACTGACCACCCAAACGAAGTCTCAAGCGATTTGAAAATATTTTGTATCCTGAAAATAATTATCATAATTAATATTTAATATCAAAAATACTCGAATAATCGAATCCAAATAGTGATTGGTCAAAACAGCCAAAATCGAGGGCTGGAAATGGTTCCAAATTGAAATACGCACTTTCCTGAAAAGATCAAGGGGTCACATGTCAAAATCCGACTTAAAACGGCGAAGATATGAATTTCCGAAGTTTTAAATATAATAGAATAGTATTTTAAAATAGTGTAGATTTACTGTTTTTGTAATAACAGCAAATGCAGACATGCTTTTTATCTGAAAATAGTTTCAGAATATGCAGAATTCAGAGTACATACAAAACCAGGTGCTGTGCGTCGACAGCGGATCTAAAACGAGAAAGATATGAATTTTTAAAGTTTAAAGTAATAAAGGGATTTAAAAATAATTTAAAATAGTAAGAATTTAAAATTAATTATTAAGATAGAATAAAATAATATTTTATGAAAGTAATTAAGGGATGTTTGAATTTTGAAATTCAAAGTTTATGGAGGGAATTAAGGATTTCAAATTCAAAATTTATGGAGGTAATTAAGGAGGCTTTAATGCTTCCTTAATTTTAGAGGTTGGATTTAGAATGAATAATGTCATCATAATTAATTCAAAATCCAATGGAGGGAAAATTTAAAAAAACTTTCATGAAAATAGATTTTATAATTTATGAAAGAATTTGAATTTCAAATTTGGGGAAATTTGAATTCAAAGACAAACTAAATTATGACAATCCAAAATTAAAAATTACTTAAAATAATAATAATATTAAACATAATAAATATAATTTTTAAATGAAGAAAAGAAAAGAGAAACAAAAAAAATTCATTCTCTCGATTGAGACATCTAAACTTAATGAAATTTTAAATATAGATTAGTATCATGAAGAGAAAGCATGGGATGATATTTGAAAGATCTAAAAAGCACTTAAAAAAAACTATATAAATCTAAGTGTAGTGACCTAGATCTAAAGTTTTGAGGAATCTCACCGTTGGATCTTCAAGTTCTTTATACGGTTGAGCTTGTAGATTGTCCTCGTATATTCCTCTAATTGAAATCACGATCAAACAAGCTTTGGATCAACCAGATCGAGGCCTTGGATGAATCTAGCATTGATCTTGTTGGAGGATCGCCGCCGACGGAGTTTGACAGGTGGATTTGAGTGAAAGAAGGTGAGAGAAGTTGGAAGAGCTCTCACACCAAAAAGTGAGGGTTGAGAGTGGCTAGGGAGAGAATAGAAGCCCCTCTCTCATGAAGCTCTAAAAGAGTATTTAAATGATCAAACCCTTAGATCTACGGCTAGGATTCATCCTAAGGCTAATTAAGAGGGAATTGAGGTGATTTAGCCATCGATTTAATTGCTTGATTTAATAATAAATTTAAGCTCAAAATTAGATTCGAGTCAATTCAAAATTTAATTTAATTTGGTCAAATTAACCCAATTAAATTTAAATAAAATGATGACTCAAATCATAACAAACTCGATGTGGCCAAGGAAGACTAATTGATCCCGATCGAGCCTAATTCGACTCAACTCGAGCCGATTTGTGCTCGAATTGAGCCTTATGGGCTTGATTAAATCAATCAAAGGCCCTCAATGACACTCGAACAAAAATCGAGGTCAACAAACGGACCCCCAACAGGAGTGGCGAACAACTAGTGAACCGCTCGTGTTGGCGTTGACCGACAATGCCACTGAAAAGTAGAGTAAAGAGCACAAGTAAAAGAGTGAAAGGGTACCAAAAGGTGGAAGAAAGGTAGGAAACTCATCTCCTGGCCTTATCCTACAGTGAGGATAGAGCCTAAGGGAGAGTGAAAACAGCAGTGCGCTGGCAAGGTGTCACTGAGACAGTGAATGAGTAGTAGGGTCATCTCCCGGCCTTACTTCTGAACAAGGGTAGAGCCAAGGATAAAACCAACAGTAAAGATCACCCAAAAAGGTGAAAACAAAGCAAGTGGGTTCTTCTTATGGCCTCGCCCTATAGTGAGGGCAGAGCGAACAGGAGAATCAAAGGTACAAATCACCACAAGGGTGAAAAAGGTAGAAGAATTCTTCTCTAGCCTCACCCCGTAGCAGGGGCAGAGCCGAGAGAAGACTAAAAAGTAAGGTAGTAGAAGTATACCAACTATCTGTCCGACTGTATCGAGCCGGCAGAATAGAAGGTGAAAGGATCCCATATCCTCCTGCACGTCTCGTAGCAGTGGACTGGGGTGACTCAGTATCTGCTTGACCAAATCAAGTCAGCAAATAAAAGAATCACAAAAGCCTGGTGTCGGCCTAACCGGAACAAGACACTCAGGGCAAAAGGTGGCGAGGAGTTCCTGGCAGGTGCTCTGCCAGGCTCTCTCTACCAAGTAAACCAACTCCCTACCTGTTCATTTCAAACAGTGGGGTAGAAGGTGAAAAGATCCCATCTCCTCCTGCCTATTTCAGGACAGTGGATTGGGGTGACTCAGTATTTGTCCGGCCCACTCAGGGCGACAAATAAAGAAAGCCACGAAGTCTGGTGTCTGTTTGATCAGAACAGGACACTCAAAGAAAAAGGCGAGGAGTTCCTGCCAGGTGCTCTGTCAGGCCCTCTCTACCAAGTAAACCAGCTTCCTGTCTGTTCATTTCAAACAGCAGGATAGAAGGTGAAAAGATCCCGCCCCTCCTGCTCTTCTCAGAACAGTGGATTGGGGTGACTCGATACTTCTGCCTGACCTCAGCAAAAAGTAAAGAAGACACGAAATGGAAGCCTGTGTAGTCTTTTACAGGACAACCGGAGTAAGGGGTCGTTGAGGAATTGCGCCTCCCAGGGACTCTGTCGGGCTCACTCAACGGTAAAGTAAAACCAACTACTAGGCTGACTGTATCTGGACAGCGGGTAGAAGGTGAAAGGATCCCGCCCCTCCTGCTCCTTTCGAAACAGTGGATTGGGGTGGCCACTACTTCTGCCTGACCTCAGCAAGAAGCTCATGAACCACGAAATGGAAGCCTGCTTAGTCTTTTACAGGACATCCGAAGTAAGGGGTAGTTGAGGAATTGCGCCTCCCAGGGACTCTGTCGGGCTCACTCAACGGTAAAGTAAAACCAACTACCAGGCTGACCGTATCTGGTTAGCGGGTAGAAGGTGAAAGGATCCCGCCCCTCCTGCTCCTTCCGGAGCAGTGGATTGGGGTGGCCACTACTCCTGCCTGACCTCAGCAAGAAGCTCATGAACCACGAAATGGAAGCCTGCTTAGTCTTTTACAGGACATCCGAAGTAAGGGGTTGTTGAGGAATTGCGCCTCCCAGGGACTCTGTCGGGCTCACTCAACGGTAAAGTAAAACCAACTACCAGGCTGACCGTATCTGGAAAGCGGGTAGAAGGTAAAAAGGGTCCCGCCCCTCCTGCTCCTTTCGGAACAGTGGATTGGGGTGGCCACTACTTCTGCCTGACCTCAGCAAGAAGCTCATGAACCACGAAATGGAAGCCTGCTTAGTCTTTTATAGGGCATCCGAGGTAAAAGAAAGAAACGTTGAGGAATTGCGCCTCCCAGGGACTCTGTCGGGCTCACTCAACGGGTAAGCTTCGACATCTGCTGTAGCCAGTGCGGTCTTGCAGATGAAGAAGGGCTCAATACCCACCCAGTCATTTCAACTGAGTGAATAAAGAGTCAGGCTCTGATGCCTGCCTGATCAGGACAGGGCAAACGAGAGCGTGGCGAGGAGTACCTGCCAGGTGCTCTGTCAGGTCCTCTCTACCAGGTAAACTCAACTATCTGTCTGTTCATTTCAAACAGCAGAATAGAAGGTCAAAAGTCACCTCGACATCAGCCCAACACGCATCTGTGTAGGGATGTGAGGGAAAAAGAGGTAAGTAAATGAGACAATTTTGAGGGCAGAGCCACCTAGGGAACCCTTTCTAGCAATCTGGTAACCACATGGTAGAGGACAAATCGTCGTGGCCATGAGTATCCAAATACTGTCAGGATCTCCTAAAGAGCCTTAACCCTATACAAAAAGGGGAGAAAGACATCAGAACGACATCTCTCAAGAAAGCTGGAAGAGATATACCCACTATAAAGTATGTAAAGGGGTGATCTCCTTCCAACAGAGTAAAAAGAACTCAAGTAGCGAGGGGGCACCTCAACTACAGAAGGCAGGACTAAGCCTGGTAAAACAATCATCAAAGAGGCTACAGTGGTGTACCCATACTAACTGATGGGAACCCTGTAAGGGGTAGAAATAAGATCAAAACATCCAAAGGACCTCTCCGGCAGCTAGGAGTCGGATCTCGATGGGAGAACAAGTGGCAAAAGCATCTAAAAGAGCCGACTCTCTACTAGAGGATCAAAACTCAAGGAAAAGGTGGTGGTAGCATCTAAGGTGTGATGCCCTATATCACCAGGTAAGAAAAAGAGCCAAAGTAGCGAGGGATCATCCTCTCTACCAAGGACAACAACTCTGAGTAAGTAAAATCTCACAGTAGTAACACCCACACAAACTAGCGGGACCCTGTGAAAAGTGAAAGTGACCTCAACTCATTCATAAGACTAATCCGGCGACTGAGCCTAGTGTATGAATTGTAGGATGGGTCAAAGAAAAGAGTAAAAGAACTGATCTTCTGCTAGAGGATCAAAGTTCTCAAAGTAGTGAGATTAATATCCGAGGCAATGTATACTACATCACTACAAGAAAAGCAGCTCTAGGTAGTAAGGGGACACACTCACTACCTGAGGACAATCATTATGAATAGGATTGATAAAATATCAGAAGGGTCACAGTGGTAACACCTACCCTGATTGGGTAGGACCCTGTGGGGAGAAAGAACAACAGAACAACATTCATAGAACTACCATAGCAGCTAAAAGTATGTTATGAATGTTGAAGTGAGTAAAGATACTAAGGAGCTGATCTTCCACTAAAAAAAAAATCAAAGCTCCTAAGGATGCAATGCTAACACCAGAGGAATGATGTACTACATCGCAACTAAGGAAGTAACTCCAGGTAGTAAGGGGACACACTCACTACCCAGGAATAGTAATCTTGAATAAAATTAATACAACATCAAAGGGGCCACAGCGGTAACACCTACCCTGATTGGATAGGACCCTGTGGGGAGTAAAAAAAAAGCAACACTACTACACTCATAGGACTACTCTAGCAGCTAAGAGTAGGGTGTGAATGGTGAGGTTGGTACAGAAAGAAACTAAGGAGCCGATTCTCTACTGGAAAATGAGGACTCCTAAGGATGTGATGCTAACATCTGAGGCAGGATGTACTACATCACAGCAAGAGAAACAACTCTAGGTAGTAAGAGGACATTCTTACTACCGAGAAAGGTAACCATGAATGAAATCGATGATTACCAAAAAGGGTCACTAGGGTAACACCTACCCCAACTGGGTAGGACCCTGTGAGAAGCAAAAACAACAAAACAACATTCATAGAGCTACTCTAGCAGCTAAGAGTAGGGTACGAATGTTGAAGTGTGTATAGATCCCAAGGAGTCGATTTTTGACTAGAAAATCAAGACTCCTGAGGATGTGATGCTAACATCTAAGGCAGGATGTACTACATCACAATAAGAGAAATAACTCTAGGAGGCAAGGGGACATACTCACCACTTGAGGATAGTGATCATGAGTGAGATCAAAGATCATCAAAAGGACACAGTGGTAACATCTACCCTAACTGGGTAGGACCCTGTGAGGAGTGAAGGTAACACTGCCACATTCATAGGACTACTCTGGCAGCTCAGAGTAGTTCCTGAATGGGAGGTAGACTGCCAAAAGAGAGCAGTAGGGGGCGATCTCTTCCCAGAAAGACCTAAGCCCACAAAGTAGTGATGTTAACATTCAAAACATAATGTACTACATCACTTGGCAAAGATAATTAAAGTGTTGGAAAATTATACTCAGACATGTGTGCTTTCATCCTTGAGGCAGACACCAAGGTATCTCAAAGGAGAGGGAAGAAAAAGGACTTTAGGGAACTCATACGCTTAGCGAGTAT
This sequence comes from Dendrobium nobile, assembly GCA_022539455.1. Taxonomy (NCBI): domain Eukaryota; kingdom Viridiplantae; phylum Streptophyta; class Magnoliopsida; order Asparagales; family Orchidaceae; genus Dendrobium; species Dendrobium nobile. Next base: position 3,347,703 of record CM039726.1, read on the forward strand.
TATCGGGTTCCTCTTGTGACAAGGGCAACCGGTTTGGCTCTACTAAGCTCTCCCCTCTTTTTAACACATGTATATTTATTTCATTTTTTTTTTTTTTTTAGGGAATTGTGATTTGGTTTTGATATCTCAGATCATATTCATCACATGAACAAAACTGGGGAGCACAATCATATTGAAATTGATGTATAACTAAAAATCAATCATCAAGATAGAGGATCAACACTACCTCACCTGACTATCGCAGGATGAAGTGGACCCAGTATCCTACCTCCAAAAGAGTCTAAACTAATGACTCTGGCATCCCTGATCACATTCAACCCATATGAATGGACCGGGTGCTACATCTATCAGATCAAGACTGATAGGAAGAAGAGAATCTCATAGGGATAGAGGATCAACGTCACCAAACCTAACAAATGCAGGAGGGTGTGGACCCAGTATCTCATCTCTAAATGATCTAAATCAATGATTTAGACATTTCCTATCACATTCATCTCAAATGAATGGACTGGGGCCTTCAACTATCAGAGCAGGACTGATAGGAAGAAGCCATTCACTTTCTAATAAAGGATCAACATCACCGATCCTAACAAGTATAGGAGGGTGTGGACCCAGTCAAAAGTGATAAATGAGCACATATTTCAAAGGAGTTTAGTACTTAACTCCCTCTAATTTTAAAAGGAACCTCAATTTAAATTTACTAACTCAGATCAAGCTTCATACTAGCTAAATCATGACATCTCACTTATATGAGTATTTTCTTCTCTTGAATTTAAATCTAATCCAAAAAGGAATTTAAATTAGACAAAGAAATTTAATTTTCTTTATTTCTTGTATGAGAATACACTTCCATATCTTATAGGATATCAATGTATAATGATTATTTCAAAATCATAATTTTCAAAATCAAATATCATAAATATCAAAAGGATATAGATTTTCTGAGATTTAGAGGTTTACTAGAAAGGGAAGCCATTTACTCGACACTTTTAGGCTCTTTGAGCCACTTCATCAACTTTCATGTGCTTTGCACAAATTCAATTTACTTGATACACTTTGTGTATCTTTCACTTTTGGCGCTTTGCGCATCTTTCACTTTTTGTAACTGGCTTCCTTTTCCAAACCTCTAAAAACAAACTATTTCTCAGTTGTAAGATCATCTTCCAAGTGCAAGAGAAGAAGATTCACTTCTCTTGGACAAGGAAGAAGGATCTACAAAACAAATCCCATCCTCTGATAAGAATGAATAGCTTGATTAAGAAAATTATAAAATTTCATTTATCAATATACTATAGTTATCTATGAGATAGAGAATCACAAGATAATAGAGAAAATTTTTACTTCTAAATCCAATTTCAATTTGAAAACAGATTTTAATTTCAAAAGAAAAAAATCTCTCCACCCCTAAGATGAGATAGAGAGATCATACTCTTTCATGAGTCATCACTACAAAGTTAGTAGAGCTAAAGAAATCAAGAGTGTCAAAATAAATGAGAAAATCATTCTGTTTTTTTTTTTTATTAGTTAATCATCAACATAAGGGAGAACGAGGTCCTTCAGCCTAAGTGCTGGAAGGGGGCCTGTCTTCCCTTTTGAGGTTACAATCATTTTTTTTTTAAACATATTTTTCTAGTACAGATAGAAGTAAAAAGAAAATGTGCTCATCTAGCACTACAACAGAAAAAAAAAAGAAAAGAAAAACTAGTGCTAACGAAGAAGCTGGAGTGGCAACTGTCGACTTGGCCTTAGGAGGCCTCATCTCAACTGCCTCTAAACTCTGTACAGCTTACTCAATCATCTGCTAAGTCTCCTTGGAGAGTGCTAGCTGCCACTCTCCCTCAGAACTGTGGAGTAATCTGCCACTACTGCTCTGACTGTAACTCTGACTGTCACTGTGGCTGGAACTGTGGCTAGGACTGTGGCTGGGACTAGAGCTCATCTGAACTGTCTGAGTAGCCTTATATAAAGGCTGTACCGAATCACTGTCCTGGAGATGGATCTTCCCAGTGGCCATCTGAGTCTGTAAGTGTAAGACTGTGGTGTCTGTAGCTACTGCTCTCGGAGACCCTCCTGCCTCGGGGTCTTCCTGCTCATCCTGCTCCTCGGGCTCTCTCTGCTCATCCGAGTGACCTCGACGGGTAGTCTCACAGACCTGGTGTACTGGTATGTCCTCATCTGACTCATCCTCGAATGAGTCATCCTCTGAAAAGATCCGACGAAGTGCCTCTATGTAGGGACTCATAGGGGAAGTGATCCTATGAGCGCTGGGAGCTAAGAGCGTCTCGAGTCGGTCTGGTGATCCATCAAGAGTAACTACTACGTTCTCATCGCAGGTCATCGGGACCGCCTCGGACCCGGGAGAAACTGCTACATCCATCTGATCTACTGCATCAACTGGCTGCACTGTCTCTGCCAACTGCGCTTTCTCATTTGGTTGTGCTGCCTCGACTAACTGTTCTGACTGTACTAGCTCGACTGGTCGTACTGTCTCCACTGACTGTACTGGCTCTACTAGTCGTACTGTCTCCACTAACTGTACTGGCTCGACTAGTCGTACTGTCTCCACTAACTGTACTGGCTCGACTGGTCGTACTGTCCCCACTGACTGTCCTGGCTCGACTGGTCGTACTGTCCCCACTGACTGTCCTGGCTCGACTGGTCGTACTGTCCCCACTGACTGTACTGGCTCAGCAAGGGTGTCTGCCTGTCGACGTCTCCAAACACGTCTACTGCGATGGGGCTCTACACGGGTAACTGGCTGCTCTAGGGCTATCACCTCTGAACTGACCTGAGGCCGGGCAGGCTCCTGCTGCTGTCTCCGTCCTCGACGACGTGGGCGTCGTCCTACCACAGGAGCACCTGCTGGCGGCCTAACTGCTGGAACTGTCTGTGCTGGCTGCTGCGGTGTCTGCCCCCTCTGCCAACTGTAAAGCCTCCTCGCAGTTTGTCGTCGTAATTGAAAGGTAGCCCGAGAAATCTGACGGAGTAAGCCCTCCCGACTGACGGGCCCTCTGCCACGAGCTAAGCGGACGATGTTCCGAATCCTCTGGGTGAGGGCTCGGACACCAGCGTCCCTGGGTACCCTAGCTCGGGGTAGAGTAGTGGCGACAGGAGGAGCCGCCGCTATACGAGCAACATCCTCCTCATCTCCACTATGCGTCAGTGGGGAGAAACGTCCTCCCTGAACTGCCTCCAACTCGGGGGCTACCATCACCTCTGGAGCAGGTGAAACAACAACTGGACGTGGCATCCGCTGCCTGGGAGCCGCTCTCGTCTGCCTCTGAACTAACTCATCATGAACAACGGCATCTGCCATCCGCTGCCTCTCTGTCTCTGATGCAGCTAGACGCAACCTCCTGTTCCTATTCCTCCGGGCCCTTCTCCCAAGGCCGGAGGTGGAGGTGGAAGGAACATCTGAACCCACTGCCGGAGGGGCAGGGGGAACAGGGACGACTGGAAGTGCCGGGGTCTGCCCAGCAGTCTCAGGGTGAGAAAGCCGAGCAAAAACAGAAACCCGGCCAAAAGAAGGCGAAGGCACCTTGGTCTGGGCACCCCTCTTCCTAGTGGGAGCGGGAGGGAGAACCCGAACCCGAGGTACTTCCGCTGAAACAACGGGAGTAACAGCAACAGGCTGCCGGCGCTGAGGGGCCGGGGCAGCCTGTGCAACAGGAGCGGCAGGCGCAGGTCGCCTGACCGCTGCACGAACAGGTGGAACTACTGCAGCAGGCTGCCGGCGCTGAGGGGCCGGGGCAACCTGAGCAGTAGGTGCGGCAGGCACTGGACGCCTAACCGCAGGACGAACTGGAACCGGGTGTGGCCTAGGCACTGGTCGCCTAGCCACAGTGCGCACTGGCTGCGCAGGAACAGGACGTGGTGCTCGGACTGGGTGCCGAGCAGCAGGACGTCCAAACGGGCGCATGGCTGCGCGTCCTCTCCTCTGAGGAGGAGAGAATGCAGCAGCCTCGGCCGGGGTCGGCCCGCCAAGAGTGACGAAAGCCGAGTCAGTGAAGGAACCAAAAGTGATTCCTCCCACTGGCGGACTAGCGAGCAGGGACTCAGGGAGAGTCACCCGCGCATCCGAACCAAAAGCAAAGGTAACGGAAGGAGCGAAAGAAGCCATGGCACTGCTGCCAAGAAAAGAAAGTGAAAAGAATTAGTTAAAATTGAAATCACAAAAGAGTGAAGGATTTGATTGATAAGAGTGGATTCGACAGATAAGAATTAATAAAGGGACGGAATAGCCTGCTAGGCTGGAAAGAAGTGGAGTAGGGAGAACCCTAGCTAAAGGGGAGAAACCCTAACTAAGGAAAGACCCTAACTAAGAGTAGGGCGGTCCTAATCTAAGGAGTACCAATCCCGGAGTACACACCAGAAAGGATAATATAGAATCCAAAGATGGAGAGAGAAACTGGTCCCACCGTGGTCGCCAGAAACCTGTGGACCTCCGAAAGAACACCGCGCGAACGGGTCGATTGGAAGGGCAGATTGGATCGTGCATACGACTGACCATTGGGGATAGAGGCTGTCGCCAACACACCCCGATGGATAGTAATATACATAACCAAATCACGGGTTTCCCCCATCCGATATGAGAGATCGAATGGGGTTTAGTAGATTGTGGGAACCAAGTTTCCCACGGGCGCAAGCCCCCGTGGTTAATTACATCCCAGGCCGGAGCCTGAGAAAACTCTCGATTAAGGATCATACATTATCCTCTCCTAAAGTGGGATTGGCACATGGGTATAGACTAGGAAATCCTACTCAAAGGGAAGAAAGGTCTCAAAGAGGCTGAATCAGCATGCACGGTTCACACCAGCATTCAGGGGCTCTAGGGTACTAAATAGAAACTGGAGAAAATCAAAGTCAGGCATCCGATCACATGCGTGAGAGAAAAGATGGAAGTGGCGTCATCCTGTGACGCAGATAAGTAGGATTTAGGGCTCCTGAAGCGGGAACCTACCCACTATTTAAGGCATACTACGAGACCGAATGTAGTAACCTCGAATCCTAGATCTAGGTTAGGCTTAGTGTTCGACGAGTAACACTAAGACCAGTGTCCTAGCTAATGCAATACAAAGATCTGGGCTTATCCCGGCCTGGATGGGGGAGCCAGCTAACCACCTAATCGATTCAAAACCATGCTGTCAGGTCAATTATGAAAGATGGGTGGGTAGTACAGTTATTGGAAATAGGACCGACATCTAGAGGATTTTCTAAGTGGTCCTGGACTTATGTGGGTTAGATGCTCCTAGCTAATGCAATTAAATTTTAATTAGTTGGTTACTAATGCAATGCATGCTAGTTGAATTGTCAGCTCATGAATGCTTTGGATTTTAAAAACAGGCTTAATATAAAAATAATTTTTAGAAAAGACTGGGTCTCCCTAGGTCCGGCACTTCATCCTCATAGGCCAGATTATCCGGACTCTACCCGCAGGCAGGGAGATGTCTTATAAGAAGGGGAGAGAAGATGCAGTAATATGCATGCGACCCCGGACGATTCCGGCAGTTCCCTAGGTTCGTTAGATTTCTATGTTATTTATAACTTAAATATTAAATTTTGGTTATGAGTAGAAAAGATTTTGCAGTCCTTAAAGAGCCTAACGAAATCCAGGCGAAAACAAAAGCGACATGCAAGAAAAGAAACCTAGGAAAAGCAAGTATTTCTACTGCGCAATCAGGTAAACACATCAATATAAATCAAACTAATCAAGTAAATGTCCATAGGCCAACTGCCCTTTAATTACAACCCAGGGTATGCAGAAAAGTAAAGTGGCCGGGCACCACTGCCAACAACCCGGGTTTCTAAGCCTATGACAGACGCCAACAACTTTGAGTGGGATATTGGGTCTTCAAATCTTTAGTCTTCTGGATATCTTCTCCTTGGACTTCTTGGATCTCTCCTCCTTGGACTCCTTGGATCCGTCGTGGCTTGAATATCCAAACGAAGAGACAATTCCCCCTTTAAGGGGGGTATTGCCTTTTCTCTTTGGATATCTAAAGCCATCCAACTCAGTCTTCCAAATGGAAGAAGACTCTCCCCTTTAGGGATGCCTTCTTCTTTTGGAGTCTGAGTTGGATAAGAATATCCCGACTCATAGTTGCTTTCACAACTCTTAACAATTATTACATACAAATTACATTAATTGAAAAAAAAAACAGTAAATCTAAGAATCCCTGCAAGGTTATCCTAGTAAAAATCATCCCAAGCAGTTTATATGGAAATAAAATGCTAACACCATTGACCCTGTGCCAAGCCATGCTCTTAATTTTGAGGGCTAAGCAGCTCCACCTGTGCAGTTATAATTAATTTAGTCCTCATTTTATTTAAGGGGAGCTGAGCAAGCACCTGCATAAAGTATTATCAAAAATCATGATATTGCTCCCCCCCTTTTATTAGCTTGAGCATGGCCACCTGCACGGAAGAACAATATATATATGGCGCTCCTAACCTATGGGTAAGTCTAGCGTTTACATCCAGAGTGCAGAAAAAGTAAGCAAACACACCAGCAATTTCAAACAGCATGCAATGAAAACCACGGAAAGCTCCGGCACACAGCAGAAAAATAAAACCCAGCGGCCTAACCTAGGTCTAGAAGTGGTGGCCTAGCAAACAATTCTATGTGTGTGTAAGGCTAGTGTGGTTTGGATAGATCCTAAGCAGGGTAGTTAGTTGAAGTTATCTAGAGTTCAAGTATGTTGACAGTCAGAAAAGGATATTTTAATTGAAATTCAAATATTAGTGAATTAGGTCCATTTTAATTATTTCAGTTTGTTGATCAATTTTAAGAGCTTAGGATACTGACATTTAAAGTTTAAGTGATATTAGCCAATTTTAGAAAGTTCTAGGTCCTCCTAGGAACTAAGCTAAGGGTCCAAAAAGTCACTATGGGAAAAAGGCTAAGTTTGGGATTTCCATCATCTTAGGAAAATACTAGACCTCAATACGAATAGTTAGCCAGGTAGTACACTGAAATTGGAGTTTCCTATCCAAAGTTATGAATTTTCTAAGTTTCGGGCCCTAAATGAACTAGGGTTGACCAAAAAGTTGACTTTCTAATTTATGTGAGTTTCTGGACATCTAATATTTTTAATAAATACTAGACCCTAATAGGAGTCTAATGCCACTGAGTTTGCCTAATTTGGATTTTTCTACAATTAGTTATGAATTTTCTAAATCTGGGGTATTTATGGAAATTTCTAAATTGATTAGGAGAAGGCCCTATTTTGCAATTTTGGCCCAAATCAGCCCCAAACTGAGTCGAATCACTCCCAAAAGTCAAGGATGACCTGAGAAAGTGATCCCCTAGGGTTTGGAGGGGATTTGGGATTTTTAATAATTTTTAATGATTTATTAGGGGCAAAAAGGTAATTTCCACCTATGGTCAAATTAGGGGTCAACCTAAAGTCAAACTAGGGAGCCCTATTTATCTAAGGTCAAGGATCAGGTTTTGGTCAGTTTGAGGTATTATGGGTAATTTTCTGACCTAAGGTGTATTTATTGTAATTTCTGGAAGGTCTCGGGGCCTTATTTAACCAGTTAATTAGGGTTAGTTAATTAAGGGCTCTAAAAGCTCCTAAAAATTTCCAGAAAATTATAGAGTGTTTATGATGTCACTAAATTAAAGTGTTGAGGTTTTCATGTCAATCCGGGATCTATCCTGGCTCCTAGAAAACTTCTAAGTTCGCTAGACGAGTCCTTAATTTTTGTCCTTAGGGTGTCACTACGTTGTAGGAGTTTAAAGTGATGTTTAGTCTAACCCTTCAGGTAATAAATGCATGGGAGTACAAAAATGAAATAAACACACCATGTCCTTAGATCTAGGAGAGCCTAGGCTAAGTGCTCGTGGTGCGATCCTACACATGCATACTACGACAAAACAAGAAAAGGAAAGATATCTAATGAAGGGATTAGTGAATGATTGGGAACCAATCACCCACTAACCCACTCCCCCATGATTGCTCTTCACATCTAGAATCCATGTCTAAAATTTCATTGAAACAGCGGGTCTCCCAAAAAGTAAGATTTAATTATAAGTAATTTAAAAATAGTTTCAAAATAATTATGAATATAAATATATATTTTTGGAAAATAAGATAATTGAAAGTAAGTCAATTCATAATACACTAACATAGGGAGACCCACTGACCACCCAAACGAAGTCTCAAGCGATTTGAAAATATTTTGTATCCTGAAAATAATTATCATAATTAATATTTAATATCAAAAATACTCGAATAATCGAATCCAAATAGTGATTGGTCAAAACAGCCAAAATCGAGGGCTGGAAATGGTTCCAAATTGAAATACGCACTTTCCTGAAAAGATCAAGGGGTCACATGTCAAAATCCGACTTAAAACGGCGAAGATATGAATTTCCGAAGTTTTAAATATAATAGAATAGTATTTTAAAATAGTGTAGATTTACTGTTTTTGTAATAACAGCAAATGCAGACATGCTTTTTATCTGAAAATAGTTTCAGAATATGCAGAATTCAGAGTACATACAAAACCAGGTGCTGTGCGTCGACAGCGGATCTAAAACGAGAAAGATATGAATTTTTAAAGTTTAAAGTAATAAAGGGATTTAAAAATAATTTAAAATAGTAAGAATTTAAAATTAATTATTAAGATAGAATAAAATAATATTTTATGAAAGTAATTAAGGGATGTTTGAATTTTGAAATTCAAAGTTTATGGAGGGAATTAAGGATTTCAAATTCAAAATTTATGGAGGTAATTAAGGAGGCTTTAATGCTTCCTTAATTTTAGAGGTTGGATTTAGAATGAATAATGTCATCATAATTAATTCAAAATCCAATGGAGGGAAAATTTAAAAAAACTTTCATGAAAATAGATTTTATAATTTATGAAAGAATTTGAATTTCAAATTTGGGGAAATTTGAATTCAAAGACAAACTAAATTATGACAATCCAAAATTAAAAATTACTTAAAATAATAATAATATTAAACATAATAAATATAATTTTTAAATGAAGAAAAGAAAAGAGAAACAAAAAAAATTCATTCTCTCGATTGAGACATCTAAACTTAATGAAATTTTAAATATAGATTAGTATCATGAAGAGAAAGCATGGGATGATATTTGAAAGATCTAAAAAGCACTTAAAAAAAACTATATAAATCTAAGTGTAGTGACCTAGATCTAAAGTTTTGAGGAATCTCACCGTTGGATCTTCAAGTTCTTTATACGGTTGAGCTTGTAGATTGTCCTCGTATATTCCTCTAATTGAAATCACGATCAAACAAGCTTTGGATCAACCAGATCGAGGCCTTGGATGAATCTAGCATTGATCTTGTTGGAGGATCGCCGCCGACGGAGTTTGACAGGTGGATTTGAGTGAAAGAAGGTGAGAGAAGTTGGAAGAGCTCTCACACCAAAAAGTGAGGGTTGAGAGTGGCTAGGGAGAGAATAGAAGCCCCTCTCTCATGAAGCTCTAAAAGAGTATTTAAATGATCAAACCCTTAGATCTACGGCTAGGATTCATCCTAAGGCTAATTAAGAGGGAATTGAGGTGATTTAGCCATCGATTTAATTGCTTGATTTAATAATAAATTTAAGCTCAAAATTAGATTCGAGTCAATTCAAAATTTAATTTAATTTGGTCAAATTAACCCAATTAAATTTAAATAAAATGATGACTCAAATCATAACAAACTCGATGTGGCCAAGGAAGACTAATTGATCCCGATCGAGCCTAATTCGACTCAACTCGAGCCGATTTGTGCTCGAATTGAGCCTTATGGGCTTGATTAAATCAATCAAAGGCCCTCAATGACACTCGAACAAAAATCGAGGTCAACACCTTGCCCGAGGAGTAGAAGTCCAACAAGGGACTGTATAAAGCTTGCAATTGATTTGAAGTATCCTTACATTTGCTCGGATATTCCTGAAATATCAACTTGATGTTGAAGGTATTGGAGGATCTATTTGACCATGGTTTGAGTCAAAGTTGCCCCCCCAGCCCGCATCTGCTTCTTATGATATTGATGCTATGTGTGAACTTTTGAGATTGGAGCAAAAGTTGCCCCCCAGTCGGGAACCACTTTCCCACAGACGGCGTCAAACTGTTGCGTCCTGGAGTATTCGCGGCGGTAGAGAAATATTTAGTTTAACGTCTTAGCGTTGTACGAAAATCCGGCACGCAATCAGATAAGAAGAGAGGGTCTAGCATTTATGAGACACCAAGATTTTTACGTGAAAAACCCCTGTAAAAGAGGGAAAAACCACGGGGCCTAGCCCAGTTTGAACGAATCCACTAGTATTTGCAATCGATTACAAATGAGGCCCTTCCTTGAGAGAAGGCCTTAGCTTGATGTACATCTTATGGAGTACATTACATGATGTAAATACAAAGAGTTACTATCGACGTATTCGCTTTGTTAGAAGGACTGTAGTCGGCGTGCGACGTAGGTCAGGAGGACCGTAGTCAACTGGCGGCGAAGGACTGTAGTCGGCGGGCGACGTAAGTCAAGAAGACCGTAATCGGCGGGCGACGGAGGTCGGAAGGACTGTAGTCGGCGGGCGACATAAGTCAGGAGGACCGTATTCAAAGGGCGATGGATGTCGGAAAGACTGTAGTCGGCGGGCGACATAAGTCAGGAGGACCGTAGTCGGCTAGCGACGGAGGTCGGAAGGACTGTAGTCTGACGACGAAGATCAGTAGGACAGCATCAGGTAGAAGTCTAGCAATGGAAAGAAATGCATCTTCGCATAGACGTCCAGCAAAGTCCGATAACCGGTAGAAGTCCGGCGTCGGGTGGAAACTTGGCGAAGAGTGAAGGTCCGACGTTGGGTAGAAGTCCAACGTCTTTGGTGGCAGAGGAGAACTCCGGCTTCACTTGGGCGGAGTTTCGGCGTCAGGAGGGAACTCTCTTGTAAATTGGGAAGGATTTCAGCATCACGTGGAAGTTGTGCAGAATTCCTGCGTTTCCTGAAAATCTGGCAGAGTTCCGGCGTCTTCAGGCGGCAGGAAGAGCTCCGGCGGCGGTGGTCGAGGAGGTGAGGAATCTCCTATTCCCCTTTCTCCTTCTCCTTCTCTTCTTCTTCTCTCTCTTCACTTGAGCCCCTTGGTGTAGAATGAGGGCTCTATTTATAGTTTTTCTGGAGTGGCATAGCCCGTAAATAGGCATGAGATCAAGGGCGAACAGGGAGTGGTTTGAATGAACGGCCGATATCGAATCCTTTGATCATGCACCGTTCGTTGGACATTTGAAGGCCTTAATGATGTCGGAATTTGATGATCTTGGGCTCTTTGGATTCGTCTCGTCGAGCCGTTCGATTCGAGTATAAGCTCATCAAAACCGGAGACCGTTTGGTAACTCAAATTGCGGTTTGAACCTTCCAACAGCGCTTCGAACACTTGATCCGGACTCATTTGGGCTCGGATTAGGTTGATCTTGGTGTCGTTGGGTTCGTATTTCCGAGACGCTCAGTTTGACTATAAGCTCGTTGAAATCGGAGTTCATATGCTCCCGAAATTATTTTTTGAAGTTTCTAACTGGTTTTTGCCTCGAGATTTGTGCCCGATCAAGATAATTTTTGCATGCCGTATCAGTTGCCCCCCTATTTTCGGACATCGAAGCTCCAGAAGTCCGAAAATACTTGTTCCGAACTTTTACATTGGCCGAATCGCAAAAAATTGCGTTCCGAAAGTTAATTGTTTGCTCAAACTTGATTGTAGAGGCTCCTTTGAGCTCCGAAAGTGTCAAAATTGGGTCCGAAACATTGAAAAACGTGTTCGGAGACCCCAAAAACGTCCGAATCGGGTCGTCCGGGCCAAAAATCGGGCCCGGTTGCGTCAAGGCGGCCGAACCGGCCGGACGGCCGGCCGGCCGCCGCTGTCGCCGGCAGCTTCCGCCGGGTTTTCAGAACCGCGCGTGGTTGCGCGGTTTTGACCGCGCGGAGCGGTCATTCTTTGACCGCCGGAGCGCGGTCTCACCTGACCGCGCGGAGCGTGGCCGCTCCCTGGCCACGCTGAACAGCGGCCCGCGATCCGTGGGTCGCTCATGCGGATCGCGCGTCGTTTTTTGGCGCGGATCGCGTCGCTTCGCGCTGCACCGCCAATGTGGGCCCCACATACGACTGAAAACAGTTTTTTTGCTATTTTTAGGCCCAAAAAATTCCGAAAAAATCCCAAAAAATTCTGAAAAATTTTAGAAAAATTTAGAAAAAAATAGAGAAATCCGAAAATTGTGATAACTCCCCCCTATTCTCTCTAAAACCTATAAATAGGCCTCCTGGGCCTTTAGGAAACTTGCAATTTCTCTTTCTTTCTCCCTCCGGTTTACTGGCGATAGAAACCTACGGGATTTCTTCCTCCCCCTCCGGTTTACTGGCGATAGAAACCTACGGGATTTCTTCCTCTCCCTCCGGTTTACTGGCGATAGAAACCTACGGGATTTCTTCCTCCCCCTCCGGTTTTCTGGCGATAGAAACCTACGGGATTTCTTCCTCCCCCTCCGGTTTACTGGCGATAGAAACCTACGGGATTTCTTCCTCTCCCTCCGATTTACTGGCGATAGAAACCTACGGGATTTCTTCCTCCCCCTCCGGTTTACTGGCGATAGAAACCTACGGGATTTCTTCCTCCCCCTCCGGTTTACTGGCGATAGAAACCTACGGGATTTCTTCCTCCCCCTCCGGTTTTCTGGCGATAGAAACCTACGGGATTTCTTCCTCCCCCTCCGGTTTACTGGCGATAGAAACCTACGGGATTTCTTCCTCTCCCTCCGGTTTACTGGCGATAGAAACCTACGGGATTTCTTCCTCTCCCTCCGGTTTACTGGCGATAGAAACCTACGGGATTTCTTCCTCCCCCTCCGGTTTTCTGGCGATAGAAACCTACGGGATTTCTTCCTCCCCCTCCGGTTTACTGGCGATAGAAACCTACGGGATTTCTTCCTCTCCCTCCGGTTTATTGGCGATAGAAACCTATGGGATTTCTTCCTCTCCCTCCGGTTTACTGGCGATAGAAACCTACGGGATTTCTTCCTCCCCCTCCGGTTTTCTGGCGATAGAAACCTACGGGATTTCTTCCTCCCCCTCCGGCTTACTGGTGGTTGAGGCTTCCGCTATTTGCGAGTTGGAATTCTTTCCTGCTCGACTTAGCGCTCCTCCTCGTGCGCAGAAGCCTACGGGATCTCTTTTCCATCTGAGCGGAGGCTTGTTGGCGATGGACGATCGAGTTGAAGCCCGTTAGTAGTCAACGATCGAGTGTGGAGTCAAAGGGGAGAGTTCGAGAATGCGTTGCGAGAAGCCGATGACGCGTAGTAGTCTGCCGACGAGCAGAAGTCCGACAACAGGAAGAAGTATGACTTCGGGTAGAAGACCGACGAAAATTCGTCGACGAGCAGAAGTCCGACGTCGGGTAGAAGTCCGCTGACGAGCAGAAGTCCGACGTCGGGTAGGAGTCCGCTGACGAGCAGGAGTCCGCTGACGAGCAGAAATCCGACGATAGGGAGAAGTACGACGTCGGGTAGGAGTCCGCTAACGAGCAGAAGTCCGACGACGAGTAGGAGTCCGCTGACGAGCAGAAGTCTGACGACGAGTAGGAGTCCGCTGACGAGCAGAAGTCCGACGTCGGGTAGGAGTCCGCTGACGAGCAGAAGTCCGACGTCGGGTAGGAGTCCGCTGACGAGCAGAAGTCCGACGTCGGGTAGGAGTCCGCTGACGAGCAGAAGTCCGACGACGAGTAGGAGTCCGCTGACGAGCAGAAGTCCGACGACGAGTAGGATTCCGCTGACGAGCAGAAGTCCGACGACGAGTAGGAGTCCGCTGACGAGCAGAAATCCGACGACAGGGAGAAGTACGACGTCGGGTAGGAGTCCGCTAACGAGCAAAAGTCCGACGACCAGTAGGAGTCCGCTGACGAGCAGAAATCCGACGACAGGGAGAAGTACGACGTCGGGTAGGAGTCCGCTAACGAGCAAAAGTCCGACGACGAGTAGGAGTCCGCTGACGAGCAGAAGTCCGATGACGAGTAGGAGTCCGCTGACGAGCAGAAATCCGACGACAGGGAGAAGTACGACGTCGGGTAGGAGTCCGCTAACGAGCAGAAGTCCGACGACGAGTAGGAGTCCGCTGACGAGCAGAAGTCCGATGTCGGGTAGAAGTTCAACGTCGGGTAGAAGACCGACGAAGATTCGTCGACGAGCAGAAGTCTGACGAAGAGTAGAGGCCCTATCCGAGGTTGTATGTCAGAACATTTGTTCGATGACATTAACCTGTGTGGAAGAGGTCGAGAGAATCCACCAAGGATGTAAGACCTATCCGAGGTTGTATGTCGGAGCCCTACTCGACGACGTTAACCTGTATGGATGAGGTCGAGAGAATCCACCAAGAATGTGAGACCTATCCGAGGTTGTATGTCAGAACATTTGTTCGATGACATTAACCTGTGTGGAAGAGGTCGAGAGAATCCACCAAGGATGTAAGACCTATCCGAGGTTGTATGTCGGAGCCCTGCTCGACGACGTTAACCTGTGTGGATGAGGCCAGGAGAATCCGCCAAGGATGTAAGACCTTTCCGAGGTTGTATATCGGAGCTTTTGCTCGACGACGTTAACCTGTGTGGAAGAGGTCGGAGAATCCGCCAAGGATGTAAGACCTTTCCGAGGTTGTATGTCGGAGCCTTTGCTCGACGACATTAACCTGTGTGGAAGAGGTCGGGAGAATCCACCAAGGATGTGAGACCTATCCGAGGTTGTATGTCGGAGCCTTGCTCGACGACGTTAACCTGTGCGGAAGAGGTCGAGAAAATCCACCAAGGATGTGAGACCTTTCCGAGGTTGTATGTCGGAGCCTTTGCTCGACGACGTTAACATGTGTGGAAGAGGTCGAGAGAATCCACCAAGGATGTGAAACCTTTCCGAGGTTGTATGTCGGAGCCTTTGCTCGACGACGTTAACCTGTGTGGAAGAGGTCGGGAGAATCCGCCAAGGATGTAAGACCTTTCCGAGGTTGTATGTCGGAGCCTTTGCTCGACGACGTTAACCTGTGTGGAAGAGGTCGAGAGAATCCACCAAGGATGTGAAACCTTTCCGAGGTTGTATGTCGGAGCCTTTGCTCGACGACGTTAACCTGTGTGGAAGAGGTCGAATCGAATCCCCCTGGGATTGATTTTGCTTTGATTGGGAGGGGGCGAACGCCGCGTATATCCCGAATCGAAAGTGAAGAAGGTCTATCTTTAGACCGTTACTGCCTTTTTGAGGTCGAGGTTAAGACCTTGCCCGAGGAGTAGAAGTCCAACAAGGGACTGTATAAAGCTTGCAATTGATTTGAAGTATCCTTACATTTGCTCGGATATTCCTGAAATATCAACTTGATGTTGAAGGTATTGGAGGATCTATTTGACCATGGTTTGAGTCAAAGTTGCCCCCCCAGCCCGCATCTGCTTCTTATGATATTGATGCTATGTGTGAACTTTTGAGATTGGAGCAAAAGTTGCCCCCCAGTCGGGAACCACTTTCCCACAGACGGCGTCAAACTGTTGCGTCCTGGAGTATTCGCGGCGGTAGAGAAATATTTAGTTTAACGTCTTAGCGTTGTACGAAAATCCGGCACGCAATCAGATAAGAAGAGAGGGTCTAGCATTTATGAGACACCAAGATTTTTACGTGAAAAACCCCTGTAAAAGAGGGAAAAACCACGGGGCCTAGCCCAGTTTGAACGAATCCACTAGTATTTGCAATCGATTACAAATGAGGCCCTTCCTTGAGAGAAGGCCTTAGCTTGATGTACATCTTATGGAGTACATTACATGATGTAAATACAAAGAGTTACTATCGACGTATTCGCTTTGTTAGAAGGACTGTAGTCGGCGTGCGACGTAGGTCAGGAGGACCGTAGTCAACTGGCGGCGAAGGACTGTAGTCGGCGGGCGACGTAAGTCAAGAAGACCGTAATCGGCGGGCGACGGAGGTCGGAAGGACTGTAGTCGGCGGGCGACATAAGTCAGGAGGACCGTATTCAAAGGGCGATGGATGTCGGAAAGACTGTAGTCGGCGGGCGACATAAGTCAGGAGGACCGTAGTCGGCTAGCGACGGAGGTCGGAAGGACTGTAGTCTGACGACGAAGATCAGTAGGACAGCATCAGGTAGAAGTCTAGCAATGGAAAGAAATGCATCTTCGCATAGACGTCCAGCAAAGTCCGATAACCGGTAGAAGTCCGGCGTCGGGTGGAAACTTGGCGAAGAGTGAAGGTCCGACGTTGGGTAGAAGTCCAACGTCTTTGGTGGCAGAGGAGAACTCCGGCTTCACTTGGGCGGAGTTTCGGCGTCAGGAGGGAACTCTCTTGTAAATTGGGAAGGATTTCAGCATCACGTGGAAGTTGTGCAGAATTCCTGCGTTTCCTGAAAATCTGGCAGAGTTCCGGCGTCTTCAGGCGGCAGGAAGAGCTCCGGCGGCGGTGGTCGAGGAGGTGAGGAATCTCCTATTCCCCTTTCTCCTTCTCCTTCTCTTCTTCTTCTCTCTCTTCACTTGAGCCCCTTGGTGTAGAATGAGGGCTCTATTTATAGTTTTTCTGGAGTGGCATAGCCCGTAAATAGGCATGAGATCAAGGGCGAACAGGGAGTGGCTTGAATGAACGGCCGATATCGAATCCTTTGATCATGCACCGTTCGTTGGACATTTGAAGGCCTTAATGATGTCGGAATTTGATGATCTTGGGCTCTTTGGATTCGTCTCGTCGAGCCGTTCGATTCGAGTATAAGCTCATCAAAACCGGAGACCGTTTGGTAACTCAAATTGCGGTTTGAACCTTCCAACAGCGCTTCGAACACTTGATCCGGACTCATTTGGGCTCGGATTAGGTTGATCTTGGTGTCGTTGGGTTCGTATTTCCGAGACGCTCAGTTTGACTATAAGCTCGTTGAAATCGGAGTTCATATGCTCCCGAAATTATTTTTTGAAGTTTCTAACTGGTTTTTGCCTCGAGATTTGTGCCCGATCAAGATAATTTTTGCATGCCGTATCAGTTGCCCCCCTATTTTCGGACATCGAAGCTCCAGAAGTCCGAAAATACTTGTTCCGAACTTTTACATTGGCCGAATCGCAAAAAATTGCGTTCCGAAAGTTAATTGTTTGCTCAAACTTGATTGTAGAGGCTCCTTTGAGCTCCGAAAGTGTCAAAATTGGGTCCGAAACATTGAAAAACGTGTTCGGAGACCCCAAAAACGTCCGAATCGGGTCGTCCGGGCCAAAAATCGGGCCCGGTTGCGTCAAGGCGGCCGAACCGGCCGGACGGCCGGCCGGCCGCCGCTGTCGCCGGCAGCTTCCGCCGGGTTTTCAGAACCGCGCGTGGTTGCGCGGTTTTGACCGCGCGGAGCGGTCATTCTTTGACCGCCGGAGCGCGGTCTCACCTGACCGCGCGGAGCGTGGCCGCTCCCTGGCCACGCTGAACAGCGGCCCGCGATCCGTGGGCCGCTCATGCGGATCGCGCGTCGTTTTTTGGCGCGGATCGCGTCGCTTCGCGCTGCACCGCCAATGTGGGCCCCACATACGACTGAAAACAGTTTTTTTGCTATTTTTAGGCCCAAAAAATTCCGAAAAAATCCCAAAAAATTCTGAAAAATTTTAGAAAAATTTAGAAAAAAATAGAGAAATCCGAAAATTGTGATAACTCCCCCCTATTCTCTCTAAAACCTATAAATAGGCCTCCTGGGCCTTTAGGAAACTTGCAATTTCTCTTTCTTTCTCCCTCCGGTTTACTGGCGATAGAAACCTACGGGATTTCTTCCTCCCCCTCCGGTTTACTGGCGATAGAAACCTACGGGATTTCTTCCTCTCCCTCCGGTTTACTGGCGATAGAAACCTACGGGATTTCTTCCTCCCCCTCCGGTTTTCTGGCGATAGAAACCTACGGGATTTCTTCCTCCCCCTCCGGTTTACTGGCGATAGAAACCTACGGGATTTCTTCCTCTCCCTCCGATTTACTGGCGATAGAAACCTACGGGATTTCTTCCTCCCCCTCCGGTTTACCTTCCTCCCCCTCCGGTTTACTGGCGATAGAAACCTACGGGATTTCTTCCTCCCCCTCCGGTTTACTGGCGATAGAAACCTACGGGATTTCTTCCTCCCCCTCCGGTTTTCTGGCGATAGAAACCTACGGGATTTCTTCCTCCCCCTCCGGTTTACTGGCGATAGAAACCTACGGGATTTCTTCCTCTCCCTCCGGTTTACTGGCGATAGAAACCTACGGGATTTCTTCCTCTCCCTCCGGTTTACTGGCGATAGAAACCTACGGGATTTCTTCCTCCCCCTCCGGTTTTCTGGCGATAGAAACCTACGGGATTTCTTCCTCCCCCTCCGGTTTACTGGCGATAGAAACCTACGGGATTTCTTCCTCTCCCTCCGGTTTATTGGCGATAGAAACCTATGGGATTTCTTCCTCTCCCTCCGGTTTACTGGCGATAGAAACCTACGGGATTTCTTCCTCCCCCTCCGGTTTTCTGGCGATAGAAACCTACGGGATTTCTTCCTCCCCCTCCGGCTTACTGGTGGTTGAGGCTTCCGCTATTTGCGAGTTGGAATTCTTTCCTGCTCGACTTAGCGCTCCTCCTCGTGCGCAGAAGCCTACGGGATCTCTTTTCCATCTGAGCGGAGGCTTGTTGGCGATGGACGATCGAGTTGAAGCCCGTTAGTAGTCAACGATCGAGTGTGGAGTCAAAGGGGAGAGTTCGAGAATGCGTTGCGAGAAGCCGATGACGCGTAGTAGTCTGCCGACGAGCAGAAGTCCGACAACAGGAAGAAGTATG
Source organism: Dendrobium nobile (assembly GCA_022539455.1). NCBI lineage: Eukaryota > Viridiplantae > Streptophyta > Magnoliopsida > Asparagales > Orchidaceae > Dendrobium > Dendrobium nobile. Next base: position 3,366,482 of record CM039726.1, read on the forward strand.
ACTTCGGGTAGAAGACCGACGAAAATTCGTCGACGAGCAGAAGTCCGACGTCGGGTAGAAGTCCGCTGACGAGCAGAAGTCCGACGTCGGGTAGGAGTCCGCTGACGAGCAGGAGTCCGCTGACGAGCAGAAATCCGACGATAGGGAGAAGTACGACGTCGGGTAGGAGTCCGCTAACGAGCAGAAGTCCGACGACGAGTAGGAGTCCGCTGACGAGCAGAAGTCTGACGACGAGTAGGAGTCCGCTGACGAGCAGAAGTCCGACGTCGGGTAGGAGTCCGCTGACGAGCAGAAGTCCGACGTCGGGTAGGAGTCCGCTGACGAGCAGAAGTCCGACGTCGGTTGGAGTCCGCTGACGAGCAGAAGTCCGACGACGAGTAGGAGTCCGCTGACGAGCAGAAGTCCGACGACGAGTAGGATTCCGCTGACGAGCAGAAGTCCGACGACGAGTAGGAGTCCGCTGACGAGCAGAAATCCGACGACAGGGAGAAGTACGACGTCGGGTAGGAGTCCGCTAACGAGCAAAAGTCCGACGACCAGTAGGAGTCCGCTGACGAGCAGAAATCCGACGACAGGGAGAAGTACGACGTCGGGTAGGAGTCCGCTAACGAGCAAAAGTCCGACGACGAGTAGGAGTCCGCTGACGAGCAGAAGTCCGATGACGAGTAGGAGTCCGCTGACGAGCAGAAATCCGACGACAGGGAGAAGTACGACGTCGGGTAGGAGTCCGCTAACGAGCAGAAGTCCGACGACGAGTAGGAGTCCGCTGACGAGCAGAAGTCCGATGTCGGGTAGAAGTTCAACGTCGGGTAGAAGACCGACGAAGATTCGTCGACGAGCAGAAGTCTGACGAAGAGTAGAGGCCCTATCCGAGGTTGTATGTCAGAACATTTGTTCGATGACATTAACCTGTGTGGAAGAGGTCGAGAGAATCCACCAAGGATGTAAGACCTATCCGAGGTTGTATGTCGGAGCCCTACTCGACGACGTTAACCTGTATGGATGAGGTCGAGAGAATCCACCAAGAATGTGAGACCTATCCGAGGTTGTATGTCAGAACATTTGTTCGATGACATTAACCTGTGTGGAAGAGGTCGAGAGAATCCACCAAGGATGTAAGACCTATCCGAGGTTGTATGTCGGAGCCCTGCTCGACGACGTTAACCTGTGTGGATGAGGCCAGGAGAATCCGCCAAGGATGTAAGACCTTTCCGAGGTTGTATATCGGAGCCTTTGCTCGACGACGTTAACCTGTGTGGAAGAGGTCGGGAGAATCCGCCAAGGATGTAAGACCTTTCCGAGGTTGTATGTCGGAGCCTTTGCTCGACGACATTAACCTGTGTGGAAGAGGTCGGGAGAATCCACCAAGGATGTGAGACCTATCCGAGGTTGTATGTCGGAGCCTTGCTCGACGACGTTAACCTGTGCGGAAGAGGTCGAGAAAATCCACCAAGGATGTGAGACCTTTCCGAGGTTGTATGTCGGAGCCTTTGCTCGACGACGTTAACATGTGTGGAAGAGGTCGAGAGAATCCACCAAGGATGTGAAACCTTTCCGAGGTTGTATGTCGGAGCCTTTGCTCGACGACGTTAACCTGTGTGGAAGAGGTCGGGAGAATCCGCCAAGGATGTAATACCTTTCCGAGGTTGTATGTCGGAGCCTTTGCTCGACGACGTTAACCTGTGTGGAAGAGGTCGAGAGAATCCACCAAGGATGTGAAACCTTTCCGAGGTTGTATGTCGGAGCCTTTGCTCGACGACGTTAACCTGTGTGGAAGAGGTCGAATCGAATCCCCCTGGGATTGATTTTGCTTTGATTGGGAGGGGGCGAACGCCGCGTATATCCCGAATCGAAAGTGAAGAAGGTCTATCTTTAGACCGTTACTGCCTTTTTGAGGTCGAGGTTAAGACCTTGCCCGAGGAGTAGAAGTCCAACAAGGGACTGTATAAAGCTTGCAATTGATTTGAAGTATCCTTACATTTGCTCGGATATTCCTGAAATATCAACTTGATGTTGAAGGTATTGGAGGATCTATTTGACCATGGTTTGAGTCAAAGTTGCCCCCCCAGCCCGCATCTGCTTCTTATGATATTGATGCTATGTGTGAACTTTTGAGATTGGAGCAAAAGTTGCCCCCCAGTCGGGAACCACTTTCCCACAGACGGCGTCAAACTGTTGCGTCCTGGAGTATTCGCGGCGGTAGAGAAATATTTAGTTTAACGTCTTAGCGTTGTACGAAAATCCGGCACGCAATCAGATAAGAAGAGAGGGTCTAGCATTTATGAGACACCAAGATTTTTACGTGAAAAACCCCTGTAAAAGAGGGAAAAACCACGGGGCCTAGCCCAGTTTGAACGAATCCACTAGTATTTGCAATCGATTACAAATGAGGCCCTTCCTTGAGAGAAGGCCTTAGCTTGATGTACATCTTATGGAGTACATTACATGATGTAAATACAAAGAGTTACTATCGACGTATTCGCTTTGTTAGAAGGACTGTAGTCGGCGTGCGACGTAGGTCAGGAGGACCGTAGTCAACTGGCGGCGAAGGACTGTAGTCGGCGGGCGACGTAAGTCAAGAAGACCGTAATCGGCGGGCGACGGAGGTCGGAAGGACTGTAGTCGGCGGGCGACATAAGTCAGGAGGACCGTATTCAAAGGGCGATGGATGTCGGAAAGACTGTAGTCGGCGGGCGACATAAGTCAGGAGGACCGTAGTCGGCTAGCGACGGAGGTCGGAAGGACTGTAGTCTGACGACGAAGATCAGTAGGACAGCATCAGGTAGAAGTCTAGCAATGGAAAGAAATGCATCTTCGCATAGACGTCCAGCAAAGTCCGATAACCGGTAGAAGTCCGGCGTCGGGTGGAAACTTGGCGAAGAGTGAAGGTCCGACGTTGGGTAGAAGTCCAACGTCTTTGGTGGCAGAGGAGAACTCCGGCTTCACTTGGGCGGAGTTTCGGCGTCAGGAGGGAACTCTCTTGTAAATTGGGAAGGATTTCAGCATCACGTGGAAGTTGTGCAGAATTCCTGCGTTTCCTGAAAATCTGGCAGAGTTCCGGCGTCTTCAGGCGGCAGGAAGAGCTCCGGCGGCGGTGGTCGAGGAGGTGAGGAATCTCCTATTCCCCTTTCTCCTTCTCCTTCTCTTCTTCTTCTCTCTCTTCACTTGAGCCCCTTGGTGTAGAATGAGGGCTCTATTTATAGTTTTTCTGGAGTGGCATAGCCCGTAAATAGGCATGAGATCAAGGGCGAACAGGGAGTGGTTTGAATGAACGGCCGATATCGAATCCTTTGATCATGCACCGTTCGTTGGACATTTGAAGGCCTTAATGATGTCGGAATTTGATGATCTTGGGCTCTTTGGATTCGTCTCGTCGAGCCGTTCGATTCGAGTATAAGCTCATCAAAACCGGAGACCGTTTGGTAACTCAAATTGCGGTTTGAACCTTCCAACAGCGCTTCGAACACTTGATCCGGACTCATTTGGGCTCGGATTAGGTTGATCTTGGTGTCGTTGGGTTCGTATTTCCGAGACGCTCAGTTTGACTATAAGCTCGTTGAAATCGGAGTTCATATGCTCCCGAAATTATTTTTTGAAGTTTCTAACTGGTTTTTGCCTCGAGATTTGTGCCCGATCAAGATAATTTTTGCATGCCGTATCAATTACATTTATGAAGATTGAATAATGCAATACTCTTTCATTCACTAATAAAAAAATTATATATTTATTAATATGTTATTGACCCCTTATAATTATTGGAGGAGTATTAATCATGCTTGTTTTTGCTTGGTCTTGTTCAGGCTCTATTTAGATTAGCTGACTTTATCAGAATTATTATTATTATTATTATTATTATTAGTTTGGCTCCATGCAAATTGACTCAAAATATTTTGGTTTAGTTGGATTCTACTAAGGCAATTAAGTTGAACATTTCAAGTTGGCCTAGTCAATTCGATTTAAGCTTCCTCCCTTGCCTTACAACCACAAACACCTTAAGTGGTTTTAGAGAACCATCCTAAGAGGATTCCTAAGAGTGAAGATCATGTGAGCATCTAATGCCAAAAGTCATGGCACATGTAAGATAAAGATGAATCTGATAGAAATTAGAACTAGTATGGTATAAGTCATTGTTATAAAAAAAGGGACTATGAGTTTCAAAGATTTGGCAGTTCAGTTGATGGTGAGTAGTAGTGGATAGATGATAATATTCGTTAGCATCATCCTATCATAGCTAAAGGAGGATGGACAATGACAGTCATTATAAAATGGATAATGGCGAGCTAGGGATGATGGCCATCAACATTAGTAATGATATATACTGAATGCTTATGGTAGAAATTGGGCATTAGAAGTTGATCATAGTAGTTGTTCTTCATGCTAGAGGGACGGCTAGGCTACGACTAAGAAAGGCATGGAAAAAGTGTGGACATGAAAAATTACAAAGCATGCTAATTTAGTATCTTAATGAACTCAGTATTACATCTTAGATTCAATTCAACTAAGTTTATATGCTTGTTTTAATTATAACGAATACAATTTAGAGAGCATATATATGACTTCTCAATAACCTAAAGAAGTTTCCAATTATGCTACCGACGGCTTAACTAGATTCTTTTTATTTCACATCTATGCGTTCATAACATTATTGTGTTTGTTTTGTTGAACTACACCATCTCAACTATAAATTAGTTTTTAGGATAGATCTCAAAAATTCAACATACAACTTGCAATCTTGTCTAACTAATTATTAACTAGCTTAAAGTGTATCTATAATTGATTTGTGCAATTTTTATTGATAATTGCCTTTATGCCTATTTATTTGTAAATGATATTGCTTCCTACTTCACTTCATAAAATATTAACATACAATTTTTCTTAAAAAAACTATAGGTGCAATATCCAAAAATATTTTAATGTAATGAGTGAAGTTAGATATCCTTGAACAATCAATATCCAAAAATATTTTTAAAATAAATAAATAAAATTGTATATTATTAAAAAAATAATTCATATTTATATAATTTATAAAATCATTCATAATTTTTCCCTGCACATTCTTGATGCCTTGTTCTTGTTAGAAAATATTGATGCTTTGTTAAATGATTAATTTGGTCAAATGGAAGGCCAAATTAGTTAATTAAAGTAGCATTGTATCTTTTAAATAAATTACTTAGCATTTCCTAACCACTATCAATCATTCAAATTGACTAAACTTAATTTAATATTTGTTATAAAAGAAAATAAAATTTAAATTTGGCCATATGAGAAAAATATCATTATGCTACTAATTTTTCTTTTAATTAATTACTTTTTCCTTTCTATGAAAGGACTTATATGAACTATAACCTTTTTTTTCATTATTTGGTGAAAATTAAATTTTAAAATCATTTAATATAGAAAATGTAGATAATATTTGAAATAAGGATGTGATGAAAAAGTAGATGTTACTCACATCCTAAAACCTAAATAAAAAACTAGTGATGGTATAATGAATTAGGCAAATGTATATTTAATTTATTTTTTTTTCTAATAATTAATAATTTCATTTTCTAGTGTATAACATAAATTTCTATAAAGTATATAGGCTTCTATTGGGACAGGTTTCTTACTGCTTTGCTTTTCATATCGCAAACACAATTTTTTTTAGTCATTATTTTTAAAGTTACATAAGCTAACACAAATGCGAACCAAATCTTACACGGCTTGACCCGAATCCAACTTCTCCATGTTGAGTTCAAGTCCGGCTTTTATGTCCGGTCAAAGAGTAACACACGTACTATCTATGCACCAATATATTTTTTAATCATTTTATGTATACATGACGATGAGCTCCACATTCTTAAAGTAAATGTGGGGCCTAAGGAGAAGTATTTATGTGTAGTTCAACTTTATATAACTCATTGTGTCATCAAAAAAATATATATTTATTGAATAAATATATCACATATTACCTTAAATAGGTATCCAAAATGATTTCACTCTTAATTTAATATTAAATAAATAAAAATAATATCATATCATAGGACTGATATTTATTTACAATAATGCCATTGTTCTCGAATAAATTTATGTCAAATTTGATTAAATATAGTTCTATTTTTATGGGTGTGTGTATATATATATATATATATATATATATATATATATATATATATATATTAGAAAAACCAATTTAAAGAAAAAAAAAGTAAATGAGAAAATAATTTATACCCTCTAAAAAAATCCTAAATTATATTAATTTACTTTGATGTTTCTAGCCAACAAAAGCTCCAATGCACTCTTGCACTAATTACTATATGAATTAATAAAAATTTTAATTTTTGATAAAATCAATAGAGAGTATCTTCCTCTCTTATTCAAACAAATGGCAAAAGTCCAAAATATTATTGTTTGCATAAAATTTAATAATCTTTGACCATAATTAATTGGATCGTTGACCAAAAGACTAAACATTTTGACTTTTTACAATATAAAAAGGGTTTTTTGTTTGATTTTATTTATAAGATAATGACATAATTTTCTTCTTCAAATTAAAGAAATAAATTACTGCAAATTACATAAAAAATAAAATTTATATTTCTTAAATATTTTATTTTATTTTATTTTTAGTTGAACATTCCTAGTGAATATGATTGGGGGTTGGTTAAAATAATATATTTTTTATTATAATGCAGTAATTGTAATTTGGTTCTTAGCCAACACAAATGACAAGTTTGGGTGAATTCTCTTTCAATTTTCTTCTCTAATAATGATTAGGGTTCCTTGAAGTTCTTCTTCAATTAATAATTTTTGGAGCTGTTTGGGATAATTTTCTTGCAGCTTTCCTTCTTCAGTCTAAAACTACAATTTTATTTGATGATTACTTTGTTATTGTTTTCTCGTGGTCTTTAAGAAATTTCTGTTGTGAATTTTTTTTTTTCAACCAGAATAATAAAGCTCTTTTCCTCACAATAACTTCATAACAAATTTTATAAAATACTACAATTATCCTAAGTAGACCCTAAATATTTTGTATTATTGCATGTAACAAAGCATCTATAAATAATAATGATAATTTAGCAATTAGAGAGATAAATGCATATAATACTTTCTATGCTAGGGATATCAAATTAAATTATATATAATCAAAATTTTGAAAACAAAATTATATATATACATATTGTTTTTATATTCATCAAAAATTTGTTTTAAAAAATGGAAAATATTATTGAAATGAAATTAAAATTTTTAGTTTTAATCAAGGTGAAATCAAACTAAGACTTTGTTTGGGATGACTTTTTTACTGTTTCTTCAAACAGTTTTTTAGTAAAAAAATAGTTTTTTAATTAGAAAGTTGCTTAATTTAAGAAGCAGTAAGAAAGACATCCCAAACGAAGCCTAAGTTTTTGTTTGGAATAGCTTTCTTACTGTTTGAATTAAAAAAATTTCTACTAAAAGGTAGTAAGAAAGATGTTTCAAATGAAGCTTAAATGAGGCCTAAATGAGTCATTATCAAGAGTAGAGCCAACTTAGAATTAAAATTGGCTTGGCTTGAAGTCCAATAAATTAATTTCTAATTTATGTCTCTTGTGTCAAGATGAAATAAGCTAAAGAAAGGATCGTTAACATCTCCATGAGGAATCTTTTGTACCATATATACCCACATGACCTATTTAAAAGGACAAAGACATGCATCGATAAGCTAAGACTCAAATTAATTAATTAATTAAGTTTAACGCCGTATATGATCAACTAATTAATTAATAATTATGGAAGTTAGAAAGGATGAAGTCAGCCTCATTCCTTGAAGTTATCAACCCACTAAAATATAAGCATGTTTGATATATCATCAAAAAATATCTTCAATGGGCACGAATCTCGAGGCAAAAATCAAGCCGGAAACTTCAAAAATTAAATCCAGGATCACCTGAACTCTGATTTTGACGAACTTATAGTAAATCTGATTTCAACGAACTTATAGTTAAACTAAACGTCTCGGAAATACGAACCCAATGACACCAAATTCGACTCAATTCGAGCTCAAATGAGTCCAAATCAAGGACCCGAAGCGCTGTTGAAAGATTTGAACCACAATTTGGGTTACCAAACGGTTTCCAAACATGAAGAGCTTATAGTCTAATCGAGCGGCTCGACGAGACAATTCCAACGAGCCCAAGATCGCCAAATTTTGACATCATTAAGGCTTTCAAATGCCTGATGAACGGTCCATGATCAAGGGATTCAATATCGTCTGTCCATTGAACCACTCCGCATTTGTCCCTGATCTCTCACCTATTTACGGGCCATGCCACTCCAAAAAATCTATAAATAGACCCCTCATTTCTCTTGAAAGGGGGAGGGGAAGCAAGAAGAGAAGAAGGAAGAAGTTCCTCCTCGACCACCGCCGAACTTCCGCCGGACCACTAACGGACCACAGTCGGAGTTTCGTCGGACCACCGCCGGAGCTTCGCCGGACCACCGCCGAAGACCCTCACCTTCGCCGGACCACCGCCGGAGGCCCTCACCTTCGCCGAAGGCCCCTCACTTCCTCCTGACCACTACTTGAGGCCCTCACCTCCGCCGGACCACTGTCTGACGCCGTTGCTCCGCCGGACCACCACTTGAGGCCCTCACCTCCACCGAATTGCTACTTATGGCCCTGTACTCCACCAGGACACCGCCTGAGGCCCAGACTTCTGCTGGGCCACCACCTGACACCAAGAATTCTACCAGAGTGTCGCCCTACTACAACGGTCTTTCTGTCCTTGGTCTCCTGCCAATTATGGTCCTTCCGACCTCCATCTCCAGACAACTGTCTTTCTGACCTCGGTCTCCTGCTGACTACGGTTCTTCTGACCTCCGTCACCTACTATGGTCCTTCCGACCTCCATCAACAGACAACGGTCTTTCTGACCCCGATCTCCTGCCGACTACGGTCCTTCTGACCTCTGTCGCCTTCTACGGTCCTTCCGACTTACATCGCCAGACAACGGTCTTTTCGACCTCCATCTCTTGCCGACTACTTTCATTCCGACCTCCATCACTGACAATGGCCGTTTCAACCAAACAAGCATGTCTATGTTGATTATTGTAACTCCCACCATGTAATGCGCTCTATATGACGTACATTTGTAACATCAAGTCAAGGCCTTCTCCCTAAGAAGGGCCTCATTTTGTAATCGACTGCAAATACTAGTGGATTCATTCAAACTGGGTCAGGTCTCTTGGTTTTTCCCCCTTTTCAGGGGTTTTCCACGTAAAAACTCTGGTGTCTCTTATGAATGCTACACCCTCTCAGTTATCTGATTGTGTGCTGGATCTTCGTATAATGCTAAGACATTAAATTATATATTTCTCTACTGCCGCGAATATTCCAGGACGCAACAATGTTGTTTATAGATTATTAAGATTAAGTTTATAATTACTAATGATTTACAACTCTAACTATATAGATGAATTTACAATTCAAAAATTTTGATGTATTCATGATTTATAGTATAGTTTTGGTGGAACCAGGCAAAATGGATGAAATTTTCGGCCAAATTTCTGCCAAAATGAATGGAAAAAAGATACTGATGTTTCCGACATAAATATTCATTAGAAAATTCAACTTAAAGCCAACAAATATCTGCATCGGAATCTTTTATTTTTGACGGAAATTTATTTTTTTTCCAAACAGAATTGGCCACGAGAAAAAAATGAAGTTTCATGTAGTGAAAACCCAGGGCTTTTACGAGAGAGCACTCCAAAATTCTAGCAAACTTGATGACCTACCAATAATAAATATTGATTAAAGTTAATAATTGAAAGTAATTAAGGATTAGAGTTATGTGCTAATAAAGTAAAATGTTTATAATTGTAAATGATAAAAAACCTTATTCAATTAATTTCCAGAACAATCTTAAGCAATAAGAAAGAAGAGGGATCATGCAAAAGCATAGCTACAAATTAAAGCCAAGTTGTTCATCTCCTCAATGCATAGACATATGCATGTGATGTTGAAAAGGAGAGGGATCAACTATGTTAGGAATCTTTTGATGCCTTCTTATTTTAAGCTATAATTCCTAAAGAACATTTTACATGCCAACACTTAAATTCTATAGGTGGATTCTAAGTATGTAATATTTTATATATAGCTATAGCTCATGTTGCAAGTTTCATACATGCCAAGTGACATAAATATTATTAAAATTTTCTTATAAAAATGCTATAATGAAGTACTCATGATGATTGATTGTATATTGATCATCAGATATGTCTCCATTTGTACAAATTTTTTTCATCAACTATATGCTTATAAATATTTGTTTTTTCATGCAAGGATATGAAAGGATATTTACAAAAATAACATTATTATCATTTTTTTTCTCAAAATCATCACTCAAAAATTTTTTTGAACCACCAAACATATATATTTACGTGTACCATAATCACATTACTTGAAATTTGATAAAATCCAAAATTATATATTAAATTTTCATTATAAATTTTGATGTTCAAGTGAAATTTTTGAATAAAAAGGAGTAGGACAATCTTAACTACTCCTATAAATAGTTTAAATTTGAGTGTTTTATATGAATATTGCCTTAAAAAATGGTACATGATATGAAAATTATCATCCTTAGAAGATTTATTTATGTAAAGTGGCTAGTGATGAGTAGATCATAATGTGGTGACAACTTTTTAATAAGGCTCCGTGTGTGACTTGTGAGGAATAATTTGATGCTCTCCTATTCAGCTTTCTTTAGCTTTATAAGAGGCATTTGATACAGATTGGAATCCTTATAGGTGGAAGAGTTCTTTTCTCTCAATGTAGATTAAAATAATTATTCTTCTTCTAGACTCTAATTAAAGGGTATAATTCATTAAACTTTGGAGAGAAGACTTTGCTTGGTTGATTGTATAAACACATTTTATAAATGGTACCTAATATAAAAGGAAGGTGATGGTGGGTTGGCAAGCAATGAATAGAATAATCATACATGCTCTGATTCCTTGACTTATGAGTGAATAAAATGCTTAGAATTTGAAGCAATTGATCATTAGTTTGAAGAATATGTATGATACTATATATATAGTTAGGAATATATATCTTTCCTAGTTGTTGGTATATTCTCAATTAAAATATGTTGTTTTCCTTTACTTTATGTATGTCATGATTGGGTGCACATAGTTTCATTTTGCTAGTAAGATTTTTTGTTGTAATTAGTTTGAACAATATTTTCAATTTTTATCTTATTTTTGTTATAATCCATGTCGATAGACAAATAGATTGGAAAGTCTATGAGGTAGTGTAAAAGGGGTTGTAAAGCTGTTATGGTGAAAATAACTCTTTTGAAAGTTGTTATAAAAAATGGCTTTCTAGCATAGAGAGTCTTGAAACCAATGGAATAGTAGCCAAATAGAAATTGTTGTTGCAGTATGAAAATCAAAGCAATACAAAAGTTGTCTCAAACAGACACTAAGATGGTCAAAGCAACATACATTTTGACCTTGACTAACTTTAGCAATGTCAATGATATTGTGCCGATGTTTGACTTTATTTCATTGTTTGTATTTTGTTTGCACTTCTTCCATTTTAATAAGTTTTGGAGAGCTATATACTGGTCATAAATAAGGAGAGTGGATATTATGTGAACAATCATTTCATTACCTCCATAAGAGGCTTACAAATCAATAATTTGGGCATGATTAAAGAAAGTATATGATTTAGTGCTTTATGAATGACAATGGTAATGGAGGAGGGGCCCATTGAGGTTGAACATGCATTTTATGCTCTATTGATTGCACATTTAAATCATTTGAGTCTTGGAATTAGAATGGTGATGAATAAGTAATATTAATGTGATGGAGTAATAATTCTGATAAGATAATTAAACTAATTCATAGCTTTTGACATTTTGTATATGATTAAAATACAGAGACATGACAACATTTAATTTGAGGTTTAGCTTAAGAAAAAATAGAGATTTGCTTGCATTCTTGTTTTATATACTTAATACAACTACAAAATATTTTATTTTTTTTGTTTAATCATTGACACAAATCTTGTTTGGAAAAATCCGGAATTAAATTAAGAATCTACTGATACTACAAATGATCTGATCCGAATCCAATTTATCTTACATCAAGGATTTGAATTATATTTGAAAACTTTTCAGCATTAACTCATGAACTGAACAATATCTAGTTATAGCATGCTTGTAGTCAAATCTAATTGATACGTCACCAAAATCGTTTTGATCGAGCACAAATCTTGCAACATATTCAGACTTCCATTTCCTAAAAATTATCCCAAAAGAAGTCAGAAGTATGAACATAAAATTATATATATATATATATATATATATATTATATATATATATTATAATATATATATATATATATATATATATATATATATATATATATATATATATTATATATATATATATATATATATATATATATATATATATATATTCGGATCTTATTATCTTTAAAAAATAACAATAAACTTTCATGAAATTTAATTCATTAGCGAATTGGTAATATTCTAATGCTTGAAGAGTTGCTTTAGTGCAAGGGCTTTTAAGGCGAATGCCCAAGCCTTGTTGTTAATTGAGTGGGCCAAATAAATGGGCTAAGCAGATTATGGCAGCCCAATTCCAGCCCTGATGTTTGGGCTTTGGATGGTGTAATTAGATATACCTTTCTGTGCGCATGCCTATGCCTGTGTGTATTTGAAAATTTGAGTTTATATATATCCCATATTATATCTAAAATTTGATAAATATTTACATTTTTTCATTTCTTGAAAAAATATGTTCAAAAGTTCTGTTTGGATTGAAAGCCCTCTGAAATTTAAAAAGGCTTTAGGGTTTTATATAAATGATCATTCCGATAATTGATAGACCGGCCTTCTTATTCTCAGCACATTCTTCTTCTCTAATAATTTTTGTTTGCGAGTATGATTTTGAGGCAAATTTTTAATATTACATTTATGTCAGTCTCTATCTAGATCATGATTGCTATTAAAAGTTAGCAATGTTATAGTTAGAGGTGTCAATATTTGACACACCCAAAAACTCGATCTGAAAGTTTCGTGTTAGGGTCAACCCGAACCCGAAACGGGTCGGGTTCGGGTTCAACATTTCGACAAGTTTCAAAAATCGGGTCGGGTTCGGGTTTACTCTTTGATTCGAAATTGACCCGAAAGTGATATGTTTTTTACACGAAAACCCGATTTTGACCCGGCAACCCGAGATTGACCCGATTTTGACCTGAAAAGAGGAGATTGACCTGAAAATTAATATTTTTTTTGTTGGAAACGGGTCATTCGGGTCGTGTCGGGTTGACCTGAACCCGAAGTGGATCGGGTTCAGGTTGACCCGAATAGTGCCGGGTCAGTTTCAGGTTTGATCCGAACCAGACCCGTGACCCGAATTTGACACCCCTAGTTATAGTTCCTCTTCGATAATATTAGACATTTACACTTTGAGCCCTAAACCTAGATTGATGTTAGATATGAGATTATAACTTTTGAATATTGTTTAACTTATATTAACCTTGATCGAGGCATGTTCAACTCATGATTGAATATTGGTTGAAGCTTATTCGATGTTTATTTGTATTTCGAAATTATAATGGAACATTATCGAAGAAGCTTCAATAATGATTCGTTTGAGACAGCTTTTTTATTGCTTTCTAAAGCAGCTTTTTAGTACAAAAATTTCTTGTACTAAAAAGCTGGTTTTGAAAGCATTGGGAAAGCCGCCCAAAACGAAGCCTAACTCATTTGAATTTTTTTGCTTATGCATGCAAATATATGATCGGTTTACATATAGAGTTTGGACTGTGATGGAGAAAATTATATAGAAATTTAAGCAATTAGAAGCTATCGACATTATTGTATTGAATATGACACACAAGGCACTTAACATCTGAATGTATCCATAGAGGGCGAATTATTATCTCCGGTCACCAGACGTCCGGACATCCAATTCAGATGCGCCACGTCACCCAAATACACTGGGACCGGATGTATTTGGATGACATGACGCATCTTGATTGATGTCCGGACAAATCCGGACACCGGACGTAATAATTTGCCTCCATAGAGAGGCAATACGTTGCTTTCTATAAAAATGTTGCTTTTGTTTGCAACTTCCCTTTTTTCTTTACTGTAGAGGGTTTTTGCCTTTTTGGAATTTTAGGGATATTTGGGGGAGAAAGAGGAGGGTTTCGGATTTTAATATATTGACTTAAAAAGAGATATTAATTAAAAATTAAAATGTATTTTGATAACTAAAATGATTTAATTAAAAAGTATTAATTTTAATTTATGTTTTAAATTGATTAAATAAAATTTATTATATTGAATTAGTTATATAAACTACTAATTAATGTTTTATGAAGATATTAATCACAGCTAACTATAAATTAATAAAAATTAGATAATATTCATTCGAACAAATTATATATATATATATATATATATATATATATATATATATATATATATATAATCTTAATAGTTAATATTATTTAATTTAAATTAATTACCTTAAATTAATTGATGTTATTTTTATTTTATTAAATTTATTGAAATAAAATTTACTATTTAACTAGTTTAATAAATTACTAATTAATTATTAGTTGAGATATTTAATTAGATTATTTTGATTAAATTACTAAATTAGTCTAATTAAAAAAAATAATTAAAATATTTTAATTATATAAATTCTTAAAATTTGATATAAATAATAATAATACAACTAAATTTAATTAAATTTAACATTATTATACTAAATAAATTTTAGTCGAGGTATTAAAATGGGTTTTCATGTCGAGTTCAGGTCCAAAGCAAATTTGATCTGATTTGGACCCATTCGACCTGAAAATCTAACTGTGTCAAAATCATACCTGCTGGTAACTCGACCCAACCCAGCCCACTAACTTGTTTATATTTAAAAAAAATAATTTTAATGTGGCTTAAATAGAATATAAACAAGCAATACACACTGATAAAAGCTAGAGAGAAAAAAAAAATTTAAACTATAAAATAACTAGAGAGAGATAGAAATAACAACTTTTTGGGGGGGGGAGGTAGGATGCGATGTAGAGGCTAAGACGAAGTGATCTAGTTCTTTGGAGACTGCAACGACGAAATGACGAGTCCGAGAGAAGAAAGGAACGAGAATGCACGAAGTAATAAATGATTGAATGAGCATGACAAGTATTGATTAGCCCTAATTCTAATATAAATCAAATCGGGTTGCTTATGGGTCATTCTCGAGTTGTCGGATCAACTGAACATGACTTGTTTACTAGACAAGTTGACCAACATCCGAAATTTTTGGGTCAGGTATTGATTAGATTTTCTAGTCATGTCATATATTGCGGAAATTATTATACGAGGTCACCATACCATATGAAGTCAAATCATAATGTGCCATGTCATCTGGTATACATCGGTACACAACACAGATATACAACAAACAAGTGACGAGACACGTCCTGATTCGCCTCCGAATGATGACCGGTGACCGCACAGAATAATTTCTCCACTTATGTACACCAATAATGTTCATTATTTAACTCATTTTAAATTTCTAAAATTAGATTTAGGCTTTATTTGGGACAGCTTTCTTGTTGCTTCTTAAAGCAGCTTTTTAGTTCAATAATTAAAATTTTTGTACTAGAAATAAAAAAAAAAAAGCCCGGAAGCCTTAAAGGGTTTTTAAATAATATTTCGCGTTTTTTTTTTAATTGGAACATTTAGAACAATGAAGGCACTTTCCCAATCAGGCCATTAAACTTTTTAATTTCTCTCTTTTTCTCTGGCCTTCATCTTCTTTCCGCCATCGTATTCTCTTTCCCAATCCCAGGATCCCAAAAGAAAGAGGGATAATCACAGAGGAGTTGGTCGGGCTGCGGTTGGGATGGCAGATCAAAACGCTAGGGGCGAGGAGTTCGAGAAAAAGGCTGAGAAAAAGCTCGCCGGATGGGGGCTTTTCGGATCCAAGTACGAGGACGCCGCCGATTTATACGAGAAGGCCGCGAATTGCTTCAAGCTCGGGAAGAACTGTAAGTGACGATTTTTTCCGATCCGTTTTGTTTGGATATGCGGAATTGAAGCTTTTGAAGGAATGCATCTTTCGAATTTATGAGATAGCCTTGGGTGGCGAGACGGTTTCAGATTGTTTACCTGAGTTCGGGTGCGCTTCAAATCGTCAAGTGTGCGTGGTTTTAGTGAGGCCAATCAAGGTTTAAGACGGGTTTCGACAGATCTATTGGGGGACTGACTTTGTGATCTTGCCCAGCGCATCTACGTATCAGATACTCTTGCTTGAATGAGTAGGGAATATGATAAGTTTCGGCTGGAATGATCTATTTTTCAGTATTAATACAGATTTTAGTTGCGGTTTAAACCCTAGCTTGGCCCAGTTTTGTATGTAAGTTTGAGTTGTGCTGTCTGCTATTGAAGTTTTGAATAAGCTCTTGATCATTTCATTTTGGTGTTGTGAATATATATAAATGTACGAGGTTGTAAAAGGGAGGTTTCTCAGTTTCAAATGTTGGTGGGAAACTCCAAGAGAAACCTAAATAAATGTTTATGATAATAGTAATATACATAATTACAATAATTATGCATTTATTCATTTATATGCCCCCTCAATATGGAGCTTTGGTCAAGAGTCAAATATTGATGCTCATTGTAGAAAAGTGAGCATGCATAAGTGGTTTGGTGAGAACATCTGTTAGTTGATCCTCATATGATACATGGACCATAGAAGTGTATGGGCTTGTTTTCTAATAAAGTGATAATCAATAGTAAAAAAATTCATTAACTAGTGAAATACATGATTCACAAAGAGATGAGTGGCAATTATACTATCACAATAGATAACTTGGGCCTGAAAAAGGATGATGCCAAGTTCGATGAGTATGGAATAGATCCAATGATGCTCATTAGTTGTACTAAAGTGGTATTCAACCTTAGTGGAGGTGCGGGTTTTGATACTTTGTTTCTTAACACTCCTAAAAATGTAATTTTGGGATTTTTGACTAAGATACGTTATGTTGGCACTTGTAGAGGTGAAGTTATATTTGTTACTTGCTCAATTGTGGAATGCATGAAGTTGAAGTGGTGAGTCACAATGAAGAAGAATGCCACATTCGATAATACCACATAGAAAGCGTAATGACGGTTTAGCTATAGTTTAGTGATCGATGACGGGCAGTGCAAAAACTAAGATGATTTATTTATCGTGAAGGCTTTGAATGGGAACATAAGTGGTAACTATTATAAACTACCCACAACAACTCTGCAATTAGTCATATCAATGAGTTCATCCATGGTGAAGAGTGAGCATTGGTGATGTAGTTGGATGCATCGTCATCAGAGTGTCATCGGTCCTATTGTGCAAGCAAGAAGATCAATGATGTATCAATGTTCAGATGAGAAGTTGTGCGTGCATAATAACTTCAATGCCTAGAAAATGTTGTAGTTACCCGAGATCCTTGATATATAATCTTTGGGCAAATAGAGTGAAAAAGCGTCGCACATTAGTGTTGGAGTTTGATGATGTCTTGCACATAAACTTGAAGACAGATATATCTATCACTAATATTGAGGACAGAGAGAGAGAGGCATCAAGTAGAGAGTTGGTGAAGCGAAAAGAAGGTAAAATTTGTTTTAGATCATGTTGCCACATACAAAATGCTTACTTAAGGCTGTATATGGATCTTCCAAGCTTGCAAACATGTGTAGGATGGTCTATGTCAATGAATCCTTTGGATAGAATGCCTTCAGGGATCTCACATTGGAGAAAGGTATTGTTGCATTGAGTGATGAGGAGATCATTATTGTTTGGCATTTGTGCTGAGAGCTAGGTGTATGGTGACAGGCTTGACAACTAGATTGAAGGTGTCATATTAGTCAACTCCCAGTTATTAGTGAAAACTTTTAACCACTAGATGAGCTTTGTCCCTATTAACAGAGCAATTTGAGTTATGTTTGGTCTGAAAAATCTTCTTGCCCAACTAGATTGGCATGGCTGCTTGTTGGTTATGATCTTTGAGTGCTTGGCTATGGTGGTGGATTTGATGTAAAGTGAGTGGTTTAGTTTAAATTTGAGAGTGAGTTTTTCTTTTGGTTTATAAATTCTATTTATTGACTTTGGTGGTCATTGGGTAGATGTCGTTGAGGGTATTTGGTTGGGTGTTATTGTTGATGAGGGAGGTGGGGTTTTGGTGTGGGAACCATGTTGGTCTTATAAAGGGGGATGTTGTGGATGGTGTGTATGGAAAGGAGTCATGGAAGAATGATAAGTGACATGTAGGCACAACACCATGATGAGATTCTTTTTGTAGGGGTGTTAGGGGATGGGGAAGGAGATGCAAATGGAAAGATAAACTCAACAAATTATATAGGATTAGATGCATTGATTTTGGATGTGGCCATGTCATTCATAGATGGACATTTTGACTGATGAAGTGGTTGAGGAAAACATAAGGCTTGGAGCAATAATTAAATTTATTTGTGATGTACGCATGAAGTCATGGTTAACAGAGGTAACTAAACACACTAAGTTTGGAATGATTGGGAGTTGTGAGAAAACTTTTCATTTGTGGAAGATAGGTTTAATATAAGAGTGGAAAAAACAATTTGGGGAAGATAGGTTTAATATATACAACGGAGAAGAAGAAAATTAGGCTAATCATGACCTCATCCCTTCACATTTGCTTCATTATAATACAAGGTATATGGATTTCTACATTTTTAAAGCACTAAAAGAGAACCTTTTTTAAGAGTCACCTCATCTTATTCCTAGTTATCATGCAAGTTGTATGGATTTCTATGTTTGTAAAACACCAAAGGCGCACCTTTTTTTAGTGTCGCGTCATCTTTTTCTAGTTACTACTGTCTGCAAAGGGTGTTTTGTTGATTATTATAATCATATACAGATTGGATGTCTCAGACATAAACTTCATTCATTTCTTAGGTTTTTTTAATGGTCTTGGTTTTGTGATGTGTTTTATTTTCCTTTAAGATTCTTTTCAACTTATTCTTCTTTTTGCCCCTACTTGCCTTCCATGCATGTGTTACTGGTAAAGTAGTGTTAGAATTTCTTAATATTTGTAGTTTTGTACTTTAGCTTTGAAGCATCCTCGATTTGATAAATTGTTTTATTTCCATTGAAGCATTTGTCATATTCATTTTCTTTTTTCCTCGGTCTACCTCAATGGAATTTAGAATAGCAGTGTGTTATTTTGCTTGTTAGTTGCCATGAACCTTTTTCTGGCGTTGTCCAAGACAAGGTCCCTGGTGGAGGAAAACTGTTTTTCCCTGGTTCAAAATCAGAGTTTTTTTTTTGTTCTGATGGTATCACTTATGTTGGTATCTTTGATCGTTTGGTAGTTTATATTTGTTAACCTGTGTAGTTTGGTTGCTTGCTTTGGTTGAAATGAGCTTTTTGTGAAGTATTTGTATCAATAACTGTGTTGGTTTGCAATAGGTTTGTGCTTAGGGCTCATTTGGTTGCTTGTACACATAAAGTATGTTTTAGAAAATAATATTTTGTTTTCAAATATCGTGTATGAAAATATAATAACTATTCTATTTTTTTTAGAGGGGGAGGATTGCAGAGCTTAAAATCACGTTGATTTCAAACCTGCATGCAATAGAATGTTATCTAGAAAATTACATCAAATTTCGAAAACAACTTTTCCAACTTAAAGAAATGAAATGGGTCATTTCTTTGTTGCAATTAAGGGTGCAAAGTGGGTTGGTTTTATCTAGTTAGCTACTAACTGAAATATTTCCGGCTCCAAGATTCTGGTCTTATGACTTTGAACTGAACCTGTTGGACCCATGCACCAAAAAAATTACTTGATTCTGTTTTGTATGGCAAGGGTCAGTTGCAGCTCTCTAAATAGAGGGATACTTGATGGGATGGTGATGGTGGCGGGGATATGGTGGCGGCTATGAAGGTAACTAGATGAAGCTGATTATGTGGATGCAATGTGAAGCCATGTACTTTTTGAGAATGATGGATCTGAAGGTGGCGGTGATGGAAGTGGCCAACATACGTGAGAACAATGGATTTAAATATGGTTATAGCTACAATGACTATCATGGTGATAGAAATGAAGAGAGATAGAGAGAGGTCATGATGATAGAAATGACGAGAGGGAGGGTGGGTGATGACATGGATTTCGGGTATTTCAGGAGCTGAAGAAAGCTCCAAGCTGTTATTGGATCAGTTGCACTCATGAAGAAGAAATTAGTTATGATTTCATAATCCAAGTTTGATGCTTTACTGAAAGCTAAGTTGTGTGTGTTTGTGAGAGAGAGAAAGGGAGCTCCTGTTTTATGATTCTTTTTGCTTCAACAATCTAACCCCATGTGCAATTTTAATGGTGTCATGATCTTTCTAACATATTTGCTCATTGATCTTACATTTAAGTTGGAAATTGTTTGACTATCATTTAGAACCTGATGTCTCAGGGGACAGAGCTGGAGTAGTATATACCAAGTTAGCAAATTGCCATCTAAAGGTTCATACATTCTTTTCTACAATGTATTTTCCATTTTTTTCTTTAATTTAAATAGTCATAATTCTTATTATTATATGTATCCCAAGTACAGTTAGAAAGCAAGCATGAAGCAGCATCAGCTTATGTGGATGCAGCAAACAGTTACAAGAAAATTTCAGCTCAAGGTCATTGCTCTAGTTCCTAGTTTTATTCAATTATCTTGCTTGAGCAAGTGAGCTTGTAAAAAGACCATTATGTGTTCTTGGACATGGTTAGAAGTTTTAAGTTTGATTTGTGTTTTATTCAATGTGGTCTAAAATCTACAACAGCGCAAGACTGCAAGTTAACGCCATAAAATTATAAAATGTTTTTCTTAGTTTGCTTGATAACATCGTGACAAGCTCACCAGTTGGATAAAATTTTCTTCCTATTATTCTTGTGGGTGACATGCTAGTGATAAATTCTCAAGTTTATTTACATTTTTAACTAACAATATAGTTTTTATGTTTAAATTACTTTAGTTTGAAGCGATTAATTGCAAAGGCTTTGTTCTGTTAGTTGATATCTTGATTTTTTATCTTCATTAAGTTTAAGGCTTTGGGATGGTGAAGAAAAGGAATATATTCTCTTGTATGAATTGGTTTTTATGAGAAATGCAGCAGTGTATCCATGGAATATGACCAGTAGCAAACCTTTGGTAGAAATGCCAAATGTTCACATATTGAGTTTGAATGGTTGATTTTGATAGCTGTTTCTACACTGCTTTAGCAAAATACACTGGAGTTTTAAAATGTGTTGCTGTAAGTGCAATGTACTTTGAAGTGCCACTAAATTTCTTTCTTCATTTGGATGCTATTCTGTCTGAGGCTTCGAATTTATCTCATGATCTCTTATATGGTTCTATTTCTCTAATTTTAGTAATTAGTTTGATTGCATGATCCTTTTTTTTTCTTTCAAATTTTATAGAATTTGACTTTTTTCAATTGTTGTCCTAGTTTTCGATCAAACGTGTGATTCTTTTATGTTTCTTAATTTCTATATGAATTTTTTGCTAAACAATAACTAGATTATCACTTGCGTGTATTTTTACTTTTCATCCAATGAGATGAGGCAAATAATTGTGCAAATTAGAAGTTTATGAAAACTTGAAATTTTGTGCATGTTTTTGTACATTATTTTGTAGGATTATATTAATAAACCCTAAAACTGGGAAGTCCTTCATCAGTCTTACCTAGCCTTAACTAAAACATCAGTTTTATAGTGCATGGTCATGCAAAATATGGAATGTTCTGAAATTTCATACCACAAGGATCAACCATTACGCCATGATTAACTAGCTTAAGGCATGGAATATGTATCCATGTATGGAAAATATGGGATTAAAATTCTTGTCCTCCAATATTTTTTTCCCCTTCTTAGTTTTAACTAATAATATCCTTTACTACTCCATTTCTGCCTTGTGCTTCACTGTTGTTATCAGCTTTATGTCTTGCAGACTGGAAAGTTTTATCTAAAATTTAGACGTTTGCTTTTTTGTCATTTCTATTCATGAGGACGCCATTTTATTTATTTTTTGTTTTTTATTTATTTTTGCAGAAGCCGCACAATGTCTAAACCAGGCTGTGAATCTTTTCTTGGATATTGGTAGACTGAACATGGCCGCAAGATACTACAAGGTAATTTGCCCGGGTTATGAAAGGGTGATTGCTTTTAAGAAATCAGGTAGTTTGATTATATCATTAAGCACTTTTAGATGGTTATCATGTCATGTTAGGGGGAGGAAACTGATGCTGTCTCTGTTTTTTTTTCTTTGAAAAATTTCTGATGTTTATTTGGTGCCTCTTAAAGATAATAATAACCGTACTCAACATATACCTCCGCAACCTGGTTATATTCAACTCAATGTTATTTTCAATTCTCTCACTCTTAATCTTCCTTTTTATATTTTTCTCTAATTATCTCTATCACTTGATGTATCTGATAGGAAACACTTGGATTTCCAGGTGTTTCTCACCAAAATCAGTAAAATTTCAGCAGTAAACTGCTGTCCACAGCAGCCAAACAGCAGGAAACAGGGAAAACGTAGAGAAAAACACAAGTAGAAGCTTGTATTTCACTAGAAAATCAAGGAAAACAGCAAAGATACAATTGATCCTCAATTCGAGAGGAGGATCGATCTCTCCCAAATCTCTAGACGCCACTAGAGCCCAAAGAAAACCTAAATCTACCGGATCTCAAATTTCAGCCAAATTCAAGATGATCAAACCCTAGGAAAATCTACTATTTAATGCATACAAATCAAAAGGAAATCCCTAAACAGTCCCTACATTCAAATTCCCCTCTTAATTTCCCCAAAAAAGCTTCCTATTCGGCTCCCGCAAGGCGTGCGGTGCGCGCGGCCTCTGCCCAGGCGAACAAATCGCCTGTTTCGCGATATTCGCCCGTGAACCGGTCCCGCCTGGACCGGCTGGACCGGTCCAGTGGACCGGTCTAACAATACTCCCCTCCCGAAAATCCACCTTGTCCTCAAGGTGGAGATATGCTCGTGTTCCGGTGGAGGTGGCCATCCTTGAGGTGACTGAAAATCCTTACTGTACTGCGGAACCAAGGGCTGCAAAGAACGAGAAACATCCTCTCCCTCTTCCAAACTGATCGCCTCCACCCTGTGTAGTCCCACCACATAATCTTCCCCCACCTCTTGTGTGTCCCTAACCATGGTCTTAAGTGATGTGATGGCTTTGGATAGCCCTGCATCTCCCCTTATGACCACCCTTCTCCCATCCACCATTAATTCCATCGTGAGTGCTCCCCAATTGTCCTTGGTTTCCCCCAAGGTCTGCAACCATTTCATCCCTAGGATGACATCCGTACTCCCCAATTCCAAGGGAAGGAAGTCTTCCTTTACATGGATCCCTTGAATCTTCAGTACTACTCATCGACAGACTCCTCTACCCATCTCCACCTTCCCCGTGCCCATCATCACTCCATAGCCTCCGGTATCCACTAACTCCATCCCCAATGACTCCACTATCTGTTTGGAAATAAAATTATGGGTTGCCCCACTGTCAATCAACACAACCACCTCGCGGTCAGCTATCTCTCCTCTCACTTTCATAGTGCGACTCGGGGTGAATCCCACTACAGAGTTGAGGGAGACTTCTGCCACATCCAGGTGCAGCTTCTCCTCCTCCTCAACAGATCTGCCGCCTCCTCCCTCCTCGTCTTCCTCATCTTCACAGACGAGGAGAACCTGAAGAGTTCGGTCCTTGCACCTGTGCCCCGGCATGTACTTCTCATCGCATCTGAAGCACAACCCCTTTGCTCTCTTGTCCTGCATTTCTTTTTCGGTCAGCCTTTTGAAATTTTCCCCACTCCCTCCTACTGGCTTCTCCCGGGTGGTCTCATTACTGTTGCCTGATGCAGGCCCCTTGGGTGCTAGAAGAGTGGTCGTCGTCCTGTAAGAGCCTCCTGAGCAGTTTCCTCGAGCCCCCCTTTCTGCTTTCTTTTGATCTTCTACCAACTGCGCCAGCTCCATAGCCTTTCCCAGGTTCCTCGGCTCCAGTACCCTGACTGCTGTTCGGATCTCTGGTTTCAACCCCTTCATGAAGTTCCCTTCTAAGGCTGACTCTGAAATGTGATCCAATCTGCTAGCTAAGTACTCAAATCGATCCCGATAATCTGCCACAGTTCCTTCTTGAGTCAAGGCAAAGAATTGCTCATAGAAGTCCCCTCCCCCGTCGGTTTGGAAACGCTCTAATAAGCAATCCTTGAACTCTCTCCAATTCCGGATGGGCTCCCTCCTGTCACGCCACTGATACCATGCCAATGCCTTCCCTTCCAGACACAAACCTGCCGCCGTTAGCTTCTCATCATCTGTCAACCCGTTGACTGCAAAGTAACGCTCCACCTTATAGATCCAGCCATGGCCATCTTCGCCTTCAAAGATGGGCATCTTCAATTTCCTCACCTTCGGATCCCTTCCATTGCCCCGATACTCTCCATAACCTCCCATTCCTCGAAGATGAGGTGCTCCCCAAGTGTCCCGATCCTCCCTCCGACGTTGGTAACCGAATTCTTCGTCATAATCTCCCCTTCCTCTTTCAAAATCAGCACCTCGACGCTGAAATTCAGCACCTCGACGCTGATGTTCTTCTCTCCTCTCTCCAAAATCTGCACTACCTTCATATTCCCCCCTCCTGCTTCCAAA
Source organism: Dendrobium nobile (assembly GCA_022539455.1). Taxonomy (NCBI): domain Eukaryota; kingdom Viridiplantae; phylum Streptophyta; class Magnoliopsida; order Asparagales; family Orchidaceae; genus Dendrobium; species Dendrobium nobile. The sequence continues at coordinate 3,391,191 of CM039726.1, forward strand.
ATCCACACCTCGACGCTGAAATTCAGCACCTCGACGCTGAAAATCAGCACCTCGACGATCATTCCCCATGCTTATCTCCTCTCTGGAGAATGGCTCTAGAGATGGCATGTCGTCGTCACCTTCAAGAATCTCCACCTCCGGATTCCTCCTCCCCCGGACTGGGTTCGGATTTCCTCCTACGCCATGGCCGTCAGTGGTCTCTCTCACTTCCGATGTGTCCGGATGGGTCTTCATCTCCAATAATTTCTTCATCATTTCTTCCATCGCCGCGAACCTCCCTTCCAACCTCTCATTGTTGGTGGAGATCTCCATGAATTTCCCCTCCAGATCTGTCTTCAGTTGACCAAACTCGCCTTCTAAAGCTTCCACCTTCTTCCCTGCCATCTTTCTTTTAACGGATCCACAAAAATCTTTTTCCGGAGACGACGATCTTGCTGAAATTTCAGAATTTCAGCCGCCGGTTGTCCCGAATCGGTGCTCTGATACCAATTTGATAGGAAACACTTGGATTTCCAGGTGTTTCTCACCAAAATCAGTAAAATTTCAGCAGTAAACTGCTGTCCACAGCAGCCAAACAGCAGGAAACAGGGAAAACGTAGAGAAAAACACAAGTAGAAGCTTGTATTTCACTAGAAAATCAAGGAAAACAGCAAAGATACAATTGATCCTCAATTCGAGAGGAGGATCGATCTCTCCCAAATCTCTAGACGCCACTAGAGCCCAAAGAAAACCTAAATCTACCGGATCTCAAATTTCAGCCAAATTCAAGATGATCAAACCCTAGGAAAATCTACTATTTAATGCATACAAATCAAAAGGAAATCCCTAAACAGTCCCTACATTCAAATTTCCCTCTTAATTTCCCCAAAAAAGCTTCCTATTCGGCTCCCGCAAGGCGTGCGGTGCGCGCGGCCTCTGCCCAGGCGAACAAATCGCCTGTTTCGCGATATTCGCCCGTGAACCGGTCCCGCCTGGACCGGCTGGACCGGTCCAGTGGACCGGTCTAACAGTATCCTTAAGTTTTCTAAATGACGATAAATAGATAATATTAGAAATATATTATCGAACATGTTGAACTACTTTTAGTTACTGAACTTACATATATATATATATATATATATATATATCCTTTGCATCCTTTGATTTTCTTTTCTTCATGCATGCCTTTCTTTTGATTATTTCTTGTTTTTTCTGTTTATATATATATAAACAGAAAAATCATATACTAGTGTTGCTACCATCAAAACATTTTCTATATAAATTTGTATTTTTATCAACGGGATGCCCTTTTTCTTTATAATCATTACTAGGTATCGTCATCATCATCATCATTATCATCGGTAGCATTACCTTATCTATTTGAGGTTACTTTGATGAATCTTCTTTTTATCTATTAATTTTTATTAAATTATGCTTGAGGGATTAATAGAATTATTCATAAAACATTTTGAACAACTTCTATTTGTGTCATTTTACATCTGCTTGTTTTTATAATCCTTTATCACTAATTTAATCTATGATTTGAATGAGTGCATTTCTTCTCTTCATTGGCTATGTAAAAATCACCTAAGTTTATTTTCAACTATTTTTTCTTTATTAGATATCACTGTAACTACTTCTCAAATAGATTTATTTATTTATTCTTCATACTTATGTCATATTTCAATCTTAACTTCCTCACTTTTATCATTCTCAACTTATCTATTATCAATTTTTTTTCCATAACTTTGATCCCTACAACATAATTGATCTAATTGTAATTTATGAAATTTTCCTTTAAGTCTCAATTATATCAACCTGTTTAATATTATTGATATAATTCATTTTAATCATCCAATCCTAACTGGAGAAGCTATATCTTCATTTATACCCCATTCTTTTGAATAATAAAATTTTAGTACTTTTACTTGTATTGAATAGTAATTGTTACAATGCACCACAAAAATTGTGTATCATAAACTAGAATTTTGTTCTACTAAGTCTTAGTCTTTAATCTATTGCATATTTTCTCCATTTTTCTTACTTTCCGCTTATTTTAGGAAATATTTCACCAAATAGAGCTGTGCTATTTATCGAATGCATACAACCAACCCCCTCATTTTTAATATACTTTGCAAACATTTTATAACCAATACAAAAAGATATGGATTTAATGTTTGATTCTATATATAATACTACTATAACTAAAAACTATTTGGTCACTCTTTAACTAGTTAGTTCTCCATCATGCATATATTTATTAAAGTCAATATGCTTTTGTTGCATAAATTTCCTCCTAAATGTACACCAAATTAATTCTTTTGGTACTTGATTGTGTGACTTCTCAGGAAAAAATAAAAAATATGTGAAAATCCCTTTTTTGCTCTCTATGCTTCTCCATTAATTATGTTAACAAAAAATACTTCCATATTTGATTTTTTTGGCATGCAATCAAATTGATTCTCCAAAATTGATGTAATTTTTGAAAGGTTATGTTCTTTTCTCTCCCTCTCTCGTAGCTTCATTGTATAACTTACCAATTTGATTCATTTATAATCAATGCAACTTCAAACCTCTCCATTATTCTTAAATATTAATGTCAAAATACTTCTCCAATCATTTGAGCTCCTCTTCATTTCAAAACTTTTCATTGAAAAGATATGGTAACTAAACTATTGTATCTTAGTTTCAAAATTTATTATTGGAAAGATGTGTTAACTAAACTACTGTACTGTCTTCCATAGCTCCACAAAATGTCCTTATGTATCTTATATGAATATAAATCTTCACCTTTATCCATATTAGTCAGGGTTTACTTCACTTCAATTTTTTTGTTCGTTCAGTAATATATCAAATTATTTTGTTGATTGCACTCTTCCACAATAACTTAATTCTTTAACTCCAATTTATTAACTTCTCAAAGCAATGTTTATCTATCTTTAATGTCTCATCTTTGACTATATTTTATTATTTAAATAATCTTTATCTTTTCCTTTATTCTCTTTCATGTGTGTGATTGTACTTTTCTCTTAGGAGGAGAATCATATCCTCCCAATTAGATTTTGATATTATCACATTCAGGTAGAAGATCAAAATCATCTATTCTCTTTAACATCATTCAAGCCAGTCCTTGCTTTCTTCAATAATTTTTAGGATTGTTTGATCATTAATTGGATGCATCAAAATTTTTACAATTGATACTGCTTTCATGATAAGATAATTGTGATTTCAAAGAGTAGATATTTTAAAATATTTGTGTTAAATCATCACGAAAATTGATGAAATTATTATATTGTATATTACAATCAATAATGTGATCTTGAGTAGTTGTGTTTGTGTCGCATATTCATGTTCATAATTCATAGAATTTGATTTTTTTTGTCATGGTAATTTGGGCAAACTTAAATGAACTACCTTTGCTCTTTTAGTCAGCTCATCTATAGATTGTCATCTCCTGGAAGCACGTTTGCTCATGTTTGGGATTTTTTAAACTAGCTTTTTCTTGTGATTAAAGCTTCGTTTGGGACGGCTTTCTTACTGCTTCTTAAAATAAATTTTTAGTACAAAATTTTAATTTTTGTATCAGAAATCTGCTTTAAGAAGCAGTAAAAAAGCTGTCCCAAACGAAGCATAAGACTTCATTTGGGACAGCTTTTGTACTGCTTCTTAAAGCAGCTTTCTAGTAAAAAAAATTTAATTTTTGTACTAGAGAATTGCTTTAAGAAGCAGTAAAAAAGTCGTCCCAAACAAAACCTTAAACTCATGTTTGAATACATAAATTGAATCTTGTGCTTTCTTTGGTAATGTTATTTATAATGGTGAAGTCTTGGGATTCTGATGCGGGCCACCGCCGACGCCGACCGGCAGAGGGAGGGCGGGCGACCCCGCGGCGCGCGGAAACAGCCGGAATGGGCGCCGCATCGGTGCGCCCGTTCGATCCGCCGAAGCTGGGACGCGGAGCGGGACGGGGCCGTTCGGCTTGAGCGGAACCGGTCCATTTCTGGACCGGTTTGGCTCAGGTCTAGCCTGAGCTGGGCGGTTCAGTTTGGGCAGCCCACTAGTGGGTTTGGTTGGGTCTTTTGCTTGCTTTAAGTAGGGATTAAGGGGGGATTTCGAGGGTTATGCAAGATTGGAGTTTTCTCTTAGCCTCTTAGTTGCTTTCTCTTGTTTTTTTAGGGTTTGTAGTGGGAGACCTTGTCCTTCTCGAAGTGGAAAAATTGTATCTTGTTTCTCTTGGATTTTGAATGCAAATGTTCTTGTTCTTCCTCTCATCCCTCTTGTGTTGAATTTTTTCTTAGATTTGGAGGAGAAATTTCATCTTGAAGGAAAATTAGGGCAAACTCTAATTTGTGAAACCTAAGGCGTATCAAGTTGGTATCAGAGCTCTCGATCCTAGACGGCATGGCATCAAAGAAGGTAGAAGTTTTGGAAGGGGAGATGAGCCAATTAAAGGAGGAAGTGGGAGAGAAGCTTTCGTCATTGGAAGGAAAATTCTCATCCCTTGAGGAGAGATTTGGGGGAATGGAAGAGATGATCCGCAAATTGGTTGACGTCCAAGTTGCTCAATCAAATCCTAAGGAAAAGGGGAAATCGCCGATGTCAAACCCTAACCCTAATTTCTCAATTAGGGAAGATGGAGCAAGCCAACCGGGGGAAGCTATGCAAGCACCACCTCACATCTCGCGCCAAGAGCCTTGGTCAAGGGAAGGGTGGGAGGCATCCGGCTTGGGCGGTGCACCGTGGGAGGGGACCGCCGGCCAAGGGGGAGGAGCCGTACGTGACCCTCACGGTCCGTATGGAGGGTGGCCGATGAGGCCGGGAGGAGTGCAAGAGATGGGTCGCACCACTTGGGAGCCACAAGGAGGGTGGCCGAGAGGTCTAGGAGGACCGCCTGAGTTGGGCCGAGCCACAGGAGAGGTCGCGGGTGGTTGGCCGAGACAACCGGGAGGCGCACACGAGGGGGGCCGAGCCCCTTGGGAGCCACCAAGAAGGGGGGTGCAGACCCCGTATCTAGGGGAGTGGAGGGGAAGACCTCAGTGGGAGGGATTTCAGCATGGGCCATGGGAAGATGGGAGGAATCTTCCTCGGACAGATACACGGATGAGGAAGTTGAAGGTCCCCGTATTCGAAGGGGAAGATGCGTACGGATGGGTCTACCGGGTGGAGCGATATTTCGCCGTTAACTGCGTCACGGAGGAGGAAAAGCTGATGGCTGTCCCGATTTGCTTGGAGGGGAAATCATTGGCTTGGTTCCAATGGATTGAGGGGCGACAACCTATACGAAGTTGGGAAGAGTTCAAGGACCTATTACTGCACAGGTTCAGAGTGTCCAGTGAGGGCACCCATTATGAACAGTTCATGTCTCTTGTTCAGGAAGGCACAGTGGCAGAGTATCGGGAGCGCTTTGAGCTTCTATCTGGGCGATTGAGGGGAATGCCCGATGACTCCATGGAGGGGAATTTCATGAAAGGGTTGAAACCCTACATCAGAGTCACCATCAGGGTGGTCAACCCACGTGGGATAGTGGGAATTATGGAGACAGCTCAGCTTGTTGAGGACAAGCAGAAGGCGGATCAGACATGAAAATCAGGGGGGTCTCACCCCACATATCGCTCACCACTCATGCTCGAAGGACCTAAGGTGACTGCCACTACTCATGCAGAGGAGGTAAAACAGGAGAAAGCCACCACTGTGATGAACCAAGGAGGGTTCAAGAGACTGACTGACTCTGAATTGAAGGAGAAGAGGGTCAAGGGCCTCTGCTACCGTTGCGACGAGAAATTTGCACCTGGGCATAGGTGTAAAGAGAAGACCCTGCACGTGATAGTGGTGGGAGATTCAGATGGGGACACAGATGAAGGGGCAACAATGGAAAAGCTATGCGAGGTAGAGCATCCTCACCTAGATATGATAGAAGTGAGTCTGAATTCGATGGAAGGTTTACCATTCCATCCCACCATGAAGATGGAGGGTGAAATTGAAGGGTGCAAGGTGAGAGTTTTGTTTGACAGTGGAGCCACTCACAACTCCTTGGCCTATCGAGTGGTGGAACAGTTGAGTCTTGAGGTGATAGCAAGTAAAGAGGTAGAGGTGACCATATGCATAGGACAGAAGGCCCGCATTTATGGGAAATGCAAGGGAGTCACTATTATCTTGCAAGGGGAGGTAGTTACTCAAGATTTTTTGCTGATGGATCTGAAAAAAACTGACGTCATCTTGGGTATGCAGTGGCTTCAATCCTTAGGAGACATGGAGGTCAATTGGGAGAAGTTGTTGGTTAAATACAACAGTAATGGTCGGAGGGTGGCACTACAGGGTGACCCTAGCCTATGTGGGTTTCCGACCACCGAGGACTCTACATTCTTTAACCTTGAGGACAAGGTTAATCTTAAAGGAGGGAGTATTGATGCGGGCCACCGCCGACGCCGACCGGCAGAGGGAGGGCGGGCGACCCCGCGGCGCGCGGAAACAGCCGGAATAAGCGCCGCATCGGCGCGCCCGTTCGATCCGCCGAAGCTGGGACGCGGAGCGGGACGGGGCCGTTCGGCTTGAGCGGAACCGATCCATTTCTGGACCGGTTTGGCTCAGGTCTAGCCTGAGCTGGGCGGTTCAGTTTGGGCAGCCCACTAGTGGGTTTGGTTGGGTCTTTTGCTTGCTTTAAGTAGGGATTAAGGGGGGATTTCTAGGGTTATGCAAGATTGGAGTTTTCTCTTAGCCTCTTAGTTGCTTTCTCTTGTTTTTCTAGGGTTAGTAGTGGGAGACCTTGTCCTTCTCGAAGTGGACAAATTGTATCTTGTTTCTCTTGGATTTTGAATGCAAATGTTCTTGTTCTTCCTCTCATCCCTCTTGTGTTGAATTTTTTCTTAGATTTGGAGGAGAAATTTCATCTTGAAGGAAAATTAGGGCAAACTCTAATTTGTGAAACCTAAGGCATATCAGATTCATTATGTCTCTAATGCCTGTCACTAAATCTATTCTAGGCATAATTGATTTTTTGAAGTCATTCTAATTTTCTTTCACATTTTGCCAGGCATACCGTTTGAATTTTTACGCTATATGATGTCAAACCATCGTGATATTTTATCTATTTACGTCCGTTCTTTCTTGTTCTTTTACTTATGCAATACTCATGTGATTTTCATCTTTTATCTTAGATGGGATCTGCAATTCGCCCCATTTTTATCCCTTCATCTGTATTTGTTTATGGTTTTTCTTTCTGCATGCTTTATTTCTCGATCTTCTGAAACGTAGTCTGTAGCATAAGATTGTGTTGTTATAATATGATTGTTACAATTTCTACTATTTTACTTCCAGTATTTGCTATGTCTTGCTTAGGTAACAAACTGGCTTATTGTCATTAAATTATTTTGTTTAGTGTTTATGTATATAATGATCTTGCAGTTTTATGTAGACTACGTTTGTTTATGTAAATATTTGTAGTTATGCTAAAAATGTCTCATTAAGATTGGTTTAATATTTTTAATGATTAGCCTTTATTTGATAAAACCAGCATGTTTTCTTTTGCCTCATGCTGCAGGCGAGTTCAGGGCGTGATGCCTTGCTGGAAAAATTTACATTAGTATGGATAACTTCATTCTTTAGCATACAAGGCGTCCTTTTTTTGACTTTACTGCCTTTGGGGACAAATTCTTTTGACCTAGTGATGCACAGATGGAGTACTAAATGTGGCTCATCAGTTAGTTTTGACATGCATACTTTGTCATTCTAATTACAAAATGTTACACAAACAATTGAGCATATTTAATGGACTTAAACAACATTTTTTAAACTTTTTATAGGACTGCTACATAGGGCTATCAAAATCGGGTCACGGGCCGGGTTCGGGTCCAACCCAAAACTAACCCAACACTGTTCAATCCGACCCGTCTTTGCAAACGGGTCGGTTTTCCGAACCCAAACCCGACCCGCTTCGGTTATGTTTTACTAAATTTTTTTTATTTAATTCGATTTATCTAAACATAAATCAAATTAAGGTAAGATTTACTTCAATCAATTTAAAATAAATCAAGCTTAATTTAATTTGGACAACAATGTTTGTCATTTTTTAGAAATATCATTTACTTATTTTATAGCAATATTTTAAAATCCTCCTAAATTAATTAAAAATGGGTCAAACCGGATTGATTTCGGGTTTCGGGTCAACCCGAACCCGACCTAATTTTACAAATGGGGATTTTTGGGCGGGTTCAGGTCAGGTTTTTGGGTCGGGTCAAATATTGACACCCCTACTGTTACATATGATTTGTCTCTTTCGGGGTGTTCACGCGGATGCTATATAGCTAAAGCTGGTTACTATTGTTTTTCATAACATGCTTAAAAGTCCGAATGCGTTCTCTAAACATCTCCTTTTCATTATACCTCGCATTTTTCAGGAACTTGCTGAGATATATGAGCAGGAACAGGATTTGGAGAAAGCTATGGATTTCTTTGAGAGGGCAGCTGATCTTTTTCAAAGTGAGGAGGTGACGACTTCTGCCAACCAGTGTAAACAGAAGGTTGCTCAATTTGCTGCTCAGCTGGAACAGTAAGAAACGTATATAACCAAAAGTGATTTTTCAGAAACTGAAAGTAAATGAATATGTGCTACTGTTTTGATTCTGCGGACTTAGCGGAAAGTTGCCCTTGCCCAATTTTGTGCTCAGTTGGAATAGCAAGAAATGAAGATGACTTAAAATTGGATTCTTTTGATATTGAAAGCTAATGAATATGTATTTCTGTTTTTATTCTATGATCTCTTTAATTGTGCAATGATTTGATTAGTTTTTTGCACTTTTCATGATTAAAAGCCAGGATGTAGATTGATTAGCTATGGAACAAATACATTCGTTGATATTGAAAGTAAAATGATTGGCTATGTGACAAAATACATAAGTAGATTGACCATTATTTATTTTATCTTCAATTGAATGTCAACTTCCATTCTTACAGCAATTTCTGCTGAGCTTCTACAATGAACTCTACTTAGAGTTACTTGAATTATATCTTCACAATTTTTACTAGTTTCTGTCGATGACATCTTTGTTAGATTAAGAGATACATGTGAAAATCTCAGGTACCCAAAAGCAATTGAGATCTTTGAAGCCATAGCAAGGCACTCGATCAATAACAGTCTTTTGAAGTATAGTGTCAAGGGAATTCTCCTTAATGCCGGTATCTGTGAGATATGCAAAGGCGACATCGTTGCTATAACAAATGCGTTAGAGCGATATCAGGTTAACTATGGTTCCATTTTTATACAATTGAAGCTCCATGCTTGTCTGGGAGTATCCTTGAACAACTTATAATTGCTAGTGCAGGAACTTGATCCAACCTTTTCTGGCACACGTGAATTCAAACTCCTATCTGTAAGTCATAAATATGCCATGAATTGCTGTTTAGTGAGATTTAACAAAATCTTTTATGACTGCTTATTTGGTTATTTTCCACTGACTTCTATTTGTTTAGGAAGATTTTTGTTTCTCATAAGATTATGGTCACACTTCCTCGATAGATTATGTTTCTGTGGCTTCCACTACAGGATTTGGCCTCTTCAATGGATGAGGAAGATGTCATAAAGTTCACTGAAGCTGTAAAGGAATTTGATAGCATGACTCGACTGGTATGTGGATCTTCTCCCGTCAATCTGATTGGACTATTATTATTATTATTATGAAAGCTGCATTCTACTTGATTGTTGATTGGATAATTCATTTGCTTAGCATTGGAAGTTCAATAGTTGGTTGTAAAACCAATTGAATGTTGAAATGACACACCAAGAGAGGTGAATTGGTGATTTAATTTTTTTTCAAAAATCTTTTTGATTTAAAACCAAAATCAGATTTTAATGTGGAAGCATTTTAATAAACAAAATCACAACTCACAATAACAACCCAAAATAAATACTAATCTTTTTCCATTTTTGATTTTGTAGCATTTTTTTATTATTTTTATTATTATTTTTTTATTTTTGTTTGAACACAAGATAAATAACATATGATATTTATTGATTTAGAGAAAGCATGTGATAAAGTTCCAAGAGAAGTGCTATGGAGAGTTCTAGAAAAGGATGGGGTTAATAATGCTTATATTCAAGTCATTAAGCATATGTATGCAAGTGCTATTACTTGTGCTCAAACACAAGATGGTTTGACCAAGCATTTTCCTTTTTCATTTGGATTACATCAAGGATCAACCTTAAGCACTTATCTTTTTTTGCTTTAGTCATGGGTGTTCTTGCTAGACATTTGCAAGAGGTTGTACCATGGTGTATGCTTTTTGTTGATGATATTCTTCTTGTTGATAAGACTAAAGAGGGAGTGGAAGTTTAACTTGAATTATGGAGGTCAACCTTAAAGTCTAAAGGTTTTCATTTGAGTAGATCTAAAATCGAATATATAGAATGTCATTTTAGTAGTAATAGATCTAGTGGGGAAATTGTGCTTTGGGCAATCCAGTCATTAATAAGAGTACACATTTTATATATCTTGGGTCTAGTGTTCAGTGTGATGATGAAATAGATGGGGATATTATTAGTAGAATTCAAGTTGGATCGTTGAAGTGCAGGAATACATCTGGCTTGTTGTGTGATAAAAAAAGTCCCCCTCAAATTTAAGGAAATTTTTTATAAGATGGTGGTGAGACCTGCAATGCTTTATGGTGCAGAATGTTAGCCATTAAAATAGAAGCATGATATTGAGTTAAGTGTTGCAAAGATGAGGATGCTTAGGTGGATGAGTGTCTTTACTTTTAGAGTCAGGATTTGAAATGAGCATATACGTGAAAATGTTGGAGTAGCTCCAGTCAAAGATAAGATTAGAGAGAGTCGCCTTAGATAGTTTGGTCACATAAAACGGCGGTCTTCTGATGACCTGGTTAGGAGAGTAGATGTATTAGATTTGACTTTTGTTAAAAGAGATAGAGGTAGACCTAAAAAAACTTGGTTATAAAATATTAGAAATAACTTTTCTTTATTAGATTTAAATGAAAAATTGACTCTTAACATTATACAGTGGTGAAAAAAGATTCATGTAGCCGACCCCACATAACTGGATAAAGTCTTGATGTTGTTGTATGTTGTTTTTAAAATAAATATCAATCTCAATCAATCACAATGATTTTTGTATCTCAATGATAATCAAACTCATATCAGATTGTAGAAAAATAAATACGCGGGAAAGTAAAACCGCAAAAAGTAAATGTAACAAGAAAAAGAACACAAATCAATTTTTATAGTGATTCAGTCAACTTGACATATGCCTACTCCCCGAAGTTCCTCTCTTCAAATATTGTACTAATTTCAGCCCACCACTAGGCGAAGAAGCTCGTACATACCCTTCTCTCAAAGAATCTTTCTTTTCACCTCCTCTGTCTAGCGGAGATGTCGAAATCCTTTTTATCTCCTCGGTGTGTCAAAATAGCCGAAATCCCTTTCACCTCCTCTCTGTGGCGACGTAGCCGATGACCTTTGACATCAAAGGTTTCTTCATAGAGCTTCTCTCAAAACAAACATTGACACACCCGGAGGAACGCAAGTGCAAGTTGGCCAGAGTAACCGTATGAAAATCCCTCACACTCTCTTGAATCTCACAAGGCTCTTCTCCTTCGCACACAACCTCACCCTTTCTCTCATTTACTTAATGTGTTCTCTTCAACATTCTTAGAGAAAAAACTAACCTCTGACTACCAAAAGTCTTATTTAAAATCATAACAAGAGTTTAAATAGAGGGATTAAGAAAACTCTATTCTTTTAATTATGCCGCTTCTGTACGCATAATATGATAGGAGTATTGTACCATATGATTAGTTCATCATCTGTTGTACAATTCAAGATTTTTTATTATGATTAGTTCCCCGAATGCAGTTCATACGGTACAAACCCCAGGAAGATTCAATATCGTACATGTCGCTCCGACGATCGTTCAGTACGATCATGATCTTATCGTATGATCATTAATCTTAAATAATCTTGCTTCAGTTGCTTAATCATAAACTTGTTCGTATAATATGATCATAATAATTTTAAAATTTGAATTGTTGCCTAATTTAAATCACAACAGGGATACCAAATATAGTTGATCGTCTTATATGATGTTGTGGTCGTACAAAATGATTAGTTATAGCATTTTAAAAATTAATTTCATTTAATTAAATATTTTAATTAATTTTTTATTATACAGATCATCCAATAACAATCAAGATCGTCCAATACGATCTTCTGAAAATTAAAATATTTAATTACACTCTATATGTTTGTATGCGCATAATTGTTAACCCAACATACACATATTACAAATATTGACTCAAGAAAAATGAAAATTACAGGCTCTTTGAGGCCGATTGACTCATACTTTCTTGAGCTCTAATTCTTTGATGGTACTTTGTGTATGTCGAAACAGAAATATTAGTACTGCACAAAATATATATATGTAATATAAAGTAGGAGAAAATAAAATAAACATCCATTAATATTTGTAATCATCAAAACACATGGTCGAGTCCCTGATTGCATCAATCTCCCCCTCTTTGTTGACTACAAATATTGTTGGTTAGAATTTTAAATTCCAAGTTAATTTTTAATTTCTTGCTGAGCTCTCCTTCTCACTAAGTGATTTCTTTTTGAAAAATAGAGAGATTTTTTTTTATTTTAATTTTTTCCTTTTTAATGGACAAATAAAAATCACAGTCAGAATAAGCGTTGCATGTAAATAACATAAACTGCACTAGTATAAGCGAAATAGTACAACCAAGAGAAATAAACTCAGTACTCCCCCTTTGACATCACAAAAAAGATGAACTACAGACAAATTATAATATAAAGCAAAAAGAAAGACCAGAAGCTGAAAGAATAATCAAACACACACTACAAAAGACAAAATATTGCAAACTACTCATAAGAGAGACTCTGATTCGGTGATAGTGGTGGTGGCTGGAATTTATGGTATAGTGAAGTGAATTGATCGCTAAATGAAGCACAATCATCCTCGTGCAGTTGTTGTATCTGGTGTTGTAATTGATCCTAGAGAGATGTGAACTCTTGGATGTGGGCCTCCAATCGTAACTCCAATCTATCAAAGTGCTCAACCCACGAGTCAGGAGCTGGCGGCTGAAAAGCTGGTGCCCTAGGTACTGGTAGTGCTTCCCTTTTCTCATCAAATTTATACTCCTCTTTTGCAAGTTGTGCCCCGCGACGTCTATCGCTGAAGAGTAGGTGGAAGGAACTAGCTATATAAAAGATAGGAAAGTGATTGACTGGTGCATGGTACATTATGTTGTATTTTGAATTTAGTATGTAGGTTATGATGTGTCGTAGTGCAATATTATGCCTACGTCGGGCTCTAGGATTTCTAATGTTGTAAGATTTTGAATATAACGAATAATTCTATCTATTGTATTAAATTATTTGCTAGTTATACCAAAGTAAGTCAAAATAAATAATAGGGGTGTGATGTTGGCTATTTCTTCAACTTTATAAAGAATTGAGGTTCTAAGAACATGCCGAGTAATACAAACATTTTGGACGAGATTGCAAACTAATGGTAGATGCTGGTTAATAGGTGTGTTCCTAAGAGTGAGATCACTTGTGTTCAATCTAGTCACATGTAGTGCAAACATTATGGGGTTTAATGCCAGTTGTAGAAATACAAAATAATTCATGAAAATCACGATAGAAAATCTCTATAGATCATCTACAAACATATGAGACCATAAAGTATGTTCAAAATTGATTCGTAAACTCGTAAAAAATTCAAACAACAATTCAGAGTGGAATGAAAATGCGAGTGTTAGGATGAATTCTAATGTAATGCTGACGAATAAATTTAGTACTTGATACTTTAAAGCACCCTAGTTTAATATTCTAGATGATGTGATTTGTGTGACCCTATTACGATGATATGAAGTTTCATTGTCAACGGATTGAAACTTATTGTCTATAGGGGACGAGAGGTTGCCTGGGAGAAGTCTAGCTCTTTTTCCACTGGACATCGAAAATACTCAATCATGTTGGGTTTCATCTTGTATGAACTGCATTTGATTAAATTGATCTTATAAGTCGATATTTGGATCGTTCAGCTAAGGATGAACTAATTGTACTATACAATACGAGTATTGTATTGTGCGAACATAAGCGTCAAAATAAAAAAAAAAATAGATTTTTTTAATCCTTGTTATGACTTTGAAAGTCTTTAGGAAATCAGATGTATGTTTCCTTGGTGAGAGTGTTGAAGAGAGAGCATTGAGCAAATGAGAGAAAGAGTGAGGTTGTAGGATTCAAGGGAGTGTGAGTGAGGTTTTCACATAGTTGCTTTGGCTAACTTGCACATGAGTTCTTACAGCCGTGTCAGTGTTGATCTTGAGGGAAGTTTTGTGAATGTTTGTAGTGCTCCCCCTTTTCTCACTTTTATGCAGACAGCTCCTTCCACCTACTCTTTAGCGATGGACGTCACGGGGCACATACTGTAGAAGAGGAGCATGAATTTAATGAGGAAGCGGGGAGCACCATTAGTACCTGAGGCACCAGCACCAGCTTTTCAACCACCACATCCTGACTCGTGGGTTGAGCACCTATTGATTGGAGTTATGACTGGAGACCCACATACAGGAGTTCACATTTTGTTGATATCAGTTGCAGCACCAAATACAACAATAACACGAGGATAATCGTGCATGGTTCAATGATCAGTTCGCTTCACTACACCGTTACTTCCAGCCATCACTGCCACCACCTGATCTGAGCCCTCTTACTAGTTCATACTGTATGATGTTTAAAAAGCTTGTCTAATTTAATCCCTATAATTAAGCAATCGAAGCAAGATTAATTAAGATTGATGATCGTAGCGTGCGATCGGCAAAGCGACCTCCTATACAATAATGAATCTTAATTAATCCTGTTTTGATTGCTTAATCATAGGGATTAAATTAAGATTTCTAGGTCGTACAGTAAGATCAAAACAATTTCAAAATTTGAATTATTGTCTAATTTAAACCACGACGGGGATACCCAATATAGCTGATCGTCATGTACAATGTTGTGATCGTACAATATGATTCGTTATAGCCTTTTACAACTTATTTAATTAAATATTTTAATTAATTTCTGATTGCATAGATCGTACAGTACGATTAAGTTCGTCTAGTACTATGTTCAGAAAATAAAAATATTTAATTACACTTCTTGTGTGCGTGCGTGCATAGTTGCTAACCCAACATACACTTATTATAAATATTGTCTCGAGAAAAATAAAAATTACAAACTCTGAAGCAAATTGACTCACACACACTTTCTTGAGCTATGATTATTTGACGGTACTTTGTATATGCAGTATCTGAAATGTCCGTAATGCATAGGAAACATATATGCAATATAAAGCAAAAGAAAATAAAATAAACATGCAATAATATTTGTAACTATTAAAACACAATTTTAGACTCCCATATTGCAACAAGCACTTCTTCGAAGCACTGCTTACTTTTTTTATACTTGATGTTGAGCCTTTTGGATCCGATGGATGTATCAGATACAAAGTTACATTTGCATTTTATTTGCAAAAAATAGTTTGAAGGTCCAAATATATGTTGAATAGTTTTTTTTTAATGTATTTATGCGATAAAGAGTTTTTTATAGTCAAATCTTTTCATAAAAATAAAGTCTATAATACTCATAATATTAAAAAAAAAAAAATCTATTTTTCCTGCAATAAATTTACATCTAAGTTTAAAGACATTAACAGTTATGATTTTAGTTTGTAAATTTTGAATCTTACTTGCCCAGCATTCGCTAATATAAGCTCAACTGTGCTTAATCAACTACAGGATCCATGGAAGACAACCCTTCTTCTGCGGGCAAAGAGTGCTCTGAAAGCCAAGGAACAAAATGACGATGATCTCACCTGAGTTCCGTAAGTCCATGGACGCTTCAGTTCTCCATCTTTTCTGAGAGATTCTCTTCTTTGCGTCTTTATTAAACAATTATCATTACAACGCAAATACAGAAGAGCTTATTTAATCAATAGACATTTCATTGAGTTTGTTTTTAAAATTTTTTGTATAGTTATACTGCATTATTGTGTGTTCTGCTGTATCTGCAATTCTTTCTCAGTAGGCAAGACATGTTGAACATTGGGATGGTTGGATTGTTCCTGCAATATCTTCCACAGTCATAACTGTAAGAATGTCTCATGGAACCCTTTCAGTTTTCATGTTTTTTGTTTTGTATTTTGGATTCATTATAAACTTTCAATGCAAATATATCCCAATTATTTATTAGGGTTGAGATCTCATTTTTCATTATTTAAGAGTATTTTTGAAGCTTTAAAATTTATTCTTCATAAATTATTTTGAACAATTTCACTTCACTTTTTTTTTTGATATATTCATCTGATTGTTTCTTTAATATTTTTGAAGTGTTTTTTTTTTAGTCACATTATAATACAGTTCATTATATTGTTAAATGTACTTTATGAAAGTGGAAATTTTCTTAAAATTTGTATTCATTATAAACTTTATTAATATTTACATTTTATCACTCTTTAATAAATACAATTTTACATTATCATTATCATTTAAGTTTTGTTTGAGATAGCTTTCTTATTGCTTCTTAAAGCAGTTTTTAGTAAAAAAAAAATATTTAGAAAGTAATATATAAAAGTTGTTCCAAATGGAGATAAGTCTTGTTTAAAGCATATGATCAATTTTTAGATATATATTTTTTAATTTAAAATAATTTTCTAAAAAATTTACATTATTATTTCATGTCATAATATGGTTGGTACAACTAAATTTTTTTTTTTTAACCCCTCTTAGGAATATATTTGATAGAACAATAATTGTAATCAATTTTATCCTTTAAAATGTAATTTCATATAATATTGTAATGGGACAAAATAGATTTTCCTCCATCAAAAGTGATATAAACATATATACTTTGAGGCACCTTCCTTTTATCATCTTTAACTATCTTTGTTCTTGATATGATGTAAGAGAATCTCATATATAATCATTGTTGTGGAACTCTGATAGAAGAAATTCTTGTGGGAATTATATTGCCAACCTAATATTATTTTATTATAAATTATTTACTATTCAATTTATCTTAATAATCCAAATTTTATTAAAAGAAGGGTTGATATCATCATATTGCCCTTAGCATGAAAATCTCTTGAATCTTTGAAGGTTCTCCAAACATCTCATACCTCTTTATTTTTAGGCCCTTTGAGAATATGAATTTACACTTAATAACTTATGTGGATCCAATCTCCATTAAAGTGTGAAATGATGCCACTCTCAAGATTTTCAATAATTTGGCCATCACGATTAAGAAACAAGATGCCTCTCTCGAATTTTTTAATGATCATTTGGCTTAATAACTATCTCTTATGAGAGGTTTGTGGTATAATGTGTTTCTCTTTAATCTACAAAAAAATTACCCTCAGTTATTATCATTATTTCTCATCATCAACATCTAAAAAAGCGTTGCACTTCATCCCTTACGTCTAACTGGTATAAGTATATTTTGTTCAAAAGTCACTCTCTTCGATTCTCTATATAGACTAGGATGACCGTCTAGGACTTAAAACTATTGGCAATCTTATGGCTGACAGTATTCATTCCCACAATTTATGCTTTCTTTATAATGATAATGTTGAGTCTCATTTTCATTAGTTCTTCTCTTGCCTCTTATCTAAATAGTTGTTGATATATATCTTGTAAAGTGATGAACACTTCATCCTTGAGCCAATAATCCTTAAGTATTAATTTTAACTCATCTTTCCCCTCATTATATTTAAAAGCTCTTCCTCTTCATCACTATCATATTTGTCTATAACTTCTAGGCTGGAAAACAAAAAAGATTCATATTGTTAAAATTCTGAGTACTCATCTTCTAATTTTTCATTGAAAGATCAAACTAGCTGATTTTTTAGAAATTGATGATTCTTAATGGCCTCTATCAAATAATATAGAGATTATTAACTCCTAATTGGGGTCACTACTTCCTATGACATGATTGCTTTGGTTTTTAGTTAGTATATGGGATAACAATGAATTATCTTTAGATTACTGTCAAGTTTCTACCATTATTAGGTGTCAATAAAACTCTTTTTTTTTTTTAGGTGCCAATAAAACTCGTATGTAATGTTGAGGTATTCTATTTTCTAAATTATATTATGATATTTGTTCATGATTTTCAAGTGCCTTGGCTTATCATTTTTTCTTTGCAGATCTAATTTTTATGTTATATTATTGAGTTGTGAAGTTTTGGTGCTCTGTGTCTTCCATGATAGAACTTTTTCAATCAAAATAGCAAACAAAATGAACTAAAATACATAAAATGGTGATCTCCATAGCTAAGCAATGCTTTTTCTTTACAATCATGTGAAAAAAATGTTATTCAATTCACAATTAAAAGTCTAAAAAAATGAAGGAAAACCTGTAAAGTGAAAATTAATATAATATATGAAAAAATTTATGTTCTTTCAGATAATAATAATTTAAAAACCTCATAATTCAAATAAAATAATTTATCATCGAAAATGTAGTAAGTAAATTATGAAACAAACTTCAATATCTGTCGGGGTGGTGGCGCAGTTGGCTAGCGCGTAGGTCTCATAGCTTCTGAGTTATCCTGAGGTCGAGAGTTCGAGCCTCTCTCACCCCAATATTTTTGTGTTAAGTAAGAGAAATCTCAAAGAAAAGAGTATGCGTAATTTTTTTTTTAAATAAAGAATAATGGAATATAAATGAGTCTGATAATACTTATTTTTTAAATTCTTGAATTTATAATTATTAAATGATAACTAAGTCTTTCATTTCAAAATAAAATTTATTATTTAAATATTATATTTCTTGCGCATGGATATTTATATTGTTTAACAAATAGCTAATTATAAATTAATTAAAATAATCTAAATGTTTAATTAATTTAGTCTTTTATATATGTTGCGGGCTAGAATATACGCGGCGGTAGAGTTTGCAAATTTACGTCTGAGCGTTGTACGAATATTCAGCACACAAACAAAAAAGAAAGTGAACACCAAGATTTTTTCGTGGAAAACCCGAAAGAGAAAAAACTACGGGGCCACGCCCAGTTGAAATAATTCTACTAGTGTTTGTTTGAAATACAGAGGCTGATTCGTCTCACAAGACAGGACGATCAGTTTACAATCAGTTTCTTCTAAATCGAAACAAAGTTACAAAGTTCCGCAAAATTCCGGCGTCTCCCGAAAATCCGGCAGAGTTCCGGCGTATTCAGGCGGTGAAAAGAATTCCGGCGGTGGTCGAGAAGGGGAAGGAGATGATTCTCCTTTCCCCTTCTCTTCCTCTTCTCTCTTCTTGCTTGAGTCCCCTCTTATGAAGAATGAGGGCTCTATTTATAATTTTTCTGGAGTGGCATAGCCCGTAAATAGGTGTAAGATTAGGGGTGAATTGTGAGTGGTTTGAATGGACGGCCGATATCGAATCCCTTGATCGTGAACCGTTCATCAGACATTTGAAGGCCTTAGTGATGTCCGAATTCGGTGGTCTTAGGCTCGTTGGATTCATCTCGTCGAGCCGTTCGATTCGAGTATAAGCTCATTAAAATTGGAGACTGTTTGGTAACTTAAATTATGATTCAAACCTTCTAACAGCACTTCGAGTCTTCGATTCAGACTCATTTGGACTCGGATTGAGTTGAATTTGGTGTCGTTGGGTTCGTATTTCCGAGACACTCAGTTTGACTGTAAGCTCGCTAAAATTGAAGTTCAGGTGCTCCCGGATTTAATTTTTGAAGTTTTCTGGTTTGTTTTTGCTTCGAGATTCGTGCCCGATCAAGATGATTTCATGAAAACGTATCAATATATATTTTAAACTTTATTTATATTTTTGAGTAAAATATAGCAAAATAAAATGCCGCCCTTAATTATCAATCACAATTTAGTATTTAGTTAAATATATCTGAATTTTACCTCTTATTTAAATACTTTTAATTAGGACTATAATTTGGTTGTTTAATAATTAAATTATTTAAAATAATAACAACAATTGAAATTAATTAACATAAATTTATATAATATAAAATAAAATTTAAGGTAATAATAAAACTCAATGGTTAGACAAAAAAAAATCCGAATTGCAAAATCAAGAATTGCAAATATACCAAAATAAGTAGGATATGTAATTAAAATGTTGGCATTATATCCTTGAACAAACCAACATAAGCAATGTAAAATCTTTGACTGGCAGCCATATTAATCTTATAGATTATAATTGTTGCGTGTTAGAAAATACGCGGCGGTAGAGTTTGTGAATTTGCGTCCGAGCGTTGCACGTAAGTTTAACACACAAACAGAAAGAAAGAGTGAACACCAAGAGTTTTTACGTGGAAAACCCAAAAATGGGAAAAACCACGGGGCCTCGCCCAGTTGCAAATTTCCACTAGTGTTTTCGTAGATTACAAATGGCGGATTTCTTCCCACAAGTCGGGATAATCCAAATACAACTTGTCTCTTCCACGAAATTCACAAGATCCTGCGAATTCCCTGTGTTTTCTGAAAATCCGGCAGAGTTCCGGCGTCTTCAGGCGGCAGGAAAAACTCCGGCGGCGGTGGTCGAGGAGGTGAGGAATCTCCTATTCCCCTTTCTCCTTCTCCTTCTCTTCTTCTTCTCTCTCTTCACTTGAGCCCCTTTGGTGTAGAATGAGGGCTCTATTTATAGTTTTTCTGGAGTGGCATAGCCCGTAAATAGGCATGAGATCAAGGGCGAACAGGGAGTGGTTTGAATGGACGGCTGATATCGAATCCTTTGATCACGCACCGTTTGTTGGACATTTGATGGCCTTAATGATGTCGGAATTTGATGATCTTGGGCTCGTTGGATTCGTCTCGTCGAGCCCTTCGATTCGAGTATAAGCTCGTCAAAATCGGAGACTGTTTGGTAACTCAAATTGCAGTTTGAACCTTCCAATAGCGCTTTGAACCCTTGATTCGGACTCATTTGGGCTCGGATTGGGTTGATCTTGGTGTCGTTGGGTTCGTATTTCCGAGACGCTCAGTTTGACTATAAGCTCGCTGAAATCGGAGTTCATTTGCTCCCAAAATTAATTTTTGAAGATTCCAACTAGCTTTTGTCTCGAGATTCGTGCCCGATTAAGATGATTTTGAGATGACGTATCAGTTGCCCCCCTATTTTCGGACGTCGAAGCTCCAGAAGTCCGAAAATACTTATGTCGACAATTTGTTTTAGCCGAAACGCAAAAAAAAAAAAAAAATTTGCATCCCAAAAATTAAATGCTTGCTCAAACTTGATCGTAGAGGCCTCGTTGAGCTTCGAAAGTGTCGAAATCGAGTCCGGAACGTCGAAAAACGTGTCCGGGGACCCAAAAATGTCCAAATCGGACCGTCCGTGCGAAAATTGGGCCCGGACACGTGTAGGCGGCTGAACCGGCCGGCTGGTCCGGCTGGCCGCCGCCTTCCGCCGCTTGCCGGCGGCGGCTTTGGCGGAACCGCGCGGGAGGAAACGCGCGGGGCGCGGCTTGACCGCGCGAAGGAGCGCCGCGCTCGCGGGCCGCCTGGACCGCTCCGCGGTCCGTCTGGACCGGTCCGCGGTCCGCCCGGACCGGCGCCTGGACTGCCCCGCTGTAGTGCCGCGGCTGCTGCCGGCGGCCAGCCTTTGGCTGGCCGTGATCTGCGTGAAAAATCACGCGGATCAGTGCGCTGTCCGCGCGATTTTGAGGAAAAAGATGCGTCGGTTCGACCCACCGACCTTGTGGGCCCCACATGCACGAAAATAGTTTTTTCTTGCCATTTTTGGGTCCAAAAAATTCCTAAAAATTCCAAAAAATTCCAAAAAATTCGGAAAAAATTTAGAAAATTTTGTAATTTCGAAATTTGC
Source organism: Dendrobium nobile (assembly GCA_022539455.1). Taxonomy (NCBI): domain Eukaryota; kingdom Viridiplantae; phylum Streptophyta; class Magnoliopsida; order Asparagales; family Orchidaceae; genus Dendrobium; species Dendrobium nobile. Next base: position 3,413,034 of record CM039726.1, read on the forward strand.
TATAACTCCCTCCTGTCTTCTCCAAAACCTATAAATATGCCCCCCTAGGCCTTTAGGAAACTTGCAATTTCTCTTTTTTTCTCCCTCCGGTTTACTGGCGATAGAAACCTACGGGATTTCTTCCTCTCCCTCCGGTTTACTGGCGATAGAAACCTACGGGATTTCTTCCTCTCCCTCCGGTTTTTTGGCGATAGAAACCTACGGGATTTCTTCCTCCCCTCCGGTTTTCTGGCGATAGAAACCTACGGGATTTCTTCCTCTCCCTCCGGTTTACTGGCGATAGAAACCTACGGGATTTCTTCCTCCCCTCCGGTTTTCTGGCGATAGAAACCTACGGGATTTCTTCCTCCCCTCCGGTTTTCTGGCGATAGAAACCTACGTGATTTCTTCCTCTCCCTCCGGTTTTCTGGCGATAGAAACCTACGGGATCTCTTTTCCATATGAGCGGAGGTTTGTTGGCGATGGACGATCGAGTTGAAGCCCGTTAGTAGTCAACGATCGAGTGTGGAGTCAAAGGGGAGAGTTTGAGAATGCGTTGCGAGAAGCCGATGACGCGTAGTAGTCTGCCGACGAGCAGAAGTCCGACAACAGGAAGAAGTCTGACTTCGGGTAGAAGACCGACGAAAATTCGTTGACGAGCAGAAGTCCGACGTCAGGTAGAAGTCCGCTGACGAGCAGAAGTCCGACGTCGGGTAGAAGTCTGCTGACGAGCAGAAGTCCGACGTCGGGTAGGAGTCTGCTGACGAGCAGAAGTCCGACGACGGGTAGGAGTCCGCTGACGAGCAGAAGTCCGACGACGAGTAGGAGTCTGCTGACGAGCAGGAGTCCGATGACGAGTAGGAGTCCGCTGACGAGCAGAAATCCGACGACAGGGAGAAGTACGACGTCGGGTAGAAGTGCGGCCTTGGGTAGAAGACCGACGAAAGTTCGTCGACGAGCAGAAGTCCGACGACGAATAGAAGTCCGCTGACGAGCAGAAATTCAATGACAAGGAGAAGACTGACGTTAGGTAGAAGTTCAACTTCGGGTAGAAGACCGACGAAGATTCGTCGACGAGCAGAAGTCCGACGACGAGTAGAAGTCTGCTGGCGAGCAGAAGTCCGACGATGCGTAGGAGTCTTCCGACGAGCAGGAGTCTGACGACAGGAAGAAGTCCGACGTCGGGTAAAAGTGCGGCCCTGGGTAGAAGACCGACGAAGATTCGTCGACGAGCAGAAGTCCGACGACGAGTAGAAGTCTGCTGGCGAGCAGAAGTCCAACGATGCGTAGGAGTCTTCCGACGAGCAGGAGTCTGACGACAGGAAGAAGTCCGACGTCGGGTAAAAGTGCGGCCCTGGGTAGAAGACCGACGAAAGATTCGTCGACGAGCAGAAGTCCGACGACGAGTAGAAGTCTGCTGGCGAGCAGGAGTCTGACGACAGGAAGAAGTCCGACGTCGGGTAGAAGTGCGGCCTTGGGTAGAAGACCGACGAAAGTTCGTCGACGAGCAGAAGTCCGACGACGAGTAGAAGTGCGGCCTTGGGTAGAAGACCGACGAAAGTTCGTCGACGAGCAGAAGTCCGACGATGCGTAGGAATCTTCTGACGACAGGAAGAAGTCCGACGTCGGGTAAAAGTCCTCTCCGAAGTTGTATGTCAGAACATTTGTTTGATGACATTAACCTGTGTGGAAGAGGTCGAGAGAATCCACCAAGGATGTAAGACCTACCCGAGGTTGTATGTCGGAGCCTTGCTCGACGACGTTAACCTGTGTGGATAAGGTCGGGAGAATCCACCAAGGAAGTAAGACCTATCCGAGGTTGTATGTCAGAATATTTGTTCGATGACATTAACCTGTGTGGAAGAGGTCGAGAGAATCCATCAAGGATGTAAGACCTATCCGAGGTTGTATGTCGGAGCCCTGCTCGACGACGTTAACCTGCGTGGATAAGGTCAGGAGAATCCACCAAGGATGTAAGACCTATCCGAGGTTGTATGTCAGAACATTTGTTCGATGACATTAACCTGTGTGGAAGAGGTCGAGAGAATCCACCAAGGATGTAAGACCTATCCGAGGTTGTATGTCGAAGCCCTGCTCGACGACGTTAACCTGTGTGGATGAGGCCAGGATCAAATCCCCCTGGGATTGATCGTCCGGTGATTGAGATACAATGTGGATTGTGTATTTCTCGAATCACGGAGATGGAGTTTGAGAAGTTCTTTCTTATCTTTTACAAGAGGAAAAATCATATCACAACAACATGAACATTATATTACTGCATTACGTGAGATAGTACAATAGTTCCCTAGTACGACTTACAAATTACAAAGTACTCAACACACAAGGTCTACGTACGGTGACAATACGACAACATTTGAAAGAAGATATTAGAGATATCAAAGTGACACTCAACTCAAGCAACAACGAGACAAGTAATATTTGCTAATACAAATACACGAAGTGCGTGATCATTCAATCTCTCCAACCATTTGAATAGTATTCAATGGTTGTTTTTGTTGTTGATTCTGCCCCCCAGTCGGACCAACTTCATCTCGGGTTGGTGTATTCTTGATGAATTGTCGGAGATATCCCTGTCGGATCAGTCTCTCAACTTCTTCCTTGAGCTGCCAACATGCTTCGGTAGTGTGCCCACGGCTACGGTGGAAATGGCAATATTGCTCCTGGTTTCCGACATTGGGCTTCAAAGGGTGTGGCCATTTCACATTCTCCTGATCCCGGATGGCCATTAATACATTTGCTTGGGATGTATTAAGTGGTGTGTACTTCTTTTCTTGGCGAGGTTCTCGTCGTGGTGACGGAGACCTATGAGGTAGATTATTCTTTCCATGCTTTTTCTGCTGTGAGAAAGAATTATCCATCCCAGGTGCACCTTTGCGCTTCCCGCTGATTTGCTCAAACTGTTTTCTGTGAGCATTTATAGCTTCATCCGCAGAGATTTGTGCCTCCACGCGATGGATCAAGTCAGCGTACGAATGGACGGTTTCTCGCATAAGGGCCGAATAGAAGGGGCCAGGACGAAGACCTCCAAGAAAGACCCCTCTGAGTAATTCAGGGTCTACTCCTGGAATCTGTCGTGCTTCAGTGGAAAATCGTTGAAAATACTCCTTCAACGATTCTCCCTCATTTTGGCGAATCCCGGAGAGGTGGGAAGAATCCTTTGCAATTCTTCGATTGGCCACAAATTGCTCGACGAATACTTTGGCCAATTTGACAAAAGAGGGGATCGTTCCGGGTGGAAGCGAGTAGAACCACGTTCGGGCCTGTCCTTTAAGGGTTGCGGGAAAGACCTGGCAGAGGAGCGCGTCTGATGCTCGTTGAATATGCATGATGGTTCTGTAGTAGTCGATATGCTCATATGGGTCGGTTGTCCCGTCGTAGGACTCAATATTTGGCACTTTGAATCCGACCGGAATGGGGTGCTATAGAATGGCTTCAGTCAAAGGTGATGACTCCTGAAAATTCCTCTGTCGGAGAGCATGCCTCACATCTCTTCTGGGGAACTCTTCCCGTACCAATTTTCGCAGTTCACGACGCAGGACATTGTGAGGGAGTCCCGCAATGTGTGGTTGGGGAGAGCCTTCTGGGAGTTCCGAAAAAATGCGAGGATGTGTTGAACTTGCTGTATCGGCAAGTTCATCTTCCTGTTGTGATTGAGGATGTCTCCTAGGTGGAGGAAGGTGAATCCCTTCTTGCTGATGCTCGAATTGAACATCTTCAACTCTTGGTGGATCCCGAGGGAGAAGGATCTCCTCCAACGTCGGCTGTCGATCATCTCGTAGGAGTTGGAGGATCTCGTTTTGCGATTCTTCCATCTTCCGGATTCTTTCTTCTAAAGAAGGTCCCAAAGTCCCTTCTCCGGCAGCATTCTGCCCCCCAGGGTGAAAAGATGTTGACATTGGTCGTCTATGGTTAATGGATGGATTTCTGGACTGATGAGAGTTGGAGCGAGAAGCTCCAACTAAACGACTGCTGCGCCTATTCACCATCGTAGCAGTACTCGAAGTAGTGGGATTGTGTTTCCCACAGACGGCGCCAAACTGTTGCGTGTTAGAAAATACGCGGCGGTAGAGTTTGTGAATTTGCGTCCGAGCGTTGCACGTAAGTTTAACACACAAACAGAAAGAAAGAGTGAACACCAAGAGTTTTTACGTGGAAAACCCAAAAATGGGAAAAACCACGGGGCCTCGCCCAGTTGCAAATTTCCACTAGTGTTTTCGTAGATTACAAATGGCGGATTTCTTCCCACAAGTCGAGATAATCCAAATACAACTTGTCTCTTCCACGAAATTCACAAGATCCTGCGAATTCCCTGTGTTTTCTGAAAATCCGGCAGAGTTCCGGCGTCTTCAGGCGGCAGGAAAAACTCCGGCGGCGGTGGTCGAGGAGGTGAGGAATCTCCTATTCCCCTTTCTCCTTCTCCTTCTCTTCTTCTTCTCTCTCTTCACTTGAGCCCCTTTGGTGTAGAATGAGGGCTCTATTTATAGTTTTTCTGGAGTGGCATAGCCCGTAAATAGGCATGAGATCAAGGGCGAACAGGGAGTGGTTTGAATGGACGGCTGATATCGAATCCTTTGATCACGCACCGTTTGTTGGACATTTGATGGCCTTAATGATGTCGGAATTTGATGATCTTGGGCTCGTTGGATTCGTCTCGTCGAGCCCTTCGATTCGAGTATAAGCTCGTCAAAATCGAAGACCGTTTGGTAACTCAAATTGCAGTTTGAACCTTCCAACAGCGCTTTGAACCCTTGATTCGGACTCATTTGGGCTCGGATTGGGTTGATCTTGGTGTCGTTGGGTTCGTATTTCCGAGACGCTCAGTTTGACTATAAGCTCGCTGAAATCGGAGTTCATTTGCTCCCAAAATTAATTTTTGAAGATTCCAACTAGCTTTTGTCTCGAGATTCGTGCCCGATTAAGATGATTTTGAGATGACGTATCAATAATTAATCTTCACAATTAATGCTAATAAGATCTCATTAATTGTTCTACTCATAATTAGCTTCAACTGAGCTGGTCCGTTTGAATCCAACCTAATATTTATATATTTTTCTTTTAGGACATTTAGTTCTTCGATTTCATTATAACAAATTGCTTCTGAAATTTTTGTTTGTATGAAAAGTAGTTGTAGTTCCTGAAAATTTTCTTAGATAATTATGATAAAGATTAGAGAGTTAGTAGGCTCAGGTTTCACTTGGGACGACTTTATTACTGCTTCTTAAAGTAATTTTTTAGTATTAAAATTTTAATTTTTAAACTAGAAAGTCAGTTTAATAAGTAGTATGAAAGTCGTCTCAAATGAAGCCTCAGTTTGTAATAATAAGAATAATAATAGTAATAATAAACTTAGGCTCGCGCGTCACAGCTTGTTGGTTGATGCGAATTCGTTCCTCACTGAGACTCTAAGAGCCCTTATTCGAATTCGTCGAAGCACCTCAACTTGCCCTTACCGCTGCCTTCGCCATGTGTAGCCTCCGCCATCTGCATCTTTTGCCATCGACGCAACTCTGTCATTTGCTCCAGTCCACCATTGCCTCCTCCTCTGTCATTGTCGTCTCCGCCATCCGCTCCAGCCCATCGTCGGTAGAGGTTGAAGATAAGCTCATGACCCGGGTTGGCAGGTCGTGTCGGGTTGACTCGAGTCTGAAACGGGTCAGGTTTGGGTCCGAAAAAGTGACCAATTTGCAAAATGAGTTTGTTTCGAGTCGGGTCATCTTGTGTTAGGTCAAATCCGAATACGGTCCGAACCTGACTCTTGATCCGATTTTGAGAGCTCTAGCCAAAATGGCTCCATATCCATTTGGATTCTCATCTCAATAAGGTATTTGTTAACCCGCCAAACAAGTCGGAAGCCAACTCATGTATACAACTTATGTTCAACAAAGCACCAACCGCTAGCTCATTGATGATGATCTTTACGACTAGCAAACAAAACGATCCCCCAGTATCTACGATCACAATCGCGTTGAACCATTTTGACGTCCTTCGCATGGGATCCTCAACAACCATATTTAAACATTTACCCCTATGCAAACCTGGTTCATCGGGACTTCCCTCACGAAACTCCTTGAGTTCGTTAAGTCAAAACTCCGAACCTCCCTTCCGTGCTTTCGCCGCTCCTCTCCTGTTATCCATCTTCTGATTCAATCTTTTCAGTCTTGATCTACGCTTTAGATCCGTTGCCCAATTCTGGAAACCCTCTTCCTTTCTTTCCCTTTGCCGAAGAGAAGAAGAGGAGATTGTTTTGTTTCGTTCAGATTCGATTCGATTCGATTTGATTCGAATCCATTTTGTTTTCCATTCATCTGGTGATTTCGGAGAGATGGATCAAAACTCGAGGAGCCATCACCAGCATAACCTTGGGGTAAACAAGCTCGGAAAGAGCATTCGCAAGAGCCCTCTTCATCAACCCAACTTCCAGAAGATTCAGCCGTCGGCGGGTGCGACGCTGCCGCCACCGCCGCCGCAGCCCCAGGTTTACAATATCAGCAAAAGCGATTTTCGGAGCATCGTGCAGCAGCTCACTGGAAGCCCCGCCCGGGATCCTGCTGGCGCCGTAAACATTCCTGCGCAGGCACGGCCGCCGCAGCCCAAAGCGCCCAGCTCGCGGCTCATGAAGATTAGGCCGCCGCCGCTCACACCGATCTCCCGACCGCCGCCGCTACCTTTGCAGAATTTGACGCCGGATCAAAACCCTAACCCGAATCTCAATCCGAATCCTGGCTACTACCCACGGCCAGCGCCTTCTCCGACTCCCCATATGGGTGTTGCCTGGGCTGATTCGCCGGTTTCCGCATACATGAGGTACCTCGAGAGTTCCCTTCTCAGCTCAGATAGCTCTAGGCGTACCCCCGCGCAAGGATTCTTGCCAGCCGGTGTTCCCTTTCCCTCGCCGAGGGGAAACCCTCCTCCTTCTGCAACTTCCTTGCCGGCTTCCATGCAGCCAGGGCTGCTTCCGTCTCCCGGATCACAATTCCCACCGCTGTCGCCGGGATCTCAGTTCCCCTTAACGTCTCCAAACTCGATGTTACCATTGCCGTCTCCAAGCTCATTTTTGAATCTTCTATCACCAAAATCGCCCTACCCACTGCTTTCTCCGGGGTTTCAGCATCCGCAACCTTTTACACCTAATTTCTCTTTCTCGCCAATGCCTCAGTCGGGAATATTGGGGCCAAGGCCTGGGTCTCAGCCACCGCCTTCTCCGAGTCTATTGTTCCCACCTTCACCCTCTGGTTTCCTACCTCTGCTGAGCCCTAGATGGAGGGAGATGTAGCATTTTCTTATACGCTGAAGACGTGAAAAGTACATGGTGCGGTCTGGCTGTCTTTTCCTCATTCCCTATACTCTCATTTTTTTGCTGAGCCTGAGTTTCTTTCTGTATCATCAACGCTTGGAGACGCAATCAACTGTGATTGAGTTCTGCTTTGACCATAAAACAAAACGAATTACCGGATAAACTGGAATAAGAAAGGTTTAGCCTTTTTCCTCAAGATACAGTCGAGTTGTCGTTTAAGGGGATGAGGTGGACGGAGGCATGGCTGAGACAAGGTTTGTGCAGCTCAATCAATCACTTTGTAGCTTCTTGACTTTTTTAATCCTAGTGCAAAATACTTGTTAGTTAATTGAATAAGCTTATTGATTTTATTTGGACGAGAATTTTTTAGATGATAGAAGTTGTGCTTTGTATTTTCCTGAAAGGTTTATTTGTTCTGTATGTATTTTGCTTAAAGCCTTGAAGTTCATTCAAGAATTCTTTATAAGCTTTTGTAGTTACCAGGCACAAGTTATTGTGGGGAACATAATCTTCCTTTTTACAGACAAAATATAGCAGAATTCGTCTGCTTTGTCAATGTGAATATAACAGTTAATTGCCAATCTTTACAATCTCACACTTGTTGATGACTTTTTTCATCTGTTGAGTGCAGATTGCATTCGTAAAATCCTTCTTTGGAAGATTGATTTGAAATATTGACTTTTGTGATCCATAAATTCTAAGTCCTGAGGGATTTAATGCTGTTATTGCATCAAAAAGAGGAAAGTTATTATGCACGGATAAATATATTATGCCATTTTTGTTTGAAAATACACATTGCAGCGCCCATTGGTTTCTGACTTCTTAAACTAAATCATGGTCCATTTTCTTGGTATTGTTTTCATGTCCATAGATACTGCTTATTATTAACTTCACTAGTTTTCTAATTACTGAATTACTACTTTTACTTCTGTAAGAGCTTGTCCTTGATGTTAGCCCTCTTTAATATTTCTTTTAGTTATAACATTGCATTAAGTATTGTTCAGCAATCATCATGAACTTTACTAGGTAAAAAGAGGCAAGATTTTTATAAATTTTTTATATTTCCCTTTGTTGAATTACCATTGAAGTTGATGCCACATTGTAAGAGAACATGGCTTCATTCTTTATGCTGGGCAAATGACTGTAAAGTGATCATTGAAGGGACATTATCATGAATGGGAGTCTAGAGGCTTAGGAGAGTGATAGTGGACTATGCCAAAGTCACCATTAGTGATATTATTAAGAGGCTCTTGCATACTAGTTAATTCCTTATTAGTAACTAAAAATTAGAATTTACCAACAACAACAACATCAAGCCTTTATCCCACTAAAAAATTAGAATTTACCAAATCTATTCAATGTCTAAAATATGGAAAGTTTTGAACTTTTAATGAATAGAAGATTGCATGTTCTTGTTTCCAAATATAAAATAAGGCATATTTATGTAAACTAAGGATAAGTTAGAAAACTGGATCTGTAAGTTTATAACTCTTCAAGTTTGAAACATAGTTAAGCCATCTGATAGCTTAAAAAGATAAGCTGTTATAACTGCTGAAGTTGTTTGATCTTTTTTTTTTTTAACTTTGGCTTAAACATAGGCCTAAGTCATAAGTTGGAGCTATTGTGAATTATAAAATAATTACAAAAATACAACATATATCTTAGTTTATTTGATAAATTAATTAAAAAAATAATTATTTTATCTATAGAGAAACCTTCCTGATCAATCACTTGTCTATGGTTGATCCTTCCCAACCCAAGTTAATAAAAACAACTTGTCAGTCAAATGAAACTGTTATCATTATATTTTTCCTTGTGAACTCCTTCCCATTATGATACCTACTATGTTTATTTTTTCTGGTTAACAATTGATGGTACATGAGTGCCATTGATGGCACCAATAGTATCGTTGAAGTATGAATAAAAAATTGGGTTGTTGTGAGCTTAGAGATGACAAGGTTTAGTGCCAAATTTTACTGAATGTACTCACCACTAAATGGTATAAAACATGAAGATATCTATTTTGATGCGAGCCTGCAATTAAGTTAGGAGGAATGTATTTATATATGTTAAGTGTGAACAATAGCATAAAAATGGTAGTTCTTTAGTGTGAGCTCGGGCATTCACCGTCGCATTCCTATAACTTGCAAGATTTTATTATTGCAATTCATTTTCTTGCTTATTTTATTTATAAATGCAGCCTCATCGTTGCATTATTGTAATCTTCATCGTTACATGGTTGCAACCTCATTGTTGCATTGTCACATTTCATTCATTTTTATTTTTATTTTTTGAACAAAATCATTTTTTTTTTCTCTCCATTGACAGTAGTAATAGTATCCACATATCTTCTATTTTGGATTCTCATGAAATTGAGATATTAAATTTAAATCTAATAGGAGAATTGTAAAGCATCTTTTTAACATAGGGATTGAATGAAAATAATTATCTGAAGTGGTCTTGATTGGTTCAAATATTCTTTAAAGAAGAATAAAATTTAGGCCTTTTATGAGGCCTAAAAAGACAAAAAAGCTTGCTAGAAGCACCTAAAAAATATCTACAATAAATATTTGTACCCTTTATATCATTATTATGTATTACCTTATCTTCCGTTTCCTTGAAAGTCTCATAGATGTCTATTTATATCTCTTGCATCATTGATTATCTCCTCTTTTCATGTCTTAAAAGTCTTAGAGATGTCCATTTATAGCTTATGCATCATTAATTTGTAATTTATAGATTATATGCAATCTCTTCTCTTAAATTCATTTCATATCCCTCTTATTTTGGCAATACTACAACAACAACATATTTTTATCCCACTACGTGAGGTTGGCTACATGAATCCTTTTTCTTCATTGTGTCCTGTTAAGGGTCAAATTCTTATCTAAATTTAATAAAGAAAGGTCATTTCTAATATTTTTTAATCAAGTCTTTTTAGGTCTACCTCTACCTTTCTTAATATAAGTCAAATCTAATGCATATATTTTCCTAACCGGGTCATCAGAAGGCCTCCATTTTATGTGACAATAAAAAAATAATTAAAATCGATGGATCCTTAACTATTATGGTTGATCAAAGAGATTTTCTTATAAATAAATCCCTCACTTTCTGAAATATCATTATTCAACGAAATAAATTCTAAGGAATTTCATTATGATATTTGTGAACTAGCACAGCACAACATTTTAACTTTTTTATTGAGTGACGTAATAATCATTATTCCTTTTTTTTGTATTCATAATGACATATAAGGAGCATCCTCTACACTTAACATCTCCGTGGCTCAAGGTTGCACCTATGTGCAATGGATTTTTTTTTTTTAACTAAAACCCAAAATTGATGGAATTACCATCTTTCTCATATTTTTTAACATGATTAAAAATAAAATCGGTTGTTGAAATTAAAAAAGTTAATTCCAATATATCAAAAACCATTTTAACAATGCTGTTACATGTTTCTAAAAAAAGATGAATAATACATGAGTCCTCTTATATGTATGCACCCCAAAAAAATAAAGTAATTGAATGAAAGAATTGTCACCTACTTGCTATTACAAGGTTCTCTTTTTTTTTTTTTAAATCCCAAGTTAATATTTAGGTGAAGTTGTTTGGCAGTAGCTCACATCTTTAATTGGTTACCAACAAATCATCTTGTGTTTAAGAGTTCTCCAGAATTCTTAAGCAAATTATATCCCCATTTCAATCCTCAAACAAACCTTAATCCTAAAATAGTTAAAAAGTGTTGTCTTTCTTTATGGACTTCCCGAAAATAAAAGACAACTTGATTCTCAAACAATTAAATGTATTTTTATTTGCTATACTCTTACATGAAAAAAGGTACAAAATCTATCATCTCTCCACAAGAAAAGGGCATGCGTCCACTGTTTTCACTTTCAATGAAAAGGATCACTATTTTATTACTACTTATCATAATGAAGAAATATCATTTACAAATAACTTTTTCCTAAATTATCCATCCTTACCACACTTGTCTCGACAAAAAAACTCTATTTAAGAACTAGCAACTCCTAATAAAGTTGTGTGATGCCCCAGAATCTAACTTGAAAGAATTATTTTTTTATCTTTTAATTTACACAACCAGAGCTATCCAAATTTTTTTATCAATCTAAATAACATCATAAATAAAATTATCAAATCAAAACATCAATATATACTTATGTATTCATTTCCAAAAAATCATATACATTACCCAAAATCTATGCAATCATATCATAACTACTATGTCTTGAATATAAAAGAATAATCAAAATAAGAACCTGAACTTGAAGGAATCCTGATCTGATCAATCTCACACACTTGATCCTCCCTGACCTGAAAATATTTTAACCTCATATAATGAGGCTTAAAAGCACAGCAAATCCCCAAAATCTACAACGAAACTCAACACAAGATAAAGGAGCAAAATATATATTAACAGTCAAATCATAACAATATCATTCACATAATCATAGGGAAATACAATAGAGAAATCTCTAAATTAGTACATGTATCGAATCACTAAAGAAATCGTCATATCAATACTACAATCAGTAGAAAAATCATATAAAATAGCAAATCAAAACATCCATAATAACTATAGAAATTATGCTAATGCAGTAAAATCATATAAAAATAACAGTATACATGTATCACATGCTAAAAAATATCATATCAGTGTTAAGTCAGTGTCAGTGTCTAGTACACATGCTTAATATATATCTCGTAATCAGCATATTAATAGTAGTAGAACAGTCGTAACATCAACATCATTGGTGGAAGTAACAATAAAGTCGTATAGTGGCAGTGATTCAGTAGCATGCATTCTAATAATCATATTAAACAAATGTCCTAGCTGCAACGGTGTTTTTCCAGTATCAGTGTCTGTATCACATTAGACCGGGATGGACCAGTCCAGCCAGCCTAGAACTGTGGTTGGGCCCTTGTTTATAGCTGGTGCAGGCCAACTGTTCCGCCCAGCCATCAAATTAGGCCCGTGGGGTCCATGATGTGAAAGGGAAAGAGGGGATTAGGCAAGAGGAGGGGGCAGCTAATTGATGGGGCCCACGGCTGAAATTGAGAAAGCTTGTTTTCACATGATGGAGAGGGCGACTGATTGAAGGAGATCCCTTACCTAAAGTAGAATTCTAGTTTAGGCAAGATGAAGGGGGCGGCTAATTTGGGGAACCGAGGGGCTGATTTCTGTGAAGGCTTTAAATAAGAGATAAACGGGAGAGTTAGGGTTATGATATTTTTTTATGAGAGTTCTGTTTTTCTTAGTGTCTTGGTGCTTGGTCTCTAGCGGCATCTTGAGACTTAGAAGAGATCGGTCCTCCTCTCGAATTGAGGATCAATTGTATCTTGCTTCTTATTTTTTTCCTAGCTATAAAATTTGTTTGTGATGAATTCATCCTATTCGTGGGCTATTTTGGATACCAAAGCATATCATATCAGTAACTCGTTGGCTCAGTAAACATGGTCATCACTTTTTGCCTATAGGCACAATAATCATATTCTCATAACTCTCAATTAGTATCACATGAATCAGTAGAGGATAACACCCAATCATAGTATTTAAAAGAAAGTCCGTCAGCCTACCATCCTGTACATGTTAATCAGTCTCTATCCAAAGTCAGTGAATAACCAGTTTTTACTTATTGTCCCCCATACACATTATTATCACAGTATTCTAACAGTAATAGCGACCAACTATTACTCAATCATATATTCATATTCATTTCTAATACATTACAGTAAATAAAGTATAATTGAGCTTAATTTAAAAAGTGTTAAAATGTCCTTACGGTAGGTAACAAAAACCCTAATAAACAAAAATTCACATTTTCAGAAATTATTCAAATTAAAAGGAATTTTAGATAACAACATTCTGAATTTTTTATTAAACTAAAACACTATTTTTAAATGTCAAAATAAATTTTAGAGTAGACAAAAATCATTGCTTTTTCAAATTCACCTGGCGAAAAATCTCAAATAAATACTTAAAACATTCATAATCTTGATCTCTATAACATATAAAAAGTTAGGCAGTTAAAATTTTACCAATACAAAATTATCCTCATTTTTCGATAACGTAAATATAAATTTGATCAAAAAAATATAAAAAATATAAAATTATTAAAATAAAAAATAGGGTAAAAGTTTTTTACAATGAGACGAGCAAATCTCCCAACAGTGTCGATGGATGAAAATTGCTATGCAACCTCCAAACCTTAGGATTTCCTTTCTCTCCTCTTTTTCTCTATAATTCTCCCTAAGCCTTCTCTATTAGCCAAATCATAACAACAACAACAACAACATCAAGCCTTTATCCCACTACGTGGGGTTGACTACATGAATCTTTTTTTCTCCATTGTATCCTATTAAAAGTCAAATTCTCGTTTAAATTTAATAGAGAAAGATCATTTCTAATATTTTCTAACCAAGTCTTTTTAGGTATGTCTCTATCTTTCTTAACATAAGTCAAATCTAATACATCTACTTTCCTAACCGGGTCATCGGAAGGGCGCCGTTTTATGTGACCAAACCATCTAAGGCGACTCTCTCTAATCTTATCTTTTACTGGAGCTACTCCAACCTTTTCACGTATATGCTCACTTCGTATCCTATCTCTAAGGGTGAAGCACTCATCCATCTGAGCATCCTCATCTCTGCCACACCTAACTTAGTATTATGCTTCTCTTGTAATGGCCAACATTCGGCACCATAAAGCATTGCAGGCCTCACCACCATCTTATAGAATTTTCTCTTAAGTTTGAGGGGTACTTTTTTTATCTCATAACAAGCCCAATGCATTCCTCCACTTCAATCATCCAACTTGAATTCTGCTGATAATATACCCTTCTATTTAATCATCACTCTGAACAATATATCCAAGATATATAAAACGTGCACTCTTATTAATGACTTGATCACACAAAGTCACAAGAGATATATTATTACTAAAATTACACTCCATATATTCTGTTTTAGATCTACTCAAGCGAAAACCTTTAGACTCTAAGGTTGACCTCCATAATTCAAGTTTACCTTCAACTCCCTCTCTAGTCTTATCAACAAGAAGAATATCATCAACAAAAAGCATACACCAAGGAACATCCTCTTGCAAATGTCTAGTGAGAACATCCATGACTAAAGCAAAAAGATATGGGCTTAAGGCTGATCCTTGATGTAGGGAAATACTTGGTCAAACTACGTTGTGTTTGAACACAAGTAATAGCTCCTAAAAGATGAGGTGCAACACGAGGACTTCCAAGGAGGTCACCCATCCTTATACTACTCTCGCCTAGGCACGCTTAACTGAGGAGTTCTGATGGGATCCGGTGCACTGGTGCTGGTATGGTCGCACCCCTATTAGCCGAATCATAAAGAAAAATAAAAGATTAATAAAAGCTATATAATTGTTTAAGATATTTATAATAAAATATTAATATATATTTTTAATTTAATCAATTTTTCAATATAAATTTACCAATTTTTTCTTACTAATTTGCACACTGTTTATATCCTTAAAACAACCTCTAAAACTTTAAATAATGTGAATTGAAATAATTCTATGAGGGAAGAAATGAAAATCCTTCAAAATAATAAAATATGAAAATTGGTAAAATTATTGAAAGTAAAGAAATTGGTGGGACGTAGATGAGTTTTTATTGTAAAATATATATTTGACGATTCACTAGAAAGAAATAAAGCTTGAATATTAACCAAAAGCTACATTCTAAAATATGAGATAAATTATCTTGAAAATTTTACTCTAGTTGCTAAAATAAACACAGTCAAACTTCTCTTATCTTTAGCAACTAATAAGGATTGTAAGATACAACAATTCGATGTGAAAAACGCCTTCTTACATGATCACTTGGGGTTGGAAGTATATATGGAAGTTTCTTTGAGATTTTTGTTAAGTACAGAATAAAATACATATAATCTAATTAGGCATTGTATGGGCTGGAGCAATCTTCAAGTGCATGATATGGAAGGTTTGCTAAGGTGATTACTCAACGGGGAATACAAACAAAGTTAAGAAGATCATACATTATTTGGAAAACATAATTTTAAGACGAGTCTCTACATTACTAGTTTAAAGTGCAATAAAGAAAGCAGAGCAATATAGTGCAGCTGAATTTATAATTATTCAGCACAAAAAGACAGAGAGGGCTCGTATAAATTCCTCTTTTGCTTCATTGGGGAAAGGAGAGCTCGTTCTTCCAGGAAAGGGCACCTCTCTGAGTTCTCTGTTTAACTTGGGTTGTATAAGCAGCTCTTAGCCAAGGAAACACGCAACTCTGTGTATGTAAGAAATTTACAATGAAGTGCTCTGAAGGTGGAAAGAGAGGAGAACTTTAGCTTAATGAAGGTTTATGACACTTTGAAGATGCGAATGTGAGGTATTTCTTCAGTCTTCTAATATATTCATAATTAGAAATGTTTTTTTTTTCTATTTTTTATTATTTCTTTCCTATGTTATCGTTATCACATGTGTTTTCTCATGTATAGGCACCTGCATTACAACAACAATAACATCAAGCCTTTATCCCACTAGATGAGATCAGTTACATAAATTTTTTTTTTACATTGTCTTTTTTACGAGTCAAATTCTTATTTAAATCTACTAAAAAAAGCCATTTCTAATATTTTCTAAGTTTTCTTAGGTCTACCTCTATTTTATATGCACCTGCATTAGTTTAGAAATAAGTCAAGGCAATTTATTTGATCAAAGCAAGGTTAAATCTGTGCCTTAGTCATCACTCATCACTATTTAGTGTGCCAAATCAAGCTAATGAGATTGAATCTAAAAAGTATGGCAAAAAAAATGACAGTTAATAGTATGGCTAAATTAATTCAGATTTGATGAGTTAAGGACGGCTTTTTTATTATTTAAAACAGCTTTCTTGTAAATTTTTTACTAGAAAGTAATTTTAAGCAATAAAAAAGCCGTCTCAAACGAAGCACCTAAATTGGACACCCGAAAACTTTTAAAATTAAAATGAACATACCTAAAAATGTCTATTGATCTTGCTTAAACTTTAGAATGAATTATCACTAAAAGCTTTTGTTTCCATTTTCGGCAGTTTCCTATGGTGCTGGAAACCGTTCTTGCTGGTAAATTGATAAAAATCATGAAGACAGTGCGGTAAGTTCTTCGCATCTGTGTTATTTTAGCGAGTATTTATGAATCTTGTCAAAAAGTAGCATATTTACAGACTTTACGAACTTTTTTTGTTTTGGTCATGCAACTCTTTGTTTTGTTCCTTTACATTTGCTTTGAAATTTGAACGATTCAACTAAAATCTCTGTAACTCTTAAGAACAATAATCATTTATAGGAGCTGCTCTGATGCATTATATTATATTTATAGTCGCCTTAAGTCCCATTACATTGTCATTAAGTCATTTTTCTATCCTTCAGTGGGTTCGAAGGATTAATTGGTGATTGTTTTATGATTTCTGATTTTTTTATTCGATAAAACTTAGTTGAATCTGACTTTTATCAAACTTTATTGTTTGCTGCGGAAGAACAAAAATCTTTCATTTCCTTCTGTCTTTTAAATGAAAACTTGGTTTTTCGTTCATTATGCTTCATGTTATCTTTTTGTTCTTGAGAGATTTGCTTTTACTTATTATTGCATACTAGAATATTTATGATATTAGAGATAGTACATTTAATATTTTATTTTTGTTTGAAGATCCAAAGTAGATACAAATAAGGAGTTGCAAGAGACATTAGTGTTAACATGAAAATTTTAAAATGGGAAAAAACAAAGGTGTTTGATTTAGTTGAAATGATTCTACTAGTGTTTATTATTGGTCACAAAGGAATCTCTCTTATAATTGGGGAAGATGATGATACAATATAGTTGATGCTAATTGTAGATGATTTATTTTGCGGTGAAGTTGTAAGAGTCTTAAGGCATTGGAGTTTTCTTCTAGAGATCATTTGGCACATGTTCAAACATTTTAAGTTGAATAGAATAGATCAAAGATTAAGAGGTCTAATATAAATCTTGGTATTGATATTGAAAGTCAGAATTAATGTTGACATCGTGCGTCAACCTTTATAAGAAATGATGTGCATCAATTTTGATGGTGAAAATTTTGATGGGTGTTAGTCTTTATGATGATGACATGCATCAACATTGACGATGGTTGGTGACGAAGTCAATAAATGTTAGCATTGGAGTTTAGCAATGTGCACCAACCTTATTGTAAACGATGGCATGCATCAATGTGATAGGAAATGCTTGAGTTCGCAAGTAACCCTAAGGTAATATTTGAGTTCGCAAGCAAACCTAACCCAAATCGATGAACAAACAGCAGCCAAATGGCTATCCACAGCAGGAAAATAGCAGAATTCTGCTGTTTACAGCAGAAAAACAGCACTAATCCGGGAAAATCTGAGAGAAAACTCAAGAAAAGACTTGTATTCCACTAGACGATGAATAAAATAGCAAGATACAATTGATCCTCAATTCGAGAGCAAGATCGATCTCTCCCAAATCTCTGGCAACGCCAAGAGCCCAAAGAAAACCTAAATCTAAGATATCTCAAATTTCAGCCAAATTCAAGATGCTCAAACCTTAGGAAAATTAACTATTTAATGTACAAATCAAAAGGAAATCCCTAAACAGTCCCTACATTCAAATTTTCCTCTCAAAACCCTCAAAAACGCTTCCTAAAATGCTCTAATGGACTGGTCGGGCCACTCGATCCATAGGAGGCGGAGATCCTGCGCTCTTTGCGAACTGCCGGTCCTGTGCGGACCGGCTGGACCAGTCTAACAATACTCCCCACCCAAAGATCCACCTTGTCCTCAAGGTGGAAATATGCTTGTGTTCCCGCGGAGGTGGCCATCCTTGAGGTGATTGAAAACCTTATTGTATTGCTGAACCAAGGGCCGCGCAGAAAGAGAAACATCCCATCCCTCCTCCAATCTGATCGCATCCAACTTGTGTAGTTCCACCACATAATCTTCCCCCACCTCTTGTATGTCCCTAACCATGGTCTTAAGTGATGTCATGACTTTGGATAGCCCTGCATCTCCCCTTATAACCACCTTTCTCTCATCCACCATTAATTCCATCGTGAGTGCTCCCCAATTGTCCTTGGTTTCCCCCAAAGTTTGCAACCATTTCATTCCGAGGATGACATCAGTACTTCTTAACTCTAGTGTGAGAAAATCCTCCCTTACTTGAATCTCCTGGATGGTCAACACCACTCCTCTACAGACCCCCTGGCCTTTCTCCACCTTCCCTGAACCCATCATCACTCCATAGCAACCGGTGTGCACCAACTTCACTCTCAATTGGTCAACGACCTGAGTGGAAATGAAATTGTGGGTAGCCCCACTATCAATTAGCACCACCACCTTACGATCAACTATCTCTCCTTTCACTTTCATAGTGTGACTCGGAGTGAATTCCACTACAGAGTTCAGAGAGACTTCTGCCACATCTAGGTGCAACTTCTCCTCCTCTTTAGATTTGCTCCCACCTCCCTCCTTGTCTTCCTTGTCTTCACAGACAAGGAGAACCTGAAGAGTTCGATCCTTGCACCTATGCCCCGACATGTACTTCTCATCACATCTGAAGCACAACCCCTTTGCCCTCTTCTCATGCATCTCCTTTCTCTGTCAGCCTCTTGAAATTTTCCCCACTTCCTCCTCCTACTGGCTTCTCCCGGGTGGTCTCATTAATGTTGTCTGATGCTCCCTTGGGTGCTAGAAGAGTGGTCGTCGTCCTGTAAGAACCTCCTGAGCAGTTTCCTTGAGTTCCTCTTTCAGACTTCTTCTGGTCTTCCACCAACTGGGCCAACTCCATGGCCTTGCCTAGATTCCTTGGCTCCGACACTCTGCTGATGTTCTTACCTCTGGTTTCAGCCCCTTCATGAAATTCTCTTCCAGGGCTGACTCCGAGATATGATCCAGACTACTAGCCAGATACTCAAACATGTCCCGGTAATCTGTCACCATGCCTTCTTGGGTAAGGGCAAAGAATTGCTCATAAAAGTCTCCTCCCTCATCTGCTCAGAAACGCTCTAATAAGCATCCTTTGAACTCTCGTCAGCTCCGGATAAGCTCTCGTCTGTCATGCCACTGATACCAAGCTAAGGCTTTTCCCTCCAAGCACATTTCTGCAGCTGTCAATTTCTCCTCCATCAGCCCATTGACAGCAAAATATCGCTCCACCTTATTAATCCACCCATGGCCATCCTCACTCTCGAAGATGGGCATCTTTAGCTTCCTCACCTTTGGATCTCTTCCATTTCCCCGGTATCTTCCATAACCTCCCATTCCTCGATGGGGAAGTGCCCCCCAAGTGTCCTGATCATTTCTCCGACGATTATACTCGAACTCCTCTTCATACTCTCCCCTTCTTCCTTCAAAATCATCACATGGACGTTGAATTCCTTCGAATTCAGCAACTCGACGATGAAGTTTCTCCCTTCTTCCTTCAAATTTAGCCCCTTGACGCTGAACTCTTTCGAATTCAGCACCTCGGCGATGAAATTCCTTCGTTCTCCCTTCAAAATCAGCACCTCGACGCTGGATTCCCTCAAATTCAGCACCTGGGCAATGAAATTCTTCTCTTCTTCCGACAAAATCGGCTTCCCGTTTGTCATATCCCATACTCATCTCTTCTCTAGAAAGCGATTCTAGAGGGGGCATATCGTTCTCCTCCTCCAGGATCTCCACTTCTAAATTTCTCCTCCCCCGCAACAGGTTCGGATTTCCTCCCATGCCATGGCCGTCGGTGGTCTCTCTTACTTCCGATGTCGCCGGATTGGTCTTCATTTCAAGTAATTTCTTCATCATTTCTTCCATCACGGTGAACTTCCCCTCCAACCTTTCATTGTTGGAGGTGATTTGATTTTGAAAGTCCAAGAATCTTCCCTCCAAATCGGAGTTCAATTGTCCAACTTCGCCTTCCAAGACTTCTATCTTCTTTCCAGCCATCGCTCTTCCCCAAGGATCTCAAGTAACTCACTTCCGGAAGCCAAAAGCTCGCTGAAAAATCAGGATTTCAGCCGCCTAAGGTCCCAAATCGATACTCTGATGCCAATTTGATAGGAAATACTTGAGTTCGCAAGTAACCCTAAGGTAATACTTGAGTTCGCAAGCAAACCTAACCCAAATTGGTGAACAAACAGCAGCCAAATGGTATCCACAGCAAGAAAAAAGCAGAAATCTGCTGTTTACAGCAGAAAAATAGCACTAGTCCGAGAAAATCTGAGAGAAAATGCAAGAAAAGACTTGTATTCCACTAGATGATGAATAAAATAGCAATATACAATTGATCCTCAATTCGAGAGGAGGATCGATCTTACCCAAATCTCTGGCAATGCTAAGAGCACAAAGAAAACTTAAATCTAAGAGATCTCAAATTTCAGCCAAATTCAAGATGCTCAAACCATAGAAAAATCAACTATTTAATGCATACAAATCAAAAGGAAATCCCTAGACAGTCCCTACATTCAAATTTCCCTCTCAAAACTCTAAAAACCGCTTCCTAAAATGCTCTAATGGGGCGGTTGGGCCGCTCGATCTCCGCAGGAGGCGGAGATCCTGTGCTCTTTGCGAATTGTCGGTCCTGTGCGGACCGGCTAGACCGGTCTAACACAATGCTATTTGCAACAAAAGCAGTGAAGTCAGTGGGCTTCATTTTAGTTGGGAGATGGTGATCGAGAAGTCATAGTCAGGTGATGGCGATGGCTAGAGGATGGCGATAGTTGGGTGATACTTGTTAGATAACCATAGTTAGGCGACAGTAGTTCAAGGATCATAGTCTAGTGATTGTGATAGCTGGAGGGTTGTAATCAAGAAATGGTAGCCAAAGGATAATATTTGAGCTACTGTGGTTGGATGACGGTAGTCAGATGATTATGATCAAGAGACTGTAATCAGGAAACAAAGGTTAGAACATCATATAGTCAGAGATGGTGATCATAGGACAGCAGTTAATCGATGTTGGTCGAAAGATTGTAGTCTTGAAGGTGGCCAGAGGATAATAGTAAGGCGATAGTGACTACAAGACTATAGTCGGGCTACGATGGTTGTAGGATCGTAGGAAAGCTATGATGGTCGGAGAATCGTGATTGGGCGTCGATCGTCGGGAGATCATAATCATGCAACTATAGTTCAAAGACTATAGTCAGACGACGACGGTCGAGAGAACATTGCCGAGTGAAGACGGTCAAAGGATCTTAATCTGATAATAATGGTTGGATGATGATAGTTGAACAATGATAGTCGGACAATGGTAGTCGGATGATTGTAGTTGAGAGAGATGGTGATTAAACGTACCTAGCCTCCGGCGATGGTGGTTGCACGATTATAGTCGAGCAATGGTAGTCCTAGAAGTGTAGATGATGGTTGCATGACCATGATCGGCTAACTTGGATTGTAGTATTGTAGATAGGGAGAATCAGAAATTTTTTTTTTTTTTGCATTTTATTTGAGTTTTTTTAATTACTTTAATATAAAAAAAAAAGTGTGAGATGTAAGATTTATTTTATTATTATTACTATTATTATTATAATATGGATAACCAACTTTCACGTGTTCCACCTTCAAGTAAGTGAGGGAATTTCAACAGTAGCGTTATGGGCAATCAGATAAGGTGGAGGCAATTGCTTGACACATCAAGAAAATCTCATGCGTGATTGAATATTTTATTTTGTGCTGGACCAACTTATCTTTTCAGACTATTGATTTTATTTCAATATAGAAAATTCTTCTCCAATATAATATATATACAAATAATTCCATGTGTCAGATTTTTCCCTTAACATCATATATATACACGATCATATATATACACGTTCAATTTGAAGTTATTGAAAAGCTATAGAAGCAAAAAAATACAATTTCTTGCTTATAAAAATATAAGAAGAAATACAAGAAATATTTGTTGTTGATTGCAGAAATTATTACTTGCATAATATCTGCATGGCATCTGAACTCTAATTAAAATAGATCATGTCGTATATACACTATGTACAATTTGTACATAAGTTGTATATAGGTGATGTGGTATATTTTAATTGGAGTATAGACGCAAGCTGCATCCGGACTCCACATGTAATAATTCCTCTAATGATTGACTAGAATCATGACTTAGATGAAATTAACGCTTGTTGAAGTCGCCGACTAGTTTGTTAGCTATTGAGATCGGGCGAGTTGGCTTAGTTGGCCTTAGCTTAAGCGTGCTTTGAGTCTAGTTAATCGAGAAACCAGTAATGAAAGGGCTTGGTGAGTTCAATGTAGGTTTTGATGACATCAGGTTGGCTTCGAGGAGTTCAGTGTAAAGTTTAAAGGACAGAAAAATTAAAAAATTTTAAGATAATTCGGACTTAAAAGTCCAAAATAGATCCGATGTAATCTCAAATGAATTCAATTTTTATTATAGAATAGATTAAGGTTTTGATTGGAATGATTTTTTTACTGTTTTATAAAATAATTTTTTAATTTTTTTTTTAATTTGTATTAAAAAGTCGTTTTAAGAAACAATAAGAAAGCTCCCTCAAATTTTATTTGAGATGAATTTCTTGTTGTTTTTTAAAGCAATTTTTTAGTATAAAATTAAAACTTGTCATTTTTTATTAAAAAAAGGTTTTAAGAAAAAATAAGAAAGCTGTTACATAAGATATTATAATATATTGAAATACATTGTGTATTCTTTTATAATTAATTTTTATTTTTTAATTTTAAATTTTGAATGAATAATTTTTTTTTTTGGAAAATGAATGAATAATCTTCTCTCGCCACGGATCTTTTTACTTTTTTTTTTGAACATTTAGGTCAATTAAGGTAAACTCACACACACAATGCATACACAAAGACTTGAATCCAAGACCTCTAAATTGGAAGCCTAAGCTCTCAACCAACAGGTCAAGGAGAGCTGTGTGGATCTTTTTTTTTGGGAAAACTGTGTGGATCTTTTTACTTTCAGTGCAGTTATTCCTGTTGTACTACGTACATAACCGTACAAGTGGCACACAGATCTTCGTCCATTCCCGTAAACAAAAACCAGGCGTTTTTTAATTCTTGGCTCCATGGTCGCGCTTCATGAGCAACGTGGTGAACCGCAACCGTGAATGTTCCACGTGGCATCAACTTCACGTCTCCCCGTGAAAACTCACGTGAATTCTTACGTGTCAACGGGTCCATCGCCGCCGCCTAACGCCGTCACGACTGTCCCAAACCTTGACGCCGTCATCTACGCCTACATATAACGACCACCGCTTTTGTGAGGAGAGAGAGAAGAAGAAGAGGAAGCAGAGTAGCAGTCCAATCACGATATGAAAACGGCGATGCTCATCCGCTGCGGATCCATCTCTCCCCGTACTGAAATCGCCGGAAGATCACCGTCAGGCATACATGATGTAGGCATCGATTTCAACCGGCGCAGAAGTAGCATGCGGATGTCTCTGGATGTGAAGGAGAAGAGGGATCTGCCGATGCCGACGGGAGCGCCGAATCCTATTCGGCGGGTTCGATCCGACACCGATCTACTCCGATCAGCTCCTTTTAAGTCGAGATGGTCTCCTCCGATGAGTTTTGCGGAGGAGGAGGAGAAGGCCAATCTGGTGATGTCGATGTCACCGGCAATCGCGGAGGAGGCAGAGGACCTACTGTATTCAGGAGGAGGGATCGGAAATGGGAGGAAGATGGGCGGTGGCAGCGGCGGCAAAAGAGGTGGTGAAGCGAATCGCGAAGAGGATTCGAGGATCGGAACCTATTACCAGGAGATGCTGAAGACGGATCCTGGGAACCCGCTTCTTCTGAGGAATTACGGTAGATTCTTGCACGAGGTAATAAAAAATCTGACGGAATACTCAGCTTCTATCACTCTCCTTTGTTACCTCCGTCTTCCGCTGAGATTTTCGAACTTTATTTTTAAAACAAATTGAAGGTCGAAGGAGATTTGGAGAGGGCGGAAGAGTACTACGGAAGGGCGATCCTCGCAAGCCCAAATGACGGCGAGTTACTCTCTCTATACGGCAGATTAGTTTGGGAGTCTCAAAGGGATAGCAAACGCGCAGAGAGCTATCACGAACGCGCTGCGGAGGCCTCTCCTGAAAACTGGTACTTCCCTTCCTGCTTCTTCTTCTTCTTCTTCTTCGCCGCCTTCATTTTTTCCCTCGCTCTTTCTTTGAAAATTCGTGACCTCATCTTGCAAAATCATGGCGATGTTGATTGCTTGCAGCTATGTGATGGGTTCCTATGCTCACTTCCTCTGGGACGCAGAGGAGGAAGAAGAAGAAGACGGAGAGGACGTGAGAGTTGCTTCATCGTCCCCATTCGTGGAGGCCTTCTGATTTGAATGGGCGGCTGTGATTTATTTCATCCTTCTCGATGATGCAAAATGGTTAAGTTAACTAAGAGATTAATGCTCTGTTAATTAAGAGATTAATGGTAGGTTAATTAAGAGCTACTAAATAGTATGGATTAGAAGATAGGGGTGTGGAAACAGAGGAGAATGGGGCGGTGGCCTTCGCTGTTGTTTCCTTTGTCGTGTTCCTCTCCTTTTTTGCTAATATGTTAATCAATCAATTTTATTTCTATATAAGTTGATCATCATTTTTGATAAAAAAAATTTATCAAAATATTATGATTGTTGCGTGCTAGAATATACGCGGCGGTAGAGTTTGTAAATTCGCATCCGAGCGTTGTATGAGTATTCAGCACACAAACATAAGAGAAATGAACACCAAGGTTTTTACGTGTAAAACCCGAAAGAGGGAAAAAACCACAGGGCCTCGCCTAGTTATAAAGTTCCACTAGTTTTATTTGAAGTACAAAGGTTAATCGTCTTACAAATCAAGACGATCAGTTTACAATTAACTTCTCACAAAGTTACAAAGTTATGCAAATTCCTGGCGTTTCCCAAAAATCTGGCAGAGTTCCGACGTCTTCAGGCGGCGGGAAGAGCTCCGGCGATGGTCGAGGAGGAGCTTCTTCATTCTCTTCCTTCTTCTCTCTCTTCACTTAAGTCCCTTTGTGAAGAATGAGGGCTCTATTTATAGAGTTTCTGGAGTGGCATGACTTGTAAATAGGTGTGAGATCAGGGGTGAATAGAGAGTGGTCAAATGGACGGTTGATGTTGAACCCTTAAATCATGCACCGTTCGTTGGACATTTAAAGGCCTTAATGATGTCAGATTTCGGCGATCTTGGGCTCGTTGGATTCGTCTCGTCGAGCCGTTTGATTCGAGTATAAGCTCGTTAAAATCGGAGATCGTTTGGTAACTCAAATTGTGGTTTGAACCTTCCAACAATGCTTCTGGTGCTTAATTTGGGCTCATTTGGACTCAGATTGAGTTGAATTTAGTGTAGTTGGGTTTGTATTTCCGAGACGCTCAATTTGACTGTAAGCTCGTGCTCCCAAAATTAATTTTTGAAGTTTTCAGGTTGGGTTTTACCTCGAGATTCGTGCAGACCAAGATAACTTTTTTGAGAATATATCAATGATCAAAGTAAGTAAAATTAAGTTTTAAAATCATTAAATTTATTTTAAAAAATTATATAATAAATAAATCATCGAACATTGAATTCATCTATTTGATTAAACTTTTAGTTCTTTCTTATCAATTTCTAGTGAATATAATTTCAAGAGTGTTGTGGCCTTCTATGTCTCTGTCATTGATTGAAGAAAAATTTTCGTTCAGATTTTTTTCTGATAAGAGTGGGGTTGAGGACCAGGAAATAAAATATATTTTATAACATATAAAAATTAATAATTCTTATCGGAGAAAAATATCGGAGGAATACGACGACAATACGAAGTTGACAGGAGAAAATTAAATCATTAGGGAAAGATTGACATTTTTTTCTTACAATAAACTGAAAAACATAATGCCCGTTTAATTTCTAAGACACTTAGGCTTCGTTTGGGACGGCTTTTTTACTGTTTTTTAAACGGAGTTTTAGTACAAAATTTTTTATTTTTTAACTAAAACTCTGTTTTAAAAAGTAATAAAAAAGCCGTCCAAACGAAGCCTTAGGCTACATTTACGATTATTTTTTTATTTGTTTTTAAAAGCAATTTAAAAAAAAATTGTGTTAAAAAATCA
Organism: Dendrobium nobile; assembly: GCA_022539455.1. NCBI lineage: Eukaryota > Viridiplantae > Streptophyta > Magnoliopsida > Asparagales > Orchidaceae > Dendrobium > Dendrobium nobile. The sequence goes on from CM039726.1 coordinate 3,439,417, forward strand.
CTTAGAGAGAAAAAAGCCTTAATCATGTATGCATTTAGCATTGCAAACTTAGGTTTTGTGTGGGATGATTTTTTTTACTATTGTTTAAAATAGCTTTTTAATATAAAAATAATAATAATTTTGAATTTAAGAAGCAATAAGATCCTTAGTCCATTTATAGTGTATCTAAGCATTTATGCCAGCAATGAATGTCAAAAGCAACGGCTTTTTCTTTGGTATTTTTTGAATCTTTAATATATGAAAAACTTACATACATCCATCAAATTATAACCCAATTTAAATAAAATACTATCATATGAATGCTTCAAGAAACCTTCCACTGCTCGCTATTGAGAGCAACTTGATTACATGAAGGCTTACATAATTTCATCAAGGAGGCATATAATCGAGTTGATGCCTCCTTGATAGGTGTTATGCCACATTGATGAAATTATGCAATTATGTAAGCCTTCATGAAATCGAGTTGCTCTCAATAGCGAGCAGTGAAAGGTTTCTTGAAGTATTCATATGATAATATTGATATATATATCTTTAAGAAAATGTATTTACAAAACTAACATCACATGACTCAACTTACAATAGCATCACTAAAATCTAAAATAGAACAATAAAATACTATTTCATTTTTTTTTTACTTTCATTAACTTATCAACAAAACTAACCTCACAACTTTGATAGTTTGGTTAAAAACTTAGATGATAATTTTGTGACAAAAAATTCTCCATAATATGTTCATATATCTCCATTTCATTGAGATCAAGCACAAGAACCTTGCCATGGCACACCATGACACCACCATAGCCCCAAACATTGCCGACTACGAAATTGAATAATTATAGCCAATAATTGCATACTATACTACCACTATATCGAAGAACATACTGAAATAAGGTAGCTCGATCAGCAAAGAAAAAGATACACTAATCTCTATGAAAGCACTAGTTTTGATCATATGAACCCAAAGAGCTGAAATTGGAGTTCGGATTGTCCTAAATTTAATTTAGAGGTTGTCAACCCAATATTTGCTTTGATATTTGTGCCTGATCAAAGAGATTTTTGGTGACATATAAGTTAAATTTTTTAGGTCCTAGAACATTCGCAATTGTAGAGAGATGAAGAGCTTCGCATTTTAATTTTGAAGGATGATCAAATAAACATACAGATAAAAAGATGGGTATAAAAGTAACAAGAGATCATAACTTTTACAAGAAAAATCCTGAAAAAAGAAAGAAATAATCACGGGGTCTTGCCTAGCTAATATGAATACACTATTATTATTATTAATTAAAAATGATGTCTTTCCTCAAGGGAAGATGTTGGCTCAATGCAATAATATACAACGAACCCGATATCATGAGAGTTGTTCTCAAGGAAGTGTTAGTTTGTTTATTTGGTCGGTAGGATCATAATCGGGAGACAGAGGTCAGAAGAATCGTAGTCAGGCGACTAGGTAAAGGCGTCTGTTTAAGGAATTTCAAGTTTTGGGGGCTTAGATCATCCAATCCTATTCATCCTACGTAGAACTATCAAGGTCAAATTTGAGACAATCATAATATTACCAATTTCCTCAACAATAGCAGAAAACATGGATCACAAATGTCAAAGAACACAGTAAAGTGCAAAGGAAAGCCATTTTTATTAGCCAGTATCCAATTTCCAGGTTTTCTCATTTGGAACAATTCCCAGGCCTAACCTTGGCCAGAATCTAAAGCATAATATTATAATATATTTTTAAGCTCGGATAAAAACAAATACTCACCTGAAATTGAAATGTTCTCAAGAATCAGATATCTCAGATATCCTCCAGCTTAGATTCTGATTCACTTTCTTGTGTTTTATTCTTGCCTAAAAATGATGGTGTTACTGTAACAATCCCAGTACAGAATATGTTACTATTTATAAGAAATCATAAAGGTTACCTAATGATCTTAGCTCTCCAATAGCAAATACACGGCCTGCTTCACAAAAAATATTTGAGGTAAGGAAAAATATAAATGTTCACAAGAGAATTTGTCAAAAGTAACAACAACAATTTCAAGCCTTTATCCCACTATATGGGGTTGGCCATATCAATCCTTTTTTTCTCCGTTGTGAAATTTCTATTTAAGACTTTTTTTGGGACAGCTTTCTTCTTCTTAAAGCAGCTTTTTGGTATAAAAATTTTATTTGTTGTACTAGAAAACTGTTTTAAAAAGCAGTAAGAAAGCCGTCTCAAACGGCCTTAATCTAATAAAAAAAGATTATTTCTAATATTTTTTAAACAAATCTTTTTAGGCGTACCTCTAAACATAGGCACATAAGAAAATATTAAATATAAAGGAAAAAAAAATGATAGTCACAAAAGCTGTAGGGATAAAATAAAAGAAAATTGCCAAGAAAAATATATGTTAAATGTACAAAGTGAAGCCACATTGATAAAGGTATTTGGCAAGGTTGGAGTAACACTGAGGAAAGGCATATAGTTTAGCAAATTTTCCCTTCTTTTAGAAAGCTGAAAGTGAAGAGAGAAATCATGACGGAATAAGTATACCAGCCTTAACTAAATCATACAAAAGCATACCAGCCTTAACTTTAAATCATACTAAGGCAATTCATACATTCCTTGCCAATCTTGACGATTTGTAAACTCAATTCATCAAATTTCTACCAAACACCGAATTCCACAATAAAATCACAATCTCAAATTCTCAACCCATATTTCTGGCTTTCGCCCCAAATTCAAATGATTTGATTATGGCATGTTTAAATCGTAGGAGTGCTAGATCATTTTTTGAGATAGATGGTAGTTTGGCAACGAGGGTGAATTTTAGAGGAAAGTGTAAATCTTAATGTGTGAAAAGGTACGAGTAGCCCCTGGCAGATAAAATTAGAGTGTCGTCTTAGATGATTTGATCACATAAAATGTCAGCCTTCCAATGACCATGTTATGAGAGATGTATTAGAAACAGTCTATGTTAAGAAAGGTAGATATAAGTCTAAAAAGACTTAGCTAGAAAGTATTATAATTGATATTTTTTATTAGATTTAAATAAGAATGACTCTTAAAAAAGCACCATGGAGAGAAGTGATTCATGTAGCTGTCCCCACATAGTGAGATAAAGGCTTGTTGTTGTTGTATGTGTAAATCTTTGTGATGAATTTATAAATATAATGTATTTCGGTGAGATTTGGGTAGATCTCCTGAATTTAAATCAAGATGTTTTTCACAAATAATAATCCAAATATGTACAACAAAACATAAAAGATGCATTATTCATATGGGTGGACATAATGTGGAGGGATTAAGTTAAGAAGACAGACCAAAGCCTGCATGAATTAAAATTGTACAAAAAGATTTATGAAAATCAGATTTAACAACTCAAATAATTTGTGCAAATAAACTTACCAATTAAAACAATACTCAACCAGAATGAATGAAAAATAATGATCAATAAAACTGACATAAAACAATTTGGATACAACTAATATGATGATTATGATTATATAATTTACCAACCTCGAATGTGGATATACGTCTTTCTATCTTATTTTAAGAAAATCATGAAGAGTGTTATTAGTAAGTACAAATAATCTTCACTTGAAGGACACTGGGTTTTGGTTTGCAAAAGCACAAGAACATTATTTTTCAGGTTTAGTTTGCTAGTAGAATACTGAGCAAAATATTAAAAAGGCAATAGGAAATATAGGTGACAACTGACGATAAGAAGGCTATTGCTTGGCATCCAGGATCGTCAACTAAGGCTATTTGCATAACATTGCATTTAATCCATAAACAAGTGTCAGAATAATTAACCAACATAAAATAAAAAACAGCCATAAAAAGCTTCTTAGGAGGGAAAAAAGAGCTTATCTGGTCATAATGAGAAGACAAGAGGCCTTCCTCCCAACTTCGACAGACAATAACAGGATTTGCACCAGTGGTAGCAACAAAAACCACCAATTTCACACGGCCAAGAAGGCGCAAGCAAGCCATGAACATAAAAATGGTCACTGGAATCATGAATGTTCGCATAAAATATAGACCATACCATAACCCACCAAGACCTGAATTGCATAGCTCTCTAGATGATCCCTATAATCAAATCCAAGCTTGCATTTCAAAGGTGAATGCTAACTTAAAACAGTAGCTCAGATAAACTAATCGTGATGGAGTATAGATATTCATTTCACGCATGCATTTGAAACCACAGAAATTGCAGAACCAAATTTCATGTTCTAAATAACAAGGTTTCATTGTCCCATGATACAAATGTATCAAGTATTATTTTGTTTTCATGTTCTTAAAAAAGAAAGAATTTCTTCAATATTTTCAAGTGTGTTGAGAATATAATCATAGTGCCAAAGCTTTAACAAAGGTCGGAAATTCAGAAGGCACTGGGAAAACCTAGACTATGAAGAAAGTTGACTTCCAAATCTTGTGCTGGAAGATTGATTAGACGAAAAAACATGTTTCTATTCAATTTTTGACCTGCTGTAGAACCTGCCTACCTCTCTCTTGCTTTGCTGGTGCTGCATCTTGAGCGCCCCCAAGTAATAAAAAAGAGAATTAGAGGGAACAGATGATCCCAGGTGCAGTAAAAGTGCTCTTCGACACCTTGTTTGATTGTTTCTTCCATGCACATCCTTTCGACAAGCACAACCAGAGTTACGTCCATATTATTCCCATCTAGCTCTCTATCACCACCTCCTTTCTTGTTATCTAGCTCACTAGTTCGTGAGGTGTTTACGACGACAAGCAAAAAACTAGGGGAGATTTTGAGCACCTCGCGAGCACCCATACAAACAATACTTAGTATGGTGGGTATATTCCACCCTAATCTAGGCGCTTTGAGCACCATCCATACAACGGACGCCGAGGGAATTTTTTCTTCCTAGAAGAATCAATGATACGATGGGCACAGGCCTTCATGGATAGCAATGGAACACAGTATATTACTGTGTTTTGCAGTCTGCAATTTGCATATCTGTTTCTTGTTCGCAAGTTTTCATCTAATTTAGTTCACCCCTCTACATGTCCTCTTTATTCAACTCTCGTTTATCTCTCTCTTTTTTTTTTTAAATCATTAACCCCCTTTTAAAATGGAGAGCTTTTGCCATACAAGTAACGTACAGGTCAATAGGTCATGGGCTGATGAGGCAAAGAAGGACAAAAGCAGCAATCAATATCAAATCCCTACAAACTCAAGCCCTAGCCTTGTGGATTGACTTCATGCCTAACGAGCGAGAGTGGTTGATCCACAAGCAATTGGTTCTTGGATCAGTCAAGCTCACCTTCTCCGCTGATGGGGCAATTGTGAAAGGGCCATGTTTGGCAAGCGACATGTCCGAAATGGGAACGTGAAGGTTTGCGTGACAATATGCGTGAGATAATGTTGTGCTGTTGTGAGCACATTCTTCGCAATCTTGAACATAAAAGGGTGGAGCGGTGAATTGTGCACATTCTTCGCACATGCATATACATGTGGTGTGTCCATGCATGTGCAGGTGTGTGCAAGTGTACATATGTGCGGGTGCGTGTGCACATAAGCATGCATGTGTGTGAGTATGTGTGCCCGTGTGGGTGTGCATATAAATGTGAGTGCATGTGTCTATGCGTGTAATGTGTGCATGTGCGCACTCATGTGTGTGTATATATCTCCATTATTTTTTGTCGAGCATCTCAACTCAAAATAATTTTGATTTAAAACCAAGCCAGAATCAAAATTTTTTATCTTACTCGAGCAAGGCTCAATTAGATATCAGCCGTAGATATAATCCATAAATCATCACAAATAAATAAAGTTAATTAAAATGGAAAAAAAACCACGGCATCAATATGCTTTGTAATCACTTGGCACTTTAAAACTGGGAAATTATCGATGCATCTATCAGTTAAATCATTTTCAAACACTAACTTGAAAAAGAAAACCATTTAATATAACCAAAGAGTAAAAATAACCATTTTGGTCCTCCTAACTAGAACTTAGATAGCCAAGCCACTAGTAAACAAAAGCTTTCAGGACAACTAGGACATCAGGTGCGTTCTCACCTAGAACAAATGAAGTAAACAAGCATTAAAAAAAGTTCATGTTACAATTAGCTTGGATCATTAACATAGTTAACTTGGGGAAAAACAAGATAGCAATGAAAAAAACTTCGTTTACATAATGCTACCATGATACCAGCCAGGTGCTTGAGAAATTGTGAAACAAAAAAAAAGAACTCGGGGCACCAAAAAAAGAGGTATGTTTAATAACATTGTAGTGATATTACAGGGAATGGAAAAACTTCCAGATTGATGGCTACAATTGTAATAGATAACACTGAAAAAAAAAACATAAAAAAGGATCAGCAAGATTGCAAATGCTAACCAAATAAAATTAGTAATCAAAATAAGAATAATTAATAAAACAAAGGGGTACAACTCTGCAAAATTTATCAAGACGACTCTACAGAGTCTTCTTGTTGAAAAGAGCCACAGGTTGAGAGATTTAACCTTCTCATGAAATAGAGGCAATAGTAGATGCAGACTTTAGTTTCTTTGCTGAAAAACCCTTATTTGATTTGTTTGTTTTCCTTTTCTTTGGAAAAACCCTTTCTTCCACATCTGGAGAAATTGCCTTGAATTCTTCATTGATAACTTCATGGTGATCATTTGCTTGCTTACAAAGTTCAGAAGGAATATGCTTCTCCAGCGCAACAAACTCTGAGGACAACACGGATGTTTCACTGAACTGCAGTGAAACATTCTCAGGTTCTATGACGGACATTTCATTTAAAATGTAATCCAACAAGTAACTGCTCCTCACAAGCCTATCAATTCTGCTGAAGTGCCTCTGCGAGTAAGGAATAAGACCTTCTAAAAGTTCACTGATGCCTTTTATCTGATAGATAAGTAAGAGGATATATTAGAAATGTTCCTTAAATGATCATGAAAATCTAAAAGATCATCTAAAGTCATTGTAAGCAGAAAAATAGAACTAGTGTATGAGGAAAGCCATTTATAGATAACACCACGGGAAATGCATTTGAAGACAAAAAAAAATCGGAAACTTTGCATCAAATTCAGAACTGCATTGGTGAATTCAGTTATCTTCTTGAATTGACTACTGGTAATAGAGAAGAAAATATGAAAACAATACCAAACAACAAAAAATGCACTGTGAAGATCTTTCTTCAATTAGCCTGAAATCTGAGTAAAGAAACAAGCTGTGTATGAAAGAAAGGAAAAAAAAAACTTATACAATAGGTATGTCCCATAAAATGTCTTCAATAATACAAAAAAATATTCACAAGATAAAATTGGGGGGTATGCACTTCAAAGTGTGGACGTTGGGTAAATGCAAAATTCAGAATATTTCTACACCAGGAATGTTTCCATTAAATCTTAGGCTCTTACCAATATCAGGAAATGCTAACGACGGCATTCCGATGCCAGAAGACAACTTATGTTTAAATATTAGGAATTTTCCCGCAACATTTCGAACATGCTTCTCAAGTTCAGTAGCATCAAGAAGCAGAACCAGTTAACAGTGAAAATAAATGATTGCTAATTGAAGTTTGCCTACCTATTACACAATGACAACGACAACGACAACACTAAGACGATGAGTAGTACAAAAAAAATTGAGAAATAAATATATAGAGAATGAGAGGGATTGGTTTTTTTACTTCAATCAAAATAAGAATGTTAAGATGAATGTGAGGAAAACTTATGAAAGTTAAATTGAAGAACAAAAATATTATATGACGGAGGGAGTAACATATATTGAAGATATAGTAAAATAAATAAATTTGGGTGTTTTGCACATCTTTGACAAAGAGTAAAATAAGTGATATGAGGATCTGATCATGAGGATAATGGGTCAATATGATCATTCATTTTAAAGAATACTAAAACAAGAAGCATTCTCCTTAATTTAGGCATTACAGTGTGAATATATTAGATCAGAATAGTTAGTTCTTGACATCCGTTTAATTGATAATAATTAAAAAATGTTAACGAAGTTGATTTTCATATTGCACACATGATGTCATATATGTTTCCAAGAGCCATAGGCACAATCAAACCTTCATTAGACATCATATGAAAGAGATTAAGGACCTGGAAGTCAGGCCATTGAATTAACATTTTGATTATAACAAGATACGAATCAGTTCGAATTTTTTTTACTCTTTTAGATAAGCTTGTTTTAAAATTTTAAATTCTCTATTAACATAATTTCTATTTAAATTATATTATAGATTGAAGTTATCTAATTTGGTATTGGTATATATGATTCACTTTAAATAAGACTACACGACAAAGCATTCCTTGCAATTTAGACATCAAATCATGGAAGAATAAAAAAATCAAATCAAATGATGACAAATGATCTAATTTATTGTTGAAGATTGAAGAATATTGACAATGGTGGTTCTCAAATCAAAACATTAAGATCGAAGAGGATGTTGCTAAGAATCCAAAGGTAAGATCAAATAATTGATAGCACATCATAATATCATATGAGGGAAATCAAGACAACAAAAGCTAGACCGCTGGATTAAAATTCAAATTACAGCATAATAATAATGAGTCTTAATTCTTAAACTTAGTCTGAATAATCTTAATTTTAAATTTTAATTTCCGGATCAAGACTTGTTTTCATGAAATTTTTTAGTAGATTGAAGTTACGTAATTTGTTATTATTGAATAGGGGTTTCTTCTTTTTGTGAAATTTATTTCTGAGTAGATCAAACATTTCCCTGTTATAATATCTTCGAATAAATTCAAATCAAATTATTCCAATTCTTTTCCCTTTCCCCTCCTCCCTCTGCCACTGTTTTTGTAGTAAGAAAACTGAAGCCTAAGGTTTTCTTGGCACTGTAGCCTGTTGCCACTACTTCCAGAAACCGTGGCTGGGTGTTATTATGAACTGGGTAGACCCGGGAAAGGCACCGGAAGCCTTTTGCTTGCCGCATCTGCTCTCTGCTTTTGCAAGCAGCTGAATCTTATTGCTGTTATAGCTGCTGCTCTTGCTCTCAGCTTGCTGCCGCTGCACCCCTCCATAGTTACTGAGACCCTATGATGCACAGACACGTACATGACAACGCGGACACGGGATATGTCAATTATTAAAAATTATAGAACAGGATACGGGTTTGACTCGGCATTATAAATTTTATAGAGAGGATGGGGAGAGAAATTTAATGAGCAGAATAGTAAAAATAATTGAGAAATAATAAGTCATTTAACAAGGATTTGTGCTTAAATAATTAATATTAGGATTTCAAAAATCGGGCGTCAATTGTGTGTCAAACATTGAGTGGGGAGATGATAACGCTGTTGAGGGGCGTGCATTGATATTTTGTAATGGATATCAAGCATCGATGTTGAGATGGTGTTGGTCGTCGATGTCGAGACAGCATTGGTCATCGATGTTGTGATGACATTAAATAAAGATGAGATGTCGAAATAGCGTGGGGTGTGATTATGGATGTAGAAATTATTAGCGTTGACCGTCAATGTTAAGAAAGTTTCAGCCGTCAATGTAGAGATGATTTTGAAACATTGATGTTTGATGGCGTCGGACGTCGATATTCAGATAACACATGCGGTATTGTGAAATTTTAATTGTGACCGACCAAAGAGAAAATAAAATGTGAATGTTTGGGGAATGAGGTTATTGAGTACGGACAATTGATTTGAGACTATGGAGAGGAAATAAAAATTTTTCTTTTTATTTTTTTAATAAATAAAAATTTTGAAATACAAGAAATTATATTAAAAAAATTTCATAAATATTTAGAACATGCGTGTCTAATTTATTTTTAATATTTTTTTAATTAGATACATCTTTGGCATCCCCGAAAAGTCTCAGAGATGTGTTGTGCGCATGTCATGTCCGATACGTGTCAAACACTACATGCCTTTTAAGGAAAAGTGTCGGTGCATCATAGTTGAGACATGTAAGGGAAAATTCCAAGAAGGCCAAGATGTTGGTTACTGCATTCCATTAAATAGAAGATTTGTTTGATGTTTCCTAAACATTAGTAAGGAAATAGACATTTATGACTATCTGAAGAGGGGGAAGCAAGAAAATTAAAAAATAGTGTAGAAGGATTGTGGGACTCAACCAATTTTGGCATGTATCTTCGAGTACACGGATTAAGGAGTTCTAATAACTACATCAATTGTCTTATGGATCTTAGATTGCAATTCGTGTGCCTCCTCTTTCTATTTTAGCCATTGGATTGGAGATTTTTTTTCCAAAATAGGAAAATGGGTAGTACGCTGACATTCAAATCATTAAAGATATGTATGCATAAGCTATTACTTGTGTTCAAACACAAGGTGGTTTGACCAAGTATTTTCCTATTTCGGTTGGATTACATCAAGGATCAGCCTTAAGCCCATATCTTTTTGCTTTAGTCATGGATGTTCTCACTAGACATTTGCAAGAGGATGTACCTTGGTGTATGCTTTTTGCTGATCATTTTCTTCTTGTTGAGAGACTAGAGAGGGAGTTGAAGGTAAACTTGAATTATGGAGATCAACCTTAAAGTCTAAAGATTTCCGCTTGAGTAGATCTAAAACTGAATATATGGAGTGCAATTTTAGTATCAATAGACATAGTAAGGAGATTGTGACTTTGGGCAATCAAGTCATTAATAAGAGTACACGTTTTAGATATCTTGGATCTATTGCTCAAAGTGATAGTGTAATAGATGGAAATATTATCAGCAGAATTCAAGTTGTATGGTTGAAGTGGAGGAATACATCGGGCTTGTTGTGCGATAGAAAAGTCCCCCTCAAGCTTAAGTGAAAATTCTATAAGATGGTGGTGAGACCTGCAATGCTTTATGGTGCCGAATGTTTTCAATTAAAAGAAAAGCATAATACTAAGTTAAGTGTTGCAGAGATAAGAATGCTTAGGTGGATGAGTGGCTTTACCCTTAGAGATAGGATACAAAATGAGCATATACGTGAAAAGGTTGGAGTAGCTCCAGTGGAAGATAAGATTAGAGAGAGTCGCCTTAGATGGTTTGGTCACATTAAACGGAGGCCTTTCGATGACCCGGTTAGGAAAGAAGAGGTATTAGATTTGACTTATGTTAAGAAAGGTAGAGGTAGACCTAAAAAGAATTGGTTAGAAGATATTAGAAATGATCTATCTTTATTCGATTTATATGAGAATTTGACTTTTAATAGGACACAATGGTGAAAAAGGATTCATGTAGCCAACCCCACGTACTGGGACAAAGGCTTGATACTGTTGTTGTTGTTGTATAAATAGATTTTGTTTATTTCTACACAATGAATGTTTTGATGCTCACTACATGCAACCTCACGTCCGTTGATTGTCATTCACGTCATGCATGCTCGAATTGATTGTAGACTATATATGGGGGTCAACAGATTGAGTACTGCGCATTTTTTAGAGGAAATATCATAATATGAAGGAGACCGAAACAACTTGTTGCTTTAAAATCTAAATTTATATCTGAATTTAGAGCCTCTACCCAAGAAATTTGCGAGCATCTATGAATCAAAATAATTTTGGAATATTTAAAAGTAAATGAGAAGAACTAAAAAAGAAAACTTGTGATAACAAATCTACTATCGACATTGCTCATAATTTAATACAACATAACCGTATAAAATATATAAAGTAACTAGATATTCCATAAAAGAGAAATAAGAAAGTGGGTTGATCTATACTCTATATGTGCAAATATGAAATAAGCTTGCTGACATTTTCACCAAATGACTTTGTAGCCCCACAATCAAAAATAGTGTAAGACTCTGTAGCCCCACAATCAAAAATAGTGTAAGCAAATATGAAATGGTAGATTTATACCATTCAGTTGGAGGGGAGCATTGAAGGATCCTGAGATACACAAGTCAACCAATCTTAGTAGAGAAACTTGAGCACACATAATACGGATTATAAATGTTGCATTGATTCTCGTATGGCCTTTAGATTACAATTCATGTATCTTATCTTCCTATTCAAACTGTCAGCCTCTCTTGGAAACTTTTCTCTCTTTTTTTTATAAATAGTTTTAATTTATTTCTATTATAAGCCTTTTGAAGAAGCCTATAAATATTTTCATACTTCATACATAATCAAGCAATAAAATTAAAAATATTTTTTCCTATTTTTCTACTTTTTATACAAAGGATATTACTGTGATAAAAAAAATAGAAGACCAAACCATTGAAAAAAGGCTATCTACACCGAGAAAACTTAATTAATAGATTGGTTTACATATCAAAATGCATCAATCATAGGACGGGGAAAATTAATGCCAAATTATTGGAATAGAAAGGGATGATCCTAACCTAGACTTTGTTAAAAAATGCATAATAGGTTGGAAAATGGGAATTCATAAATCCAACCTAAAATAATTGGAATAAGGTTAATGATGATGAAGAAGAAGATGGTGACATATATGAGACTCATGTGGCTTTCTTGACTGTTTAAGTATGAAAAGGCTTCTGCAATAACATTGGAAATCAAAGTTCTCGGGATAAATCAACCTAGTAAAGCTTGCAGACTTGCTATTACATTACCTCTATAACCTCCGTAGGCGGAAACAACTTAAATACTCGAAAAAGCACGAAGTTGGCAACATGGCACAGTTTAGGTTTTGTATTCCACTCCCGAACATACTCAAGAAGAACACGGAGTTCATCCTTCCCAATATTGCGGAGAGATTTCTCGAGGGGATCTACAGCATCTCTCCTACACGATGAATCAAATGAGTAGCCAAGGATAAAATAATAGCAAAACAAGACCAGACTAAACAACTACTACAAACCTGCATAGTTGAGAGAGCAATTCAAAAAGTTTATGTGGTCTTCTCAGTTCAAATGCAAGTTGAATTGCCTTGGCATAATCAGCATCTGAGATAGCATTTTCGAGTTCTTGGCCTCTAAGAATTGCTTCCTCCTGTATACTCAGCAAAAAAAAACCAGATGTTACCAAAGAAAATAAAATAAATATAACCAATAAAGTTATCCAACGAAAAATTAGGTTTTCATGGCAGAAAAATGGAGGGTAGCTTAACAATCAGAACGTAGCATAGAAATTTTTTGCCAATAAGAAAAATTTGCAAGTAAAGAAAATACCAAGTTAAAAAACAATATCTCAACAAATTTTGAGATAATCGCAAATAACAAAAGAAACGGTGAAATATGAAAAGAATATCCGTGGAAAAGAAAACAATGGCTCCAAAAACAAATTTTATTGCACTTCGTTAAGTGTATGATGTTTGAATATAACATTAAAGAAGTGCTTGGAATAACTATTTATATTCAAGGAGAACAAGCCAACGCATCAACAAGTATGCAACTATAGCAGCATATATGATGCATGCAAATTTCAGTTTATTTTAGTTTTTATTGTAATTTGAATGATATAGTTTTTTTTATTTTTTTATGCTACCCTATAATGGAAATCATCCAATGATCATGAGTAGGTAGTGCTTAGGCTTGGCAAACTTTGGGTGTGCTAGCTAGTTGAGTTCTTTGGCCTTTGGGCTGCTGGTTGCTTCTCGAGTTGGGCTTGGCTGCTCGGTTTTGGGCTGTGTTTTTTGGAGCTGCTTGGTTATAGCTCATTAATGCTTGAGCTTCTGTTTTAGCTCATTATTTTGGAAAGTTATCTCACTTTTTAGCTCATTATGTGGAGTGGATTCTTGCCCTTTCCCCTTCTCTATGGCTCTTCAGTTTTCCCTGCCTGGTTGCCTGTTCCGGTTCCCCTCCACTGGCCACCCGTTCCTTCCCCCCTTGGCTGCTTTCTCCGATTCTCTGTGTGGTTGTTCGGGTGCTATTTCTGGGCTAAATGATGGCCTTCCATTTCCCCTTACCTGATTGGTTCGGTTGGAGGTGGTTTGGTTGTTTGGCTGCCACCTTTTCTCCAATAAAATTGAGATGTTTTGAAGCATAAAAGGTTGTTGATTATTTGAGCAAAGTCTCTTAAAAAATCTGAGGGTTTCTTCTTCTTTGGAAAAGCTTGAGAGCTTGTTCCATTTCTCTCTTCCTCCCTACTATTTCATCTTGGGCTTCTAACCTCTTTCTTCTCTCTGCAAGTTCCACTCCACTTGTATCTTTCTTCTTGAGCTATTGGAGGCGTTTGTTGGCTGATTTTGTAGCATTTGCCAGAGTTTTGGTGGACGTTGGACCTTGTAGCTGTGGTGGACCCTTGGTTTGCAAGCCCCTAAGCACTTCTTTTATATTGCCTACTTTCGTTGCATGTGAGGAAACCGCTTGTCAGTTGTTCTGAGGGTAGTTGTTTTTAATTTTAATTTTGTTTCGTTTGTTCTTGAAGTTTGTTTGGATGTTAGTATTCTAAGTGTTGAATTGATTCATGTTCTACTAGTCCAGGTGTTCTCCTCTCTTGGCTCTTTCTAATCTAGTTTGCCCACATCAATATATTACAAGTGCAGCAATTGGAAACATAGTATATCAAATGATATCAATGCAGAAACTAAGCCAGAAAAAGGGAGATATCCTTAGCAGTTTAATGTGCATTTTGCTGAAAGATAGCAACAATGGATGATGGACTTGGACAAAGGTGCTTACTTCCATTCGGAAATTCTCCTCCTTGTCTGCAGCAGTACTGTCAAACCATAGATTAATAACTGCATCTTCACCGCCAGTAGCAAACATTTCAGACTTCCTGCCAATAGCCAATGCCCAAATCTGCAGATTAAAGGAAAAAAGAAAAGAAAAAAATATGTTCAAAGAAGACAACTATTACACCCAAGAATATGCATATCATTGTTTCATATCAAGCAGATCAAAACCATTTTCCTATGTGAGAATTCATTCTGCTAGTCACATTCTAGTTTGTCAGAAGACCAAAGAAAAAAATTTCACTGGAATAAGTGGAACAAAACAGGCAAGCTACTTTATCAAGATTCCAGCAGCCAACTTACCAAGCAGGTGGCTATAATACAGAAAAAACCAGCTCTGATGGCCTCTGGCAAGATTATTGAAGTTGGACTATTTTAGGTGATGTCAGACAAAACTTTTTTTTTTTCAATTTCTGCTGGAAAGTTTGTCGATAAAAATCACCATATGTTTTTAGAGAGACTAAATTTAGTGACTATAATACAGAAAAAAACAAATATGGCCAGCAGCAGTTGTAGCAGGCAGGGTTTTTTAGCTGTTTTGAGGATGTAAGAATACATGTGCCTTTTATGCAGATAGAATAAGAATGTTATGAAATTTTGAGAAGAGGAGAAATAGATAAGAAAGTTCAGTTAAACTAGAAGGAATTAACGACGCAGAAATGATGCAAAAAGTTTTGCGGTGACATGTTTCCTAATTGAAATCAAGGATGAAATAAAAGGTTAAATGAGCAATATACAAATTATTAATATAGACAAAAACTTATCTGTTTCAAAGAAAATTAGAAGAATATGCAAAATTTGCATCCAATGCTGTGATGCACCGACACGCCTCTTAAAGAGGGTATGCAGTGTCGGACACGTGTCGGACACGGACACGCGTCGGACACGGCATGGACACGTGTCCGACACGGCATTGGAGTGTCGGAATTTAAAACATTAAAATTTAAATCGGACACGCGTGTCCGACACGCGTGTCCGGTTATTAAATGATAAAATCGTCCGTTCTATTTAACCTTTTCCGCGAACGAGAAGCCCTATTTTTCCGATCCACGAAAGAAATCTTTTAGGGCGGACCGTGAGAGCTCGCAGTCGACGCCAAAAGGAGCCCGCTGCCTTCGCCTTCCGTTCCTTCGTCATTTCTACTTGGCCAAACAGAGCTCGTCTTTCTCATTCCTTCGTTCTTGCGTTATTTCTGCTATCATTCGAGGCAAGGTTCGCAATCAAGGCCAAACAGAGCACCTTCTGCGCGCAAGAGAGCCAAGACCTGTAAGTCGATTTCGTCATTTCTTCTCTTCGTTGTTGAAAAACCTAATGTACATGCTCGATACCGCTCGGTATCGCTAGGTACATGCTCGGTACCGCTCAATACATGCTCGGTATTGCTTAGTACATGCTCGGTACTGCTAGGTACATGCTCGGTACTGCTAGGTATATGCTCGGTACTGGTATGTACATGCTCGGTACTGGTAGGTACATGCTCGGTACTGGTAGATACATGCTCGGTACTGCTCGGTACTGGTAGGTACATGCTCGGTACTGGTAGGTACATGCTCGGTACTGGTAGATACTGCTCGGTACTGGTCGGTACATGCTCGGTACTGGTAGATACTGCTCGGTACTGCTCGGTACATGCTCGGTACTGGTAGATACATGCTCGGTACTGCTAGGTACATGCTCGGTACTGCTAGGTACATGCTCGGTACCACTCGGTATTTTCACGTACAAACAACTTACGAACTTTAAAATCAAGCAGAACTTCAAAATTACTCTTACAATAAAATTTTGTTCCGGGGGCGCTAGGTATATGCTCGGTACTGGTATGTACATGCTCGGTACTGGTAGGTACATGCTCGGTACTGGTAGATACATGCTCGGTACTGCTCGGTACTGGTAGGTACATGCTCGGTACTGGTAGGTACATGCTCGGTACTGGTAGATACTGCTCGGTACTGGTCGGTACATGCTCGGTACTGGTAGATACTGCTCGGTACTGCTCGGTACATGCTCGGTACTGGTAGATACATGCTCGGTACTGCTAGGTACATGCTCGGTACTGCTAGGTACATGCTCGGTACCACTCGGTATTTTCACGTACAAACAACTTACGAACTTTAAAATCAAGCAGAACTTCAAAATTACTCTTACAATAAAATTTTGTTCCGGGGGCGCTGTCCCCGGAAACCCCCGCAAGGGCGCTGCCCCTTGACCCCGCGACCTGACCGGGCAGGTCGAACCCCGCCAGGGGGCAGCGCCCCCTTGGACCCCCGGCAGACCGGTATATTATTTTATTCATGTTGTCATTTTTTTATTTCACTTCATATCAATTTAATTCGATGTATTCATATGCATGATTTGTTTGTTAGCAAAATGAGCTCGGCTGCTGGTGGGAGTGGATTAGGTGAAGGTTCAAAAGAGCCATCTGTAGAAACTGATAAGCCATTATGGATTCATGTTACAAAGTTAGGAAAAACATTTGAAGGAGGAGGGAATGTGTCATTCAAATGCAATTATTGTGGTGGCACCTACAAAGGATCTTATTCTAGGGTGAAGGCACATCTACTTAAAATTTCTGGCCATGGAATAAAAATGTGTCCTAAGATTACTACGTCGCAGTTGATTGAATTGAACAGACAAGTTGATGAAGCTGAATCTAGGATCCAAAGGACACTCCCTAAAGAGGTACCTTTGCCATCTACTCATGGCTCATCTCACACTTCTTCCTCATCTGTGAGAGTTGATCAAGCTTTATCATTTAGAAGTGAAGGATATGAAACAAAGAAAAGAAAAGGAGTAGCCAGTAGTCCTCTAGAGAAGGCTTTTAATTTGCAGCAGCGAGAGGAATTGGATGGTGAAATAGCAAGGATGTTTTTTTCAGCGGGACTTCCTTTCAACCTTGCAAGGAATCCTCATTATAAAAATGCATTTATTTTTGCATGCAACAACAACCTCGCAGGATATGTTCCACCTGGCTACAATGCATTAAGATCGAAATTATTGGAAAGAGAAAGAGCACATATTGAGACATTGCTTGAACCAACAAAAGGAGTGTGGAAAGAAAAAGGTGTTAGTTTGATGTGTGATGGTTGGACAGATCCTCAAAGAAGACCTCTTATTAATTTCATGGCCGTTACAGAGAATTACCCAATGTTCATTAAAGCAGTGAATTGTGAAGGAGAATACAAGGATAAACATTTTATTGCCAATTTGATTAAAGAGGTGATAGTCATGATTGGGCCTTCAAATGTTGTGCAGGTTATTACAGATAATGCACCGGTGTGTAGAGCTGCAGGATTATTGGTGGAGCAAACTTATCCCCATATATTTTGGACACCCTGTGTTGTGCATACTTTAAATCTTGCTCTAAAAAATATTTGTACAGCAAAGAATACAGAGGCTAATGAAATCATCTATGCTGAATGTCATTGGATAACAGTGGTTGCAGATGATGCTGTTCTGATCAGAAATTTTATTATGAACCATTCTATGAGACTTTCAATGTTTAATGATTTCTCCCACTTGAAAATGCTAGCTGTTGCTGAAACTCGTTTTGCCTCTGTAATAATCATGTTGAGAAGATTCAAACAAATTAAAAATGCTCTTCAATCTATGGTGATTAGTGAGAAGTGGTCTTGCTATCGAGAAGATGATGTTGGGAAGGCAAGGTATGTTAAAGAAAAGGTCTTAGATGATTTGTGGTGGGATAATGTAGACTACATTTTGGCTTTCACTGATCCAATTTATGATATGTTGAGAGAGGCTGACACAGATAAATCATGTCTACATTTGATTTATGAGATGTGGGATTCTATGTTAGCAAAAGTGAAAGAAATTATATATAGACATGAAAGAAAGTCACATGATGAAGACTCAAGTTTTTGGAGTATTGTCTATACTATTCTTGAAGATAGATGGAGCAAAAGCAACACACCTTTGCATTGTTTGGCTCATTCATTAAATCCAAGGTATATTTATATTTATCTTTTAAATTAATTTAAATTTGTTGGTAAATGAACATATAATTTTATATGCTTTGTATTATTTGAAGGTATTCAAGTAAAGAATGGCTTCAAGAAGACCCTCAACGTGTCTCACCACAAAAAGATTTAGAAGTTTCAAATATGAGAAAGATATGCCTGAAAAGATATTTTCCAAATGAGTAGGAGAGAAGAAAAATTAATATAGAACTTGCAAAGTTCTTTGGATATTTAGAAGATTTTGGTGATCAAGAATCTTTGGTTGATAGATGGAGAATGGATCCAAAAATGTGGTGGTTGATTCATGGAGCTTCAGCACCGCTTCTTCAAACAATAGCAATAAAACTTCTTGGTCAAGTATCATCCTCTTCCTGTTGTGAAAGAAATTGGAGTACATACTCATTTATTCAATCAATGAAGAGGAATAAAATAACTCCACAACGTGCTGAAGATTTAGTTTATGTGCATACAAATCTTCGTCTTCTATCAAGGAAAACCCCACTTTATATGACAGGTGATAACAAGATGTGGGATGTTGCTGGAGATGGGTTCGAGTGCCTTGATGATATGGGATTATTGGAGGTTGCAAATCTTTCTCTAGATGAACCAGAGTTGGAAGCAATGATATTCAATGATGATGATATTGAAGGCCAAAGACCAACATCTGAATCTAATTTTATCATTCCCTCTATTGAGTAGTTAGACATTCATGTTGTATTAAATGATTTTTTGCTTATATTTTTGTGTTTGTACTAGACATTTTGTACTAAACATATTTATGTTATAACTTATAAGCTAAACAAGTTATCATAAAATTGATTTATTATTGCTTGACATTTTTACTATAATGTCATCTTAATTTTTATATATTATATTAAAAAATTATTATGCCGTGTCCACGCCGCACCCGTGTCCTATTTTTTTTTAAATTGCCGTGTCCCGTGTCCGTGTCGTGTCGTGTCTGTATCGCCGTGTCCGTGTCCGTGCATCATAGATCCAATGATATTTTAAGGATAAAAAAAATAAAAAATTTGTATATAGATTTAGGACCGGTGAAAATTACACGGTGATCAGTCTCACAACACAAAAATTTTCAAATTATACAAGATTGAAAATTGTTTATCACTCAAACAAATCAAACGCTAATATTAAAGAATATAAAGAGAACGGGGAAAAAAAGTAACCAAACAACAATCAAGCCCTTGAACAAGACCTCACTAAAGAAAAACATCTCAAATTTTGTGTTCAGCACTCGCAACAAATTAAAATGATCGGCAACCAACTAGTACACAAATTTAAGAGCAGCTAAAAATTTTTAGAAAGGTAAAAAAACTATCTTTTACATGCGTCAAACTCTTTATTTGTAGTCACGGAATTCCCTATAACAAAATCAAGCATTAGGCACAAAATTGATAAATTCAGAAGCCCCATCAAGAGGCATGTATCATTACAAAATAATGCATAGAAAACAATCGGAACAACAAAAATCATAGAATTCCATGGCAGAGGAAAGCTGCAACTAACAAGTCAACAATATGAGTGCATGGTCTAGCAGGAGACAAAGCCACAGGCTAAATAGAGCTCCACAATTCCCATAACAGAGATCCATAACTCACACATTGGAAACAAAGCCAGAAATAGAGAGCTAAAATAATACCCAAGAACAAATTCGTACAAGGCTAGATCAAATACAAAATTCATGCAGGCCCATATCAAATACAATTCCAAACAAAGTCTAACAGCAAACTATAAGGGAACACTCCAATTAAAGACCAAATTCCTTGCAAGCCCAAAAACATAGAACTCCAACAAAAATGAACAAGAAATTAGATCAAATCAAACCAAGGTCAAAGAGCTGACTGATAAAGTCAAAATCAACATAAGGAACCGAACTAGGCCAGAGAAGAGTTCAGAACATGAAAAAATATGAACCATTCTCATAAAAATCATTATAGGAAAGACAAGAATAAAACTAAAATTTTGAAAATAGGGCAATTAAAGAAAAATCAAAACTCAACAAGTCGATTGGTATTCAATATGTCCAAGTTAAAAAATTTGTCTCCAACGATTCAAAGATTCGATAGTATCAAGCAAGCTTGGGCTGTTGGGCATAACTACTATATTTTTAGAATTGAGTGTATAGAATTGTTTAATAAAGTGTTGGATATGAATTCGCAAAGAAGAGATAGAAAGAGAGAATAATCCAATGCATTTTTAGCAAATTTATGAAATAAACTATAAGAAAAATACATCAAAGATTGGACAATTACTAGAACTCCATGAAATTATCACTCTTTAAGCATTCATCCCATTGTGCGCGTAATTTTGTATGATCTTGCCATTATAGCGATTAATTTCTGAAAGATTTCTATAGATAATTCTTTAGAATTTATAAAATCATTACTTCATACGATGGTTTGAATCCAACATATATCTTGTTCACATCAGTAGAGTAAATTTACAATTATAATAATTAGCAGTCAACTTTATGCGCATAATTTCATGGAAAAAGATAAATCAAGAAATGACTAATATAATTAGAAACAACTAATAAAAATATCAAAATACTAAATATCCCTAATTAATCCCTAAGGATGAGATGAATAAAAAAATTAAACAAGTAAACCACAGAAATATGTTATAACAAAATATGGAATGAGCATCTTCTTCAAAGAAAACTAATCCAAACAACTAGAAATCAATCAAACCAAAGTATACACTTTTAGATTTGACCATTTAAATGGGGTTTTAAATGCAAATTCTCCTTTAAAGAAAACATTATTAATACATCAATTAAAATATTGACATAATTTAGCTGTTTCCATATGGCTCTTATTAAAATTATGTGGAACAAGAAACCAAAAAGTCAATATTACTTTGATAATAAAGATATTTTGTTAGATGCTTCATAAGAAGTTAAATCTTCAAATTCATCAATTGATTCATCAACTATTATAGGCATGATTGGTTCAGTTTCACATTAAAAAAATATATATATAGATTCGGATTCAATAAGATAAGTTTAGGTTCATGTAAATAAATATTTTATAAAAAGGATAGCAGTCAACTATTGATAAGTTTAGGTTCATGTAAATAAATATTTTATAATAAATGGATAGATTCGGATTCAATAAGATCAGTTGTAGATTCATATTGCAAATATAAATCATCTTTTACATCTAAGAAATCATTAAGAGAATATTCATATAACCATCGTCTCTTCAATAAGATCAATTTACCTACGAATGATTCTTGTGTTTGTGTTTAGCAAGCTTGAGCGAGATTATTAATGAATTTTTTTTAGAAACACTAAGCATGGACGTTTTAGTCCTAATATGAGAACAATTGTAAATTTCTCAATATCCAAAGATCTATATAAGCAAAATATAATATGCTGGGTTATTGTAGCTTAATGCATCCTTAAATACTCAGCTACGATCTTTGTTTAAATATAAAATGATAATATAATAGTCTAGAGACAAATAATATGTGGCTACAATACTTTAAACTTTGCATAATATTTAAACACACAATAATCATCATCTTTGCAATTTGTAAATTGATCATGTAAAAGATATCCATAATCACAAAATGAAAAAATTTGCACTCCAACATATCTCTATACAAGTAGATTTAGCAAAAAAAAAAACTTTGCCAAAATGATTAAGCATGCGCCACTAGTCTTAATTTTGCACATTCAACGCTTTGGGAATCAAAAAAATCGAATCTTTTAAGAAAATCTTCTAAAATAACGATACAATCTAAAAATTCTCTATGATTATACATCTTAAAGAATGCAGAAATTGTATAATGTAAAAATATTGATTCACTCTAGCAAACTAAACACTAATTTAGAGAATATATATACCACCACTGATTTGCTTTCTAAGTTTCACATGTCTTGTGCTAATTCTGTTAGTACTCATATACCTGTTCGTTCGAATCTTCACTCTCTGTCTTTTATGAATTACTTGAGGCCAAGGAACTCGTACAATGGAGGATGATGAATTGAGCTTGATTTGGACCAAATGACATTTGGAATGAAATTCAAAAGAACAAATAGAAAGAATTCACTTGAATTGAACAAAACAATGAAACTTGAAGATATATATATATATATATATAATATATATATATATATAAATGATGAGGACATCTACGTGAGTTCTAGCGCGAGGAGACATGCATGATCTACGGCCATGATCTACTTTTGATTTTTATTATATTTGATGTATTTTGTTTTATGTTTTATGAGTATATTGTATTTCTTTCCATGTATGCCCTTGCTTAAGGGCCTCGTCATGTGTTAGCCTTAGGGGCAATTTGGTCTTCGTATTTTTCTTTATTCTTTTGGCTATTTAAGGCCTTCTCCTCTTCATGAGAGGGGGATGAATGAATATTTGAATGAAAAATTGTGTTTTTTTTTCTACTTCTTCTTGCATGAGAGCTTGAGAAGGGAGAGAGCTCAAGGGGAGCAAATCGCAAGGCCCACCAGTCGTTGGAAGAGTCCGCGGCTCGTGGTTAAGTTAGTCTATCTTCTCGTTTGTGTTTTCCTCCAACCACTTCCCCTCCACCACAAGAAAAGCCATTCAAAATCCTTGGGTTGAAACCGAGCCTAGCCTTCGCCGCCACCTCCTTGGAAGCCAGCCGCCGGCCACTCCCACGGCACCGGCCGGCCACCTTGCCGGCTACCTTCCCACACCCGTCCAACCCATCTCGAATTTCAAATTTCAAATTCGAAATTTGAATTTCAAATTTCAAATTCTTTCCTAATTTGAAATTCCAATTTAAGAAAGTTTCCATGATAAATGCCAATTTCAAATTAATTTAAATTGGAGTCTTTAATTTCTATTTCTACATCATCGCTCCAAATTGGAAACCCTCTCCCCCCTCTTCCCATTAATCTCCCCCTCTCAACATGCCGCCGGCCCCCTTGAGGGAATCTCCCTATTGATTGCTCATTTAATGCCCCACCCTATTTGAAATTGAAATTAATTTCAAATAATTTTTCTCTCCTAAAATTTTAAATTCTGAAATTTATTTCAGAATTGGTTTTGAAACTCCCCTCTCCCTTCCAAAACCGCCGGCCTCCTCCCCTCTTGGCTCCCCTCCATTAATTATCCCATTCAAGGCATTAATGCATATGACTTGAAATTCAAAATTCAAGTCTTTTCCCTCCCAATTTAATCAAAATTGAAATTAAATGTCAGTTTTTGATTAATCTTCCCCACCCCTTTAATTCCTTCCAAATCCACTACTCCTAAGTAAGGAATTAATTCAAACACTTCCCCTCCTTGTTGGCCGAAATTCCCCACAGCTGTTGGCTGATTTTTCCTTCCCAAATCCCTTCCAAAGCTCCAGGAAAACTGCTGCCCAACATCTCAATTTGCTGTTTGGAAATTCCTGCAGCAGCCCACCGACGTCCAGCCATCCCGGGAGCGACAATTGCTGTCCAGATCTCAGGGACAGCCCTTCTTCCTGTCTAGAAGTTTCCCTGAGCTCAATAGGTTGCTATCCTGTTGATCACAGCAAACTAGGGTGCTGTCCAGCCGTCCAAAACCAGTCCTAGCTGCTGTCCTGAGGAGATCTAGTGTCGTCCAGCCGCCCAAAGAGACTCCCATTGCTGCTGAGTGGTTCCAGAAGTTTGAAGGCTGCTGCCCCTTCATTCCAGCCATCGTCGTAGCTTCATAACTCCTTTTTTTTTTGGTAAACTCTTCACTCACTCTCTATCTTCTGAGTTTACTCTACTCGTGGTTATAATTTGATTCACAAAGCGCATGTTTTATCGCCTCCGCTAAACCTAGTATTTGAATGAGTTGTGAGAGAGGCCCTTCATAATACTAATCTTATTGTTAGCATTGGAATTTCTCGTTGAAACCACTCATGTATGCAAAGTAAGACTTAAGCTATTTTACAATGACAATGATGAGTCATGACTTCGTGCAAGGGCTAAAATTCATCATAGAAAATTTTCTTAGAACCTAAAACCGTTCATGTTTTGAATTTTTAACATTAATATATGTAGAGAAAATTTTGAAAATATTTCAGAAAGCAGCCTTCAAGATATTTCAAAGTTAGAATTAACACAAACACATAAGCCAGAAAAGGCACATTCACTGATGATCCAACATTAATGAAGCGGCTATAAATATAACATATAGGGACACAAAAGGCTATCTTACAACTGAATTGCCCGCAAACGAAAGAACAATAAAACTTGCATGCCGCACATGCACGCATAAAATAGAGGTTAGCAACCACTTTAACTTCCATGGAAGCACGAAAAGAGAATAAGATAAATTGCCTACCCTTTCATCATGTTGATCATAAGTAGCAATGCATTCATTAGACTTAATTGTCCACAACTTCACCAAGCCATCAAAACCTACGAAGTAATACACATCAACAAACTCCTGAATAGAAGCAAACGTTAATCAGAAAAAAGAGTGAAAAAGTATTATCTAGTACCACAAGAAACAAATTGTGTTCCACGTGAAAGGAAAAAGGCCCGAGATACGCCTGCAGTATGACCTTCAAATGTTTTCAAACATGAACCATCAGAAATCGCCCAAATTTTAATGGTCCTATCGCCTGAAGATGTCAGAACGCATTGATCAACAGGAGAAAACTCAACAGAAAATATTCCTCTCTTATGTCCTTTCAAGACCATCACAGATATAAGCTCGGGAAGCCTCCATATACAAGCAGTACGATCCTATGCAAAAACATAATTTTTAAAATTTTAAAACTAAACTAAGGAAGAAAGCTCCTAGAAGATGCCATAAAGTATATAAATGTGCTAACCTCAGAGCCACTACAAACAAGACTGTCAATTGGTGAGATAGCAAGACAGTTTATGTCCTTGTCATGAGCAGCAACAACAGCTTTTGATTTAAGAGTAACATCTTGATCCACATCTTCAGAAACACCATCAAAGCTCCATACTTTAATAGTTCGATCACTGCAACACAACTATAAAAATCATCTCACAGTCACAGGTATTTACAAATAATTGAAACAATGCAAACACTCATCTTCTAAGAAGCAATCCAGGTTTTCATCATCAAATAGTACAGGACTAGTTCGCAAGTAGCAGGGCCATGATTTTACTACCTAGAATCATAGTTCAAATCCACAGTATGCCCATCGTTTAGCTTGTAAACCAATCAACATAGAGAATTACAATGAAAAAGCTGAAGCCAAATGCAGTTACAATATCCTTATTTGGAAAAAATATATTTGAAGGGTGGATTGGGGGTGTCAGTGAAGATCTCCATCATATCCGAGGCTGCAGCTCTACGATAATAGTATAAATTATACAAGAAAATATGAAAATGAAAATTCAATAAATCCTTAGGTTAAACCAGAAAAGAAATAAAACGGTTTGGGTGACAGTAAATGAGTATGCAACTAGTACAATTTCAGATTCCAGGAAAAAGCTGTCTACTGAATTTCCATGTGCCCCAAAACAAAAACCTACTCGCCAAATGCATGAATTTGGCCCAAGTACTGGCAAAGTAGAAAACTCCCATTCAATAATACGCTTTTGAGGTATATGAACTTCCATGTCCCCAAACCTCATTCAAGTATGTAAGAACACTTAACTGAACCTAACTTCAACCCTTTTATCAATCAATGTCAACTTAATGGGTCGAATGTAGATTCATTTGTATTTGAACTTTATTCAACACTTTAGTTCTTTATTCATTCAAATTGTTTAGGTCAACATGAAACTTTCGAGTATATTTCACCAAGAAAAGAAATGAGGGGCATATTTCTCTAATTTCAAGCATTATGGAGAATATAAACTCAATTTCTCTAAGGAAAATAGAAAATTTAGATTTTACTTTTTAATAGGTAAAATTTTGAAATATAAGAAACAATATTTAAAAATGGATTTTAATAAAATATTCAATATGCATGATGGACATGTGTCTTACTTTTTTAATATAATTTTAATTAGACATTTTTCATCGTATTTGAAATGTTTTCATGTCCGGCATATGTCAAACACTATATATCTCCTTTAAGGAGAAGTGTCGATGCATCATGGCATATAAATAAACTCTATGGTGCAAAGAGCAATACTGCATGCATCAACATGGCAAGAAGTCGAGCATAAGGTATGCCTTTTTCAATTTAAAGTGATCTCAACTTATGGCATCATAGAACCAATGAATATTATGTTTTCTAACAAGCTCTTCAATGAATACATGTCAACTACAATTTTGATTAGGACATCAACAGGAGATTTCGGTGCATCTATCACCGAAAGGAATCGTAGATCGACGGCTATAATTAGGAGTCTTTATTTATAATGTATTTTATGTATTACTTTTGTTTATATTTTAGTCTTGACAAGTGTACCCCTATGAGGGATTAGTTCATGTTGTAGCCCAAATGGCATTTGTCTTTGTGTTTTTTGTTGCTTTGAGGCCTATATATGAGCGTCATAACTATTGTATGAGTTTTTTATGATGATTAATGAAAATTTATGCATTCTTGTTCCCGTGAGTGTTGAGAGCTCTAGAGAGAGGTGAAGTCCTTAGGTGAGGGCAAAAGCAACTCCCGCTAGCCGCAGGAAGTGTCCGGGCTCTCGGTTTCCCCTCTCCTCCCTTGCCTCCCTCCTTTTTCTTCTCTCCAAGCCGCCGGCCTCCTCCCCCTTTCCACCCCAAACCACTAGCCTCCTCCCCCTTTCCACCCCAAACCACTAGCCACCACCACCTCCTCCTCCCATACCGCCGGCCACCCCTTCTCCCCACCCAAACTGCTAGCCTAGGCTCCACCCACCAGCCCTCTACCCACCTAACCCAAACTCCCTCCCCTCCTATAGCTGACAGCCACCCTAGCCGCCGGCCAAACCCCAGCAATTCCCCTTGATTCCAATTTCAAAATGACCTTTTATTACTTTCTAAAATTGATCCTGATAAATTTATGAGGATAAACAATCAAATTTGAATTCTTTCCTAAACTATCATGAGCTAGTTATAGGAAAGTTCATTCAAATCATGTTTATTTGAATTTTAAATAGGATTTGAGTTAATATATCTATTCCTATTTTAGGATTCTAAATAGAGCAAGCTTTAACTCCCCACTTAAAGCCCCCACTTCCCCCAAGCATGCCGCCCTCTCTTCTACAATAAATCTCTTTCCCCTTTGGAGCCCAAATCAATTCCTTCATCAAAGGAGCAACCCTCTTTTCGCTCTTTGTATTGAAATTCAAATTTCAAATTCTCCTACTTAATTCCAACTGAAATCTCAAATTAAATTTTAGATTTTGAATTTATCTTCCCTCCCTAATCAAACCCTAAAATCAGAAATTAGATTTAGCCGTATCCTAGCCTTGGCCGACCACCCAAGCCCCTTCCTCCTCCCTTACATCTCTTCTCCCTTGCTTGATACATCATCAAAGGAAGAAGAAACACAACCTTCCTCGGCCTCCTTACTCATGAATGGTCGATCCCGAACAAGATCATGGATTCGTCTACGATTATAAAGGTCGAGTAGATGTGCTTAGATCGCCCTTCTTCGACACCAACTTTGAGATCGACCACACCATCAAAGACTACATCAATCGAAGACCACACCATCAAAGACTACATCGATCGGATCTTCTTCTCCTTGACGACCGCCATTGACGAGCATCAAATCCCCGATCAGTGGCAAATCCACCAACTCCTGCCTCTCTGAATAAATTTTCATTGAGCGATACCGTAAGCATCTTTTGTCTTATGGTGACATCATTAATATTGTTAAAATTATTCTTCCGCTAAAAGCCCTCAAGAGTGTGAGTGAGAAAAACTCAAGTTGATCGTTATAATTATTACCCGGTTGATTTATGTTAGTTGCACATTAAGCTTTAACGTTATTTTGATGCTATTTTAAGTTTCCTTCTAATCTACTTTGTAACCGCATGCCAAATCAAAATCAATAACTAAGTATTCCTAGAATATAATCTGGTGAAAAAATAAGTTGTAATTACAAAGCTTATCAATATTTTTATAAATTTCCCTGCAATTCCTACAACTATTACATTGTTTCATCAAATTTCATGATCAAAATTATCCCAAAAGCATGGTTCAATATCAGATGTACAAAATATCTACTCTCTTTGGAGAAAGCTAGCAACAAAAGTAGACAATTTGTGCCTTTCAAAATCATCACCATCAACCCTCTAGGTCATAATCAAAGATGAGCGTGATGATTAAGATGCTGCTATGAATTCTCGGTGTGAAGTAATTGATCGATATCATAATTTGTAGCAGTATTATTCATAAAAGGTTCTAGAAAAAAAAAAGAACAAATCAAATCATTAAACTTTTGAGCTCATTTAAAATTGAATGTACAAATAAATGGATACAATATGGCAATTGAAAGGGGCAACAAAATCTTCGATGCTACGGCCTATCACGTTAACGATGTAAGACATATATACAATTGCTGAACATGATTTTTTTTCTTCTCACTTTTTCACATATGAGATAAAGAAGTTAATAAGCTAGTTGCACTGGGATAACCCTATTACGCATTTAATAAACAAAAAGCACTGGAGAGTGGAGAGCGTTATTGCAAATGATGCGCACAACACAATAGAAAAATATTCTTCACATAGCTCACCTACTACCGCTAACAAAAAAGTTCTTCCACTTATTTGAAAAGACAACAGCACCAACATCTCCCATATGGCCCTTGCCAATTCCGACGCAGCATCTTCTTTGAGCATCCCAGAGTCTAACCTAACAGGACATAAAAACAACCATTCAAAATTTGGAAAAAAAAATTAAATTAAACTTTATAGTAAAGAATTAACACAAATATGTAAAGCTTGGCATCTAAGGATATTCCTCTGTATTGTGTTCTTTTTTTTTCAAGTTCAAACTAGCGCCGCAAATAATTTACCTATAATGAAGCAATGGTAAACTTCTTTTCTAAGTTCCAACAAAAGGGAATACATCAAAGCCATCATAGAAAAAAGGAATATCAGGCCATACAGATGAAAAATTTAAATTCCAGTTGAAATGACACATTTCAATGGTAAGAAAAAAGGAATATCAGGCCATACCACCTTAGTGCTGGAAGAACAAACTGTTTCAACTCAATTATAGAATTAATGAATAGGAGCGTACACAAAAGTGGCACAAGGATGCTAAGCTAACCCGGATCAAGTGATCTATCAATAAACCAGAAGAATGATTATGGGCATTAAGAAGAGAGGGAGAGAGGGGGGGAGAGAGAGAGAGAGAGGGGGAGAGAGAGAGAGGGGGAGAGAGAGAGCTAGAAATTAGCAGTTATGAACTTTACTTTAAGAGCTAGAAATGCCAATTCAGATCAACATCTGGGAAACAACACCTCTATTTGAAGCATTTACCATTTCATTTTATCCTATACATTATCTACAAAAGGATGGAGGGTGAGAGAAAATTACAAGGCTTAGGTGTTAAGAGTATTTAAAAGACAAGGAACTTAGATGAACCCTACCAGTTAAATCTAAACTGGGAAAGGAAGAATTCAGTAGAAACTCCCAAAAACGGTCATCGGGACATCTTCGCAATAGCTATTTGGTCTATTTGGGGAAGATAAGTACTTAAGTAGTGATTGCTTTAAGAGCAAAAATATTGATGATAGAGTATTTTTAAATAATACCATCAGCTTGGTCTTTGTGTTTCTTCTCAGAAGAAAACAGTTAAAAAAATCAAAATGGCTATGTTAGATATGGGTGTACTAGATAATCCCAAGGAGTTTTACCTGCTGCATTTTTTTTTCTTTACTCTTTTGGTTTTCTGCCTGTTTTGAATATAAGTTCTTTATAAATTAATGAGAAGGGTCAAGCACCCAGCATTCCATAAAAAAAAATGGCTGAACGAAATAGCAATTGAGGTTAAAGGAGGTGCAGAGATAAAATTGCAGATTCATCTTGTGAATGGTAATTGACACAAGGACAAGACGTGTTATTTACCAGATGCATGCAACAATGATGTTCATTCAAATTTCATGCAACCACAATTAGCTAGTAAGCACCGGAATAAAAAATACAACAACAATGAAAGTCACACAATATTCCAAGCTCATTCTAACTCAAACAGTTAAATAACCCATGAGGCTTGTTGAACCATTCAAATAGACATAAACAATTAAAAAAAGGATTTCTAGAAATAAGTGAAATGCTTAAACAGAAGTATAATACAAGAAGAATGAATGACTACTCACATGGTGGTCCCTGCTTCCAGTTACTATAAGCGTCCTTCCAGAATTTGATTTGCATGAATCCAAACATAATACAACCGCAGCATGCCCACTTAAGACATAAGAGCATGACATGGATTCCAGGTCATAAACTTGCAACTATAAATATACAGGAAAGTTGAAACAAGGTCAGTCACAGAAGCCGGAATTCATATGTTGACAAGAAATGAAGATTGGAGAGAAAACTGCTCTTCACTTTAATCTTTAATCCTTCAAGGGAAAAATTAAAAAAAAAAAAAAGTTGATATAATCAAGTAGATTCTAGAACATTGTAAAGGTAACCAGCGTTAGGAAACCAACTAAGGCGATTGAAATTGGGATACATACAGCAGTGGTCAACACATTTTCAACCCAAAAGATTAAGCATATTGAGAGCCAACCGTTTAGAATTTTAAATAGTTATATTTTTCAACTATCTAATATGGGACTAAACCTAAAATCTCACGTACCTTGCCAACTTTAATAGGACTCAATTTGTGACATATTGAATACATTAGCCAAGTAAAAAATTAGATTAAAAAACACCTTGAGTTATTCTACAGGCTCTCTTGACATCATGATATTTAAAAAAAAAATTGATGGAAAATCATGCATGTGTTGAGAAAGGGATTGCCAGGCAGGGCTATCTATAATATACCATGTCAGGTGAGACGAACTAGATCGATAAGGAGTAAATATGTAATGTGAAGCATTAACTTTAAAAGTAAAGTAGAATTGACTCAACAAGGGAAAAAGGAAGAAAAAAGAAGGTGAATGGCATCACGGGTCTTAGACGCATTGCACATTTTTTCCATGGGAAAATGGAGTTGGGAAATAGGAAGGAAGAAGAAAAAAAAAAGATAGAGGTGTTACTAGCTTTAGAAGCAGGCTTTTTTATGACAAGCCATGTTGTTTGGTAGTGCTTTTTCCCACAGGAGAAGAGAATCAAATAGTCCAAGTGTACCCTCCCCCTACCCCAAAAAATATTCCATAAAAAAAAAAAAAAAAACTTAGCATAGGGGCTTGCTAACAACTACAATGCAGCCTATAAATTTTAGTAAATGAATCTACTTGAGGAAAAAAAAACTTAGCATAGGGGCTTGACTTAAAAGTATATAAACTATCTTGGGGACATAAAATAATGCACTCAGAAAGTATGATGGAAAATTACCTGTTCTGAATTTGTAGCCACACCGAGATATTGTTCCTCGTCACCTAAGAATGCCATATCAAGTATCTGTTCATTATAGCCAATCAGCCTTCTATACAGACTTAATTGGAATGCTCCATCAGAAGATTTTTCTGGGCGGTAAAAAAGGAACTGCTCATCAGAGGTCACACAGAGCAGCCCTTGATTCTGAGGTAGTACAAGAGCTGACAAGAACCCCACACCAGATTTAACACACCCAGGCATTGCACCAGAAGATTTCTGCTTGTAAATGCAAACTGCACTACTGTGTGCATGAAAATGAAAACAAATAACAAACTTAAGAGTCAAATAGCAACTCGGAGCATTCCAAAACAAAATAAACTTTTTAATTCAAACATTGGTCAGACCTCTTAAAGAAAAAGGACCATATACGTACAAGCCCATCTTCACCAACAGTTAAAAAATAGATTGGCTGGATAGCAACCCCCTTTTCCTTGTTTTGAGACTTGCATTGGCTCAAACAAGTTAATATCAAACTTCCATCCGGAATAATGCAAACAGTGTTAACTGTCTCGAACGGGTTATCCTTCTCCTTAATAGTTACTGTTTGTTGCCGGTTATACTTTTGCAGGTCCCATATAGTAACAACCTATCATTGTCTGCCATGAGCTTCTTGAGACAATCTAAACATGTTACATGCGGAGCAAAATAAATTGCATACATTTGAGACGATAAGCACAAAAACAGGTAGCCATTACATATGTGCTGTTAGATCTAAATTAACGAACCCTGATGCTCTAAACCACTTGGAAAAGACGGGCAAACAAATGCTGTACCCAGGCACACATAAGCAAACCAAAAAGGGTCTATGGATTTTTATTGGCACCATTAGTTTCACTAGTATTGTTAACCATGTTATAAAAGAAAATAGAGTAGAAGGCGAGAATCTATGCATCAAATTTAGTTCATGGAAATAATAGGTTGACATAAGAAGATAGAACTTGGTACGAAATAAGGAATAACTACACATTGTTCTAAAATAAATGCAATTATCCAGAATTGCAGGACAATTTATTAAAAATGGCAGTAGCTTGAGAAAAAAGATTAAAATAAAAACCAGAAACTGAGAATCTACCAAGTTGCTAGCTAGAAAAGTAAATTAAAAAATATCTAAGAAAACTATGGAAAGAAATATAACTGATAAATCTCAAAATCTACAACATTGGCTAGGCAAAGACCATGCTCATTTGCAAGCATGAATATACGTTTCATGTAACAGCACAGTTTTGAGTATCTAAAGATTCATGCACCCATGAATGCTATTTTGGTGTTCTACTGAAAATGCTTACTGCACTGATGTGAAGCGTGCAGTGTGTTTGCGAAAGAGAGGAAACGATAGCAACAGCTACTTGTCATTAAAATTTTATTTTTTAAAGGAGATCATTATCAATAATAAAATGTTTAAAAAGAAAAGCAAAACATTATCTTAGTGAAAACCCTTTTTTTTTTCTGACATTTCGGGAGATCCAGAGACATGTGCCTTAGATGAGGTCAAGCAAATATGTCCTAACTCAATCTAGGTAGGGCCATAAATGAATCAAATTGAGCAGAGTACTACGTAGTTTAAGTTTGTTCATTTATTTTCTTATCGAGTTCAAGCCAAACTTGAACTTGATCCAAATTTTAAAATCTTGTTTGAGCTTATTTATTAGTTTTCTTATTGAGTATAAGCCAAAATCGAGCTTTAAACAAACCTAACTAATTATATATTTGATGCTAATAATTTAAATATATAGCCTAATCACTAGACATAATTGGATTTATAGATTTTAATAAAAATTGACATAACTCATTAGGTATTATTTAAGTTTTTGGTGAGTTTAAAAAATAATAAGAAAATGTTAAATCTATCTATCTAGCTATTTATTTGATATTATCATCATACATATGCATCTAGCCATCTAATAATATAAAAAAATTAAGATGTATAAATTTTAAGAAATTTGATACAATAACATAGAATAAGTCAACAAAAAATGAAGCCATCACTAAATCATCATTTTATCATGTTCTTAGCAAGCCACTTGTCAAACAATAAATGAGCATGTTCACGAATATAAATAAATAAGCAAGTCAATGTTAAACCTTATTCATTTATATGAACTTTTAAATTTTTTTTTAAGCTTGTTCAAGTATTTAAATAAACGAGTATACAGTTCTTAATTGAGTGCACTTGTTTGCTTACAATTCTAAGTTCGGCTTGGTGTGGAGCAAATGGTCCTGCGGTTGGAGCTTCACTAGGAGAGCATGAGGTGCACCATTTGCATCCAATTATGACAAGGCATATGCCCCATGATATAAGTTGGCCTAAATTAATTTAAAATTTATTGCTAATTAAATCTTAGATTTTATTAAATAACTTTCATATTTAAGTTAGAAATTTATTGTTTAAAATTGCACAATAAGATAAACAAACCTCAATTGCAAAAAAAGGCAAAAGAGATGCCTCATTGGGACTTGATATGGCATATGTCTCAATGGGGTTATGGCTCACCTCTATGTAATTTGTAGAAGGTGCAAGCCTTAAAAACTATGACATAAGTAATTTATTTATTTTTTTAATTTGTAAAATTTAATATATAAAATAAATCATATTTTGTTATTTCTCTACACACGTCCTAAAATATATAAAATAAAAAACTGCACGTTAATACCAAGTTCATACCTAAAGTATATATTATTTAATTACCTTGCCGGTGAACTCATTGGTTTATATTATGTACAACAAGAGATTAAAAGATAAATATTTGACAAAGATAGTTTTGGAGAATGATAAAAATCCATGAGTTTATAATAATGTGTCATCACATGATATTTGGTCTGCAGATGATGAAAATAAAATTTCATCAATCACAATTGTAAGAGGAAGATCTCAATGTTGGCTTCTTTGATGGAGGAAGGAATAAAATCAATATAAGTTAACAAAAAAAACCAAAAAATATTAATAAATAACTTCACATAATAAAAAAAATAATTATCCACACAATCATTATTTTAAATTTTAATTAATTTTTATTAGATTTTATTGATTAGAAAAGAAGAAGATGGCTGATATTAAATATTGAATTCATAAATTATTATCTTAGCAACCTAAGCTATTTATTTATGACTTTATGTTGAATTAGGGGTGAAAAGATTATTGTTATGATCATACTTTGATGTTATTATGTCAATTATTATTTCATAATTCTAATTAATTTAAAGGTTTAATTCTAAGGTTTACGTTTAAAAATGCCTCAAAGCTTACGCTCAAATTCTATTTTAGACTGCATTCCTTTTCCAACAAATCAAACAAACCCTTCATCTTATAGAATTTCGTATGAATAAATATTTACTCCAGTCATTAAACTCAAATGAATTTAGATTTTGTTATCTTTAAATGCAAACTATGATTGGCCACTCCAACTTGACATCAAGAATGCAGTCCTTAATAGTGCTAGGAAGAGGAAGTGTACATGCATATTCATCCTGGACTTACAACTAAAGACAACATTAACAAAGTATGCAAACTTTAAAAATCCATACACAATCTCAAAAATCTCAATAGGTTCACCAAATGCGAAACAGACTACACTATGTTTGTCAAAGTCTCTCATGAAAGAAACTTGACATTTTCATTGCCTATGCAGATGATATCGTTCTTACTGGAAATAATGAGGAAGAGATGAAAAACCTAAAAAATATATTGGCAAAAAAAATTGAAATTAAAGACTGAGGCCATCTCAAATACTTCATTGGCATGAAAGAAGTCCATCCAATCAACGAAACATATATTTTCCTATAAGAGGAATATGTTTGGAATGTATGAAAGGAAAAATGAATTCTAAGTAGGCAGGGAAGAAGGGATTCTCCCAATTGATAAATGAATATCTCAAGGACTGGTTGGAAAATACTCCTAAAATCTAAAATAATAATCTAGGAAATCCGTTATTATAATATTTTATTTTTGGCATTGTGTTCAACAGGATTGTCAGCTGACTCCTTGTGCAGCCATAGTTTGATCTATTTCCTTTTCTTTTCTATGGCGAACTAGGAAAGCTAGGCTACTCACTTGGCTGGTTCGAATAGTCAGTGTCCTTTTTCTATGTAGCTTAATTATGAAATAGTGCTGGAATGCATTGTGAATTGGCTGTTGTTATCCGGTCCTACATCATGACCTACGATTCTTAAATTCGATTAGAGCAATAACAGAGAAAACTTATGTTCTCAGATTTCAACAGTTAGCATTTTATATTAATGATGAAAATGAGTTAAATCTTGCATAAACTGATGATAATTAATAAGGTAAATTTGTATGCTGAAAGTCATTGGTCCAAGCCCAAACTCTCTATTTTAAAATAAAAAACACCGAGAGGAAGATGGCCTAATACATTATAAATCAGCACATGGAAATTATATGTAGTATGAAATAAAATTCAATTTTCCTCACCCCTCCTCTTTCAGCCATAAGCAAACTTCTTCCATCCTCAGAAATCGCCAGGGAAGAAACACGTGATGTATCACTCTCTTTTAGTGCTGCAATCCGCTTCTTGCTTTCAAGACTCCAAACAAGTACACTCTCATCATCACTTCCTGAAAACAACTGAAAATGACAAAGGCATGATCAGAGAAATGAAATGCTCATAAGAAAAAAAGGCAAAACAAAAAAGTAATCAGTACTGTTGTCCAATCCAAAATATTTAGGCAAGTTTTGGAATCATTTCTCACTGCCTTTTCCAATTAGCCTAAACTAGTTAACAAATTTTGAACACTTAGTAACCATGTCATCATTGGCTAGCCATTATTTTATATCTATCTTTATCTTATCAACATCTTTTACATTAATCCTAGCAAACATTATGTTTTTTCACCACTATATTATTAGTGGTAAAATAACATCAATATATTTTTACTACGTCATTATATTCCCACAATTGATGATAACCTCTAATACAGTACATTCCTTTCCATCTAATCCTTGCTTATGGGATTAACACGTATCCATAGCAACAACTCATTCCTACTATCTAAAAGGCTTCAAAATTGTTTCACCGGTAAATAAGGTTAATATTTACTTCATAAAGGTTGCAACTTAATTTTCTTTCAAATGGTAGAGTTTTGTGTGCACAATAATGATCAACACTCAAAAAATATCAAATAGGCACCATATATCTTATCTCTTCATAACAATCCAAATGTCACAAAAAGTAAAGTGTTAATATTCAACAGTTATTCTTAGTGATAAAACACACTACTTTTTTTTTTTATAAACTACCATCTTCCAGCTTAAAATTCTAGATATTCTTACAGTAAAAACAATAATAATTAGAACTGCATGAATTCAAGCACTTTTGCTTAACAGCTCCTGTATGCTATTATGAGATGAACTCTTATCATAAATCATAAACTATAAACATGCTTTATTTCTCAAAACTTAAATTAAAAGCAGGAGTCCAGAATTTCAATCTGTAAGGAAAGCTATTTTTGAATAAATGAAAATACATATATATAAGAAGAATACTTCGTATTAACTATTCAAAATTGGCTGAGAAATAATGGCGGCAAAGAAACAGGATTCAGTCATTTCATGATTAACTCAAGCCATGAAGACACAAGTTCGAAATTAAAGAAAAAGGCAAGCTTTGCAACAGATTTCCAGCCATTTTTTTGTTGTAGCATTCATTGATCAAGGAAAAGTTTCAATGAGTTTAAAAATTAGGAATCTTAGCAACTCACTGACACTGTAATATAAACATCAAAATAATAATAATAATAATAGTCACGCCAAATCATAAGAAAAAAAATTTTTGTTTTCTACATGTCTTATATGAGTAAATGATGTCAACAAAATCAATCGTATTTTCAGAAAAAATGCATCAAAGAAATTGAAGTTAGGTATCTATCTACAATTCAAATTATGTCAAACAAAAAGAGGCCAAAGTTTTTCACAGCATGCAAAAAAGCTACATTTACAACAATAAATTATAATATGTCTGCTTTTAATTAAAAAAAAACATATGAATTTCAATAAACCATACACAAGAAGCCAGTAAATATCCAAAATAGTCCTTAGACCTTTAAGGCATATTCATTTTAGTCCCAGAATTTTTACAGGTATTTAATTTAGTCCCTTAACTCATTAAACGTTAACCAAATTGGTCCTACCATTAACTTTATTATTACTAAGGATAAAAACTGGTGGAGAAAAGTTTGCCCTAAGAATATTTTGGATTTTTTAAGGTCAATCACTACTTGATCAAAGTAATAAGATGATAGGAAATACTTGAGTTCGCAAGCAACCCTAACCCAAATCGATGATCAAACATCGTAAAAACTGCTGTCCACAGCAGGAAAACAGCACCAACCTGCTGTAAACAGCAGGAAAACAGCACAAATTCGGAGAAATCTGAGAGAAAACTCAAGTAGAGACTTGTATTCCACTAGAAGATGAAGTAAAATAGCAAAGATATAATTGTTCTTCAATTCGAGAGGAAGAACAGCCATCCAAATCTCCGGCAATGCCAAGAGCCCAAAGCAAAAGAACACTAGATCTCAAATCTCATTCAAATTCAAGATGAAAACCTAATTCTATCATTACTCCCTAATTAAGGCTAAAAGATGGATACAAATTCCCTAAACACCCTTCTAATTCAAATTTTCCCTCCAAACAACGTGTTTAACTCATGCATGGACCCACCAAAGCTTCCGCCCCACCTCTGCCTGGTTCTGCCTGACTTCTAGGCCGTCAGGTGTAGAACCGAACCGATCCTGGTTGGACCGGTCCAGCCGGCCCCTCCTGGGCCAGCGTAACATTACTCCCCTCTCAAAGATTCACCTTGTCCTCAAGGTGGAAGGAAGGGAATTGATCCTTCATTCTTTCAAATGGCTCCCACGTCGCATCGAACTCGGGAACACCTTTCCATCCAATCAGCACTTCTTTCTCTCCCTGTTTATCTAATCTGACGCCTCGTAGCTCCAGTGGTTCTAATATCTAGATCTGTCAATTTCGGGTTACGGGCCGGGTTGACCCGAACCCGAAACTGACCCGGTATTATTCGGGTTCGGGTTGACCCGACCGATTTTGCAAACGAGTCAATTTTCTGGACCCGAACCCGACCCGCTTCGGGTTCGGGTCAACCCGACCCGACCCGCGTAGCCTGGGCCGCCCGCCGCCTGGCCTTGCCGAACTTGCCTGGGCCGCCCGTGTAATGTCCCGAGATCTAACTTGGAAAGAATGTCAATCAATTA
The DNA here is from genome assembly GCA_022539455.1 of Dendrobium nobile. Lineage (NCBI taxonomy): Eukaryota > Viridiplantae > Streptophyta > Magnoliopsida > Asparagales > Orchidaceae > Dendrobium > Dendrobium nobile. The sequence goes on from CM039726.1 coordinate 3,478,648, forward strand.
CTCAGACAATTTACCAGAGTTATCTAAAATCTTCAATAAGCAATCTATCACACATCTAAAAAAAATTAAACATCAATATTCAAGTCGATTCACATCTCAAAACATCATATACAATACTCAGGAACTAAACTACCAATACAAGTAAAGAAACTATCCTGTCCTGAGTACAAAAGAATCATCTATCGATCAAAAGAACTAAAACCTGAAGATCTGGATCAACTCCTATCTCCTGCTCCCGAACCCTGACCTGAAAATATCAACCACATATAATGAGCTTTACAAAGCCCAGCAGGTCACCTAATACCTATAACTGAAATCAAAGCACGGCGATGCTATCAATATGCATGTCAATCTATCAATCTGAATCAGTCAATGGTCAATGAATCTATGCAATCCGGAAATCCATGAATCAATGATCATCAATTCTATGCAGTGGAAATCCATAGTCAATAAAACCAGTCAATGCAGCGGCAGGCAATTCGATAAATCAATGCAATCAATCAATATCCGTCAATCAAATCAATACAGTCAAATCAATACGATCCATTTAATGAAATCAATCGAGGAAAGCAATACGATAAACTTCAATCCATTCTGACAAGAAATCTATACAACAGTCAATACGGTGTGGAACAGTAGCAACAGCGAGTCTACAAAATCTAGGCGGCAATACAATGAATCTATACGATGTCCATGTCCATGCTATCAATGCAGTATCTATATCTATCAATATCCATATCAATGCTCAGTAATCAATGCTCGGTAATCAATCAATGAAATCAATGAAATCGTACGATACAGTAAATCCGATCAATCAATAAGGCAGAAATCGATAAAGCAATAAATTCGTAAATCAATACAGTAAACATGCAATTCAATACTATATACTGGACAAGTAAAATCAACTGGTCATGTCGCTGTTGTAGAATCCGTTGCTGTTGTAGTCCGTACGTTGGTCTATCAATAAGAGTCGTCACTCTTTTTGCCCGTCGGCCGCCCGTCGGCCGCCCGTCGGCATATAAACTCCTTATAACTCCCAATCGTTATATCAATGATCAATGGTTTAAAGGAAAGCCCGTCGGCCCACCATCCTGTACAGGTCAATATCAATCTTCACCAACGTTCAACCAGGTTCCACTTGGGTTCCAGTATCAATAGTCAATTCAATCAATAAGCAATTCAATAGTCAATATTAAAGCAATCATATCAATAATCATATTCATACCGATTCAATCTATCAATCTCAGAAAATTCGGAAATCATACGAAAATCGGGCAGCGTAACGGCAGTCGGTCAAATTTACACAAAAATCCTGCAAAAAGACACGATTTCCAAATTCTACCAAATTACAATAGAATATCTATAACATCAATGCAAGACTTTTATTCTATAGAAACCAAGTCAGAAAACATCATGATAATTTTCTATTCGATTAAAATCACGTAGAACCAATTCCGACCGGAAGAAAATTCGTAGAATACAGTCAAATCGTGTAGAATAATCATATCTATAACACTCTAAAAGTTGTGCGGTGAAAGTTGTGTCAAATCAAAATCATGTCGAAAAGTCGACTACGAAAACACAAAACAGATCTCAACTCGGTCAAAACTCAACTTCTTTGAAAACAGAAATAGGATTCGGAGTCCTTACCACGAGATCTTCACTTTTCCCAACAGCAGCGTCGGACGAAAAGCGCTCCGCGGTCTCCGAAAACCAGCTTTTCTCTTTTTCCTTTTCTCTTTCTCTCTCCTCAGATATTTCTCTCTCTTCAAAATATCTCATTTCTATATATATCCAGACTGATCGTCCTGGACGATCGAGCTTCGTCCCGGACGATCCATGAAGAGAAGAATTTCGTCCAGACGAAAAATTACATATCGTCCCTGGCGAAGGGTTCACTGACTTATTTTCGTCCAGACGATCCTGATTTCGTCCAGACGAACCAGACAGCCAAACAGGATTTTTCTACACAACCTGTACCGATCGTCCCGGACGATCCAACTTCGTCCTGGACGATCCTGGGAGGAAAATCCAATTCAGAGAGGAACAGTAAGGGAACGAGATATTACAGCCCGCTTCCTGGCCTCGCCGCCTCGGGACGAAACGCGGAACTGGCCACTGGACGCCGTCTGGCCTGGCCTGCCTCGGAAATGGGCCAAATGGCTTGGCCTGCTTCGGGAGTCGGGAGTCTCGCCGTCTCGGGCGCAGCGCGCGGCGCACCTGCGCGGAACGGCGGAGTTTGGAATTGGCTTGGCCAGTTGGGCGGCGGGGGTTGGCGCCTGGCGGGCAGCGCTGGGGCAGCGAGCGGCGGAGCGGGGCTGGTGAGCAGCGGGCAGCGAGCGAGGCTGGCGGGCAGCGGGCAGCGAGCGGGCTGGCGGACAGCGGGGCAGGGAAATTTGAATTTTTTTTTAAAATAAACGGGTTTTCGGGTTGACCCGGCAACCCATCGGGTCAACTCGAACCCGACCCGTTTTTGCAAACGGATCGGTTTTTCGGACCCGAACCCGACCCGCTTCGGGTTCGGGTCAACCCTAACCCAAAAATTCCGGGTCGGGTTCGGGTCGGGTCGAATATTGACAGGTCTACTAATATCATTTCCAACTCCTCAGTCATTGTCTCTGGTAACTCCGTACTCACTGCATGCTCCCCAATAGCTCTCCTCAACTGAAACACATGAAAATCTGGGTGTATGATAGCTGATGGGGGCAGCTTTAGTCGATATGCCACTGCCCCTATCGTGCCCTGCATTCTGAAAAGCTCCTTCCAAAACTGGCTAATGAACACTTTGTCTTTGTCAGACACAATCGACTCAGAAACCCCATGTAATCTCACCACTTCCCTGATAAACGTTGTCGCTACTGATACTGCAGTGTAAGGATGTCGTAAGAGAATAAAATAAGCATACTTGCTAAGTCGGTCCACCACTAAAAAAATGACTGTGGATCCCTCTGAGCGGGGGAGGCCGTCAAAGAAGTACATAGATACTTCCTCCCACACTTTGTTTGGAAGTGATAATGGCTGAAGTAGCCCTCCTGGTGCCATCGTCATATATTTATTTCTTTGGTGCCACCATCTCTTCAACATCTTTATACATCCCCTTTCAATAAAGCTCCGCTGTCATCCTTCTATATGTCTTATGTACCCCTGAATGCCCCCCAACAGCACTGCCGTGAAATTCCTGTAGTAAGTGGGGAATGTGTTCTGATGTTTGCAGCATCACGAACCTCCCCTGATGTAACAACTTCTCCCCCTCCAAATAGTACCCTAAATGGCTACTACTATCCTTCCTCAAGTCTTCCATGATCTTCTTCAGCTCCTCGCTCTGCAGGCTTTCTTCTTTGATGGCCCCCCAGTTAACCATCAGTGGTATTGAGACTGCCAACTCCTAAAGTTCCCCAACACATATGGATAAGGCGTCAGCCACCTTATTTTCCACCCCTGGTCGATATTGGATCTCAAAGTCATAGCCCAAAAGCTTTGACAGCCACCTCTAATGTTCCTCGGTCACCATCCGTTGTTCCAGCAAGTATTTCAAACTCCTCTGGTCCGTACGAACAATGAAGTGCCTTTCCAAAAGATAAGGGCGCCATTTCTGAATGGCTAAGACGATGGCCATCAGTTCTCTCTCATATACTGACTTCAATCGAGCCCTGGTCGATAGCACCTGACTGAAATAGGCTACAGGCCTTTGATCCTGCATCAACACTGCTCCCAAGCCATACCCTGATGCATCAGTCTCCACTATAAAGGTCTGGCTGAAATCTCGAAGAACTAACACTGGAACCGTCGTCATGGCTTTTTTAATCTCTCAAAAGCCTAGGTTGCCGCCTCTCCCCACAAAAAATTGTCTTTCTTCAGTTGCTCAGTCAAAGGCCACGCGATGGTACCATATCCCTTTACAAATCTCCTGTAGTAACCGTTCAGACCTAGGAAACCCTCAACTCCCTTATGTTCCTAGGCTTTGGCTAGTTTTGCATTGCCTCAATCTTGGACTGGTCGGCTGCCACTCCCTCTTGAGACACCACATGTCCCAAATATTTCACCTTAGACTGGGCGAAACTGCACTTCTTTAGGTTAGCTTTCAGCTGATGTTCCTTTAGGATCTTAAGAACCTCCTTCAAATGCTCCAAGTGCTCCTCCTCCGTTTGGCTGTACACCAAAATGTCATCAAAAAGACCAGCAAAAATTTCCTGAGATGCTGCCGGAACACTCTGTTCATCCAAGACTGAAAAGTAGCAAGGACGTTAGTGAGCCCAAAAGGCATCACCAAGAACTTGTAATGCCAATCGTGAGTCCTGAAGGCCGTCTTCTGAATATCCTCCTCTTTCATTCTAATTTGGTGGTAGCCTGACTTCAGATCCATCTTAGAAAACACTACTGCTCTGTGCAACTCATCTAGTAACTCGTCAATCACCGGAATAGGGAACTTATCCGGTATTGTCTCCTTGTTCAAAGCCCTGTAATCCACGCAAAACCTCCAACTCCCATCCTTCTTTTTGACTAGTAGGACGGGGCTAGAGAAAGGACTCACGCTGGGTCTAACTATTCCTGCCTCCAACATCTCCCTGATCAGCTTCTCGATTTCATTTTATAAATCTAGGGGTAGCGGTAAGGTTAAACACTAATTGGTGACTTCCCATCCTTCAGAAGGATTGCATGCTCCTGCTCTCTAGGTGGTGGTAAGCCCTGAGGTGGATGAAACACCTCCCTAAATTGTTGTATGAGAGGTGGCACCACCAGTGGAATATCTCCCTCATCCCCCATACTAACCCTATCCTAGTGCTGCAGCTCCACCGGATATCCAACTCCCACCTCCTGTATGGATCTGATCATGGATTTGAGAAATACCCCAGCCTTGGTCAACCCAGCATCATCCTGAATCATCCTCCTTCCTCCCATCACTAGTTTCATCCTCAATGTTCCACAATTGATCTTGGTCTCCCCCAACGTTTGCAGTTACTTCATCCCTAGGATGACGTCAATACTCTCCAATTCCAAGGGAAGGAAGTCCTCCCTCACCTGGATCCCCTGAATCTTCAGCACTACCCCTCTACAAACTCCTCTGCCCATTTCAACCTTTCCCGTGCCCATCATCACCCCATAGCCTCCCGTATCCACTAACTCCATCCCCAACAGCTCAACGATCTGTGTGGAAATGAAATTGTGGGTTGCCCCACTGTCAGTCAACACCACCACCTCACGATCAGCTATCTCTCCTTTCACTTTAATAGTGTGACTCGGAGTAAATCCCACTACAGAGTTCATAGAGACTTCTGTCACATACAGGTGCAACTTCTCCTCCTCCTCTTCAGATCTGCTGCCACCTCCCTCCTCGTCTTCCTCGTCTTCACACACAAGGAGAACTTGAAGAGTTCAGTCCTTGCACATATGCCACGACATGTACTTCTCATCACATCTGAAGCACAAACTCTTTGTCATCTTTTCCTGCATCTCCTTCTCTATCAGCTTTTTGAATTGTCCCCCATTTTCCCCTCCAGTTTTCTCCTTTGGCACTTCCTTCAGACTCCCTGGCGCTGCCCCTTTTGATGGTAAGAAGGTGGTAGTCATGTTGTATGATCCCCCTGAATAGTTCCCTCGGGCTCCTCTTTCTGAGTTCTTTTGATCTTCTACTAACTGCATCAGCTCCATAGCCTTTTCTAGGTTCCTCGGCTCCAACACCCTGACTGCTGTTCGGTTTAAGCCCCTTCATGAAGTTCCCTTCTAAGGCTAACTCTGAAATATGATCCAATCTGCTAGCCAAGTACTCAAACTTGTCCCGGTAATCTGCCACAGTGATGGGGACATCAGATCATCATGGAAAGCTTACCAGCGACGTGGCCGCCGATCTACGGCCACAATCGAGTCTTTATATTTTTGAGTCGATGTATTTTATTTTCATGCATTTTATTATTTGCTTATGTGTGTTTTATTATTTTCCATTGTACCCCTTTTTATGGGAGTTGTCATGAGTAAGCCTAAGGGCATTTGTGTCATTTTACTTGGAGTCTTTTGTATGAGGCTATTTAAAGCTCCCTTTGTATTATTTTGGGGAATGAATGAATGATTATTGAAATTTCTTCCTGCACTTGTGTTGTGAGAGCCTTTGAGAGTTCTTGGAGAGCTTTGGAGAGATCCCTAGGAGAGGGAGATTAGCGCATCACCCACCAACCTTGGAGACGGGCGGGTTCGTGGTTATTTTTTTTATTTTCTTTTCTTTATATTGTCATCACCTCCTCCACGACATCTTCCTCCTTCCACTTCCCACCGCCGGCCATAGCCCCTACCATTTCCCTTCCCGAAACGCCACAAACTCACCTTGCCCGGAGCCCCTTTGCCGCCGGCCACCCCCCATAGCCGCCGGCCATCCAACCTCCATCGTCTCCACATGACATTCATTCCTTCCTAAATTAGATTGCATAAATTTGGTAACTATTATTTGAATCAAATCAAATCAATTTGAATTTCAAATAGTTACTATATTTATATGTCTTATTTTAGGAAATTTTTGGAATTAATTCTTATTTAAATTTTAAATCAAGAGAGGATCAAATGTTTCTTTCCAATCTTGACTTAGTAATTAAGCAAGCATTAAGGGACCCATTAATGCCCCCAACACATATCTGTCACGGGCTCCTCAAATAAATCATAGAAATTTATTTCCAAATCCATATTCCCCACTTAGGCAGTAATCAATATCCCCTCATCTAATTCTGGCTGAAATCCACATGGTGGTCATCACCTCTTAGATCTTTCCAAAAACACCTCCGTTTATTTTGGAAATTAATCTTCACCATGAATCCCTGCTGGCCGAAACTTCCTCTGGCTCGTATCCTGACTCCTCCACCCAGATCTCTTCCAAAACTCCTTTGACATTGTGTCCTTCGCCTTCTAAGACCGCAGCCAGGGAATTTCAACAGCTAGCATTATTCTTCCAGCAACCTGAGACTTCCAAGCTGCTGTTTTCCAAAGCAAACTGCTGTCCAGCAGTTTCCGCTAGACTACTTTCACTACGGCGCTATTAAGAGGGTCTCTCCTTGTCATATAGCACTCCCCAAAGTCAAGACAACGACTTCCCATGTAAATGACGGAAGCCATTGACGACAATTCGAAGGCATCGAGTGGAGGATCTCCACATCTCCTTAGCAAAGGTTTTCCTTTCACTTGCATTTAATTTCTTCTAAATCTAAATTCTCATTGGATGATTGTAATCACGAAAGCGCCTTCAATTGCTCTTGCCAAGCCTAGTCATTTGTAGGAATTGAGTGTAATCTTCTATGCATCCTACGTCTCGTTGTTAGATTAGGGATTTAACTTGAAAACTACTATTCTGTATTGCTTCTATTTTCTTAATTATCTTGATAGTTCAAACTCGGAGCATGTGATTTAGCCTACGCAATTGATCCACTCATTTGTTTTAATTGTCGTTTGAAAATTGCTTGTAATTTTGTTCCGAAATTGTTCTAATCTATTAGTTGTGCAATGCCCACATGAATCCATAAGCATGTCATCTAATTAGTCCTGCATCACACAGTCCCCTCCTAAGTCAAGGCAAAGAATTACTCATAAAAATCTCCTCCCCCATCGTCTCGGAAATGCTCTAATAAGCAATCTTTAAACTCTCTCCAGCTCCGGATGGGCTCCCTCCTGTCACGCCACTGATATCATGCCAAGGATTTTCCTTCCAAACACAATCCCACTGTCGTCAGTTTCTCTTCCTCTGTCAACACGTTGACAGCAAAGTAACGCTCCGCCTTGTAGATCCAGCCATGGTCGTCTTCACCCTCAAAGACGAGCATCTTCAGCTTCCTCACCCATGGGTCTCCCCCGTGTCCCCTGAATCCTCCATAACCTCTCATTCCTCGAAAAGGTGGTGCTCCCCAACTGTCACGATCTTCCCTCCGGTGATTATACCCAAACCCTTCATCATATTCCCTTCTTCTCACTTCAAAATTAGCGCCTCGGCGATGAAATTCTTCCCTTCTCCCGATGAAATCACCCCCTCCGATCATTTCCCAAACTCATCTCCTCTCTAGAGAGTGGCTCTAGAGGTGGCATGTCGTCCTCTCCCTCAATGATCTCCACTTCCGGATTTCTCCTCCCCCTAAACGGGTTCGGATTTCCTCCTACGCCATGGCCTCCGTTGGTTTCTCTTGCTTCTGATGTCGTATGATTGGTCTTCAACTCCAACAGTTTCTTCAGCATTTCTTCACCGTGAATTTCCCCTCTATCCTTTCATTGTTGGAGGTGATTTGAGTTTGAAAGTCAAAGAACTTTCCCTCCAAATTTGATTTTAGTTGATCGATCTCGCCTTCCAAAACCTCTATCTTCTTCCCGGTCATCTCTCTTCCCACGGATCACAAAGATCTTCTTCTGGTTATCAAAAACCCGCTGAAATTTCTGAATTTCAGCAGCCGAAAGTCCCAAATCGACGCTCTGATACCAATTTGATAGGAAATACTTGAGTTCGCAAGTAACCTTAAGGTAATACTTGAGTTCGCAAGCAACCCTAACCCAAATCGATGATCAAACAGCATAAAAACTGCTGTCCACAGCAGGAAAACAGCACAAATTCGGAGAAATCTGAGAGAAAACTCAAGTAGAGACTTGTATTCCACTAGAAGATGAAGTAAAATAGCAAAGATACAATTGTTCTTCAATTCGAGAGGAAGAACAACTCTCCAAATCTCCGGCAACGCCAAGAGCCCAAATCAAAAGAACACTAGATCTCAAACCTCATTCAAATTCAAGATGAAAACGTAATTCTATCATTACTCCCTAACTAAGGCTAAAGGATGGATACAAATTCCCTAAACACCCTTCTAATTCAAAATTTCCCTCCAAACAATGTGTTTAACTCATTCATGGGCCCACCAAAGCTTCCGCGCCCCACCCCCCCCCCCCCCGGTTTCGCCTGGCTTCTAGGCCGCTGAGTGCAGAACCGGACCGGTCCAGCCGGCCCCTCCTGGGACGGCGTAACATAAGATTGATCATAAAAATCTAAAGTATGCTCCTAAGAAACTTCCCTCCACCAATTTTTATCCAAATAAACAACAAAGTTGATGATAATAGTACAAAATTAGTTCAAATTTAATAAGTTGGGGGAATACATTGATTAAATGAATAATTCTAGGATTGAAATGGAGACACCTATAAATTCTATGGACTATTTTGATCATTTACTCTATGTCTCTATGCCAAACATATAATCTACATTCAACGACAATGCAAATCTAGTATCATATTTGACAAATTTCGATGTTTTTCTAGGGGTTAAATTAAGAAAGAAAGAAAACAATAGCAACCTGACTGTCCTGACATGCATAAAGTCAATAAAGATTGAGTTTTAGTAAAACTTACTAATAAACGTTTTGGATCAGGATGGAAAGCGATGCATGTCACAACCCCTGTGTGACCTTTAAAGAGGTGCGTGCAAAATCCACCATCAACATCCCAAACACGCACGGTTGTATCTGCACCAGCAGTAGCAAGCAAGCCTCCAGATGAATGACAAGACATACTTGTCACTGGGCCATCATGACCCTATCATCAAAGAAATGAAAAAATACACCAATTAAGTTTAAAAAGTTAGGCATATAAAGATGTTGGATAATTAATTATACTTTTATCTCAAAAGAAGCAATAGTTCAAAATGTTCTTTAAAATAACAAAAAGCACGCAATTTGTGCCTTGATTACAATAAGATCTCATGATGGGAAATTCAATTTCCATAAATATATCGACTCTGAAAAAAACATCATAACGTTTGGGATGAATATCATGACATCATAGCAAAACGCATACAACAATACAACATATGTGAACCCTTGATGGTAACTGAATTAATTACAAAAGCATAATCCAATTGAAGTATGATGGATGCAGTTAAAACAAATTAAGAAATTACTTTAGCAGTCCCATAGCATATGACAATAGCTCATTACAGTTAATGCTCATTTTGTCATGTGAACGCTGTTTTAGTATCTCTAAGATTCCTTTTAAGTAGACTGCGATTCACAAGCAAACCATTAATATTAATTTAGTTTCTTCGTCCACTTATTCTTTCTAACATGATCATCTTATCCAAGACTATTATATCGCAAAACAATACCATGCGCGATATGGCTAAATTTTACGGTAAAAACCATTTACGCGGGTACATTCTTGTTTGAAAATATATAGAAATGCAAAAAATATGAGAAAACAAGGGTCCTTAACCTGAAGCCTAAGTGATGCGCATTAGTAAAATAACACAACTTTTACATCAGAACAAAGTTGTATTTCCATCGACCATTTTAACCAACCTTTTTTTTTTTAACCAACCTACTTAGAACTGATATCCACTCGCCTCGTAGACTCCCACAATAACATTTCTAGTAAAAAAAGAGCATCTATGTCACAACTATTTTTTATTGACATTACCTTCCATGACCGTATGCATTTGAAAGAAGAGAGGTCCCACACGCGGATCAATCGACTGTGACTCGCAGAGAAGAGGAACCGATCGTTAGGGCTAAAGGTTAGAGCAGTGACTTCCTCTCCATCGCCCTCGAGAATCTCGCGCACAGCAGAATTCGATGTTTCGACGATCTTGATCTCATCGTTACAGGCACAGGCAATGAAGGAGCCGTCGGAAGAGACGGCGTAGGCGCCTCCACTGTAGAATTTCTGCAGGAACCGTGAGCACCGGTAATTCTTCTTCAGGGTTACGGTTGGTGGCGCCGCCATTGCGTATAGTTGTATCAGGTGCTGTTCGGATACAGGATTTTTGCTGGATTTGAGCACTATTTAAGCTAAATCCTGCCAAACAGGTTTTAGGGAGCTGTTAAATCTCACAGCAAGTTAAATCGTCTGTCTCCCTCTTTTTTCCGTACATCCCGGATTTACTAAACCCGGGAGTTCGGCGGGTTTACGAGATTTAGCCGAAGAAGGGAAGAAATATCTCTACCTTCACAACGAGCAACCTCCCGTTGTCTTTGTTCCTTCCGATCCAACAGAAGAACGGCGAGGAGGTGTAACTTCGGAACCGACAAGAAGGTCGAAGGAGGCGATGAACTTATTTAGCGAGTCGTTCGAAACTATCTCTCACGACGGGAAGCAGTCGAAGTCGAATAGCAACGACGAACAGCCGGAGCAGGGGAAAAGCAACCCTAGCAAACCTGCGGCTATAGGAAGGCGGTGATGAACAAATATTGAATAAATTAATTTAGGTTAACTATGTTAATTAAAATTATTTAAGAATATAAAGTTAATTAATAATTAATTAATAACTTAAATTAATTTATAATATTAAAAAAAAGATTAATTGATAATTAGCTTCAATTCTAATTATATTATTTATAATGATTAATTAGTAATGATAATTAAAATTAATAATTAATAATTAAATCATAAATAATTAAAATTAAAATGTTATTTATTATTAAATTATTTTCTAATTATTTTTTAATTTTAATTTATTGATGATAATTAAAGTTATATTTAATAAATAATTTGTACTTAAAACATAAATTAAAATTAAAATTAAATTTTTTAATGAACTAACTTTCTAAATCCTGAATTGCATTGTCAAACGGTTCTACAATATTTATTAGAATTTAACACTTATCTTTCCAAAAAGCTTTGAATATTTAACTTTTGCAATATTTTAATAAATCTTGATTTACAAGATTTACTAAATCCTATTAAAGTTAAATCCTACTTGTTGCCAAACAACCCCTTATTAGATTGTGTCCGTAGTCAACAGCAAGGAATAATGGCAATGCAAGAATTTTTGGGGCAATAAGCGATCTATAAGCATCGAGGTGATTACTTATGATAGTCTGGTTATAGCCGATCTAGCTAGACTTTGTCTAAAATTTATACTACGATTATAAAAGTAGCTTGAGTTTCCACCCATATTTGATCATAACCCTTTCAATTTATTTCTTCACATATTATCCGTCTACTAAAATTGGAGGTATGTGAAATGTTGACCATGCTGAACTCCAATATTATTTCTGATTATAGCATCCAAAATCATTTTCTCGTTTTTTTTTAACCCAAAAAGGCCTTCGTGTTAATCAAGAAAAGGAATACAAGTCCATAACAGACATATGGCTCGCTAATGCTCCAAAGATCAACAATACAGAAGGAAAGAGAATCCTAATGACTTGAAAAGTCAAACAACATAACAAAGTGTAAATCAATATACAAAGATGCATATCTAAAGATTCGGACTCATGAAGGAGGCCACACACACCCAACCCCAAGCCAAGTAATTGCCCTCCATTAGAGGTTGCAAACCATGAGCAACAAGCCACAAATCCCAAACTGCAAAATGACCACCAAGGTTGCCAACAAGCAAGGCCCAAGAGGTAGCACACCTAAGCCTCATCATAATTGCCCGGAATAAACCACCAACCAATAGAAAATAATCGGCAAAGCAGACCACAAGCAATAGAAGAGGACACAGTTGACAAAGAAGAAAAAACAATAGCTAATATGAATCCATATGGGACATTCATTTATTCTTCGATTTACATTTTTCAACTTACTTTTTTTAAAAGGAAAACCAGCATCAGTAATTTGAAGAATACTCAGATCAAAATTATCCCTAGAGTTTAAAGCATTCTCATTAAATTCCTCCCAGCAGTTGAGGAAAAGTCATCATTCAACCAGTCACCATGCATGACCTCATAATCCCTCACATTACAGTTTAGGTGAGCTAACAAAGCATCGTTAGAAGGAACTGATATGGGAACATCAACAATTCTCAATTTTTCCACCATATATGACCATCACCCTTAAGAACAGAAGCACTAGCACCCTCACAACAATTAAGAGTCAAAATCCCACCCGCAAATGGATCACATTCGCGGTGTTCGGGGTCCAAAGGAACATAATCATCATAAAAATCAGTTTCACCATCACTAACATCAACAGTAGAATATGGGGATATGATATGACTAGTTACCAAATTTAGTAAGCAAGCGTTAGGCTCACAAACCTCAACAACGTCCTTATTAATACCACCAGAAGGAGCATCACAAGCATCAACCCCGTCCTCATAATTACCACAAGAATGTGCTATTGACACATCAATAGACAACGACAAATCAATCCCATTTACAACTTGGTTAGGACGATCAAGCACATCAACCGGCGCAACCAAAGCATCAACTTCCGGAGCCATTGGAGCAGCAGGAGACTCACCTTAAAAAATAACAAAGGGAGGTCCCACATGGACAACACCAATGGAGTGAACAACAATCCCATCTGCCTCTACCCCATTACTCGCAAAATTGAGGACCTTATTAAAAGATTCAACATGACACAAAGGATTAGAAGAAACATCACAAACATTTCCATCAATAACAACATTTTTCACATCACCAATTTCATTCCTAACAATGTTAAGATGATTTGTAGAAGTAGTAGGAACGGGGACAGAGGACAGAGTTCGACACTCCCCCCTCACATGCCCAATAATTTTATAGAGATCACAAAAATGGAGGAAAAACCTCCATCTGAGCACTCTGGATGTATCCCAACTTATCATGACCAAGCCACACTTTATCCAGATAGTTTTTAGTGATGTCCAATTCAACTAAGACACGCACAAGAGAGGGTTGATAACTAACGCGGGTGGCATTGTCAACTTTTAATAGGCAGCCAAACAACAAACCCAAAGCATGAAGAATTCGGGGAGCTAATAAATGAGGTTGTAAATTGTGGAAATAAATTCAAATGGGAATAATAGGGGATTCAACACCAATATAAAGGGAAGGAGCCCATTTGATTAATTTCATGTAGCAATTATAAACAAGGTAAGATTGGTGGCAAAATATCCTGCTATAATTCAGATCACTCATCAATTTAATCAGCACATGAGAGGAGTCAAGCAAAATGTTGAAAAAAAAAACCTACGGATGGAATTCAAGCAAGGAAAACGGGAAGGAAAAAAAACCAACTAAGGCAAACTGGAAGGGTGCCGCTAGCGAAATAATATACTCCTTTGAAATCCACACAGCTGGCAAACCACGATAGGTAGTCATTTTGATTACCAGACAACAAACATCATATGCAAAATCAGATAAAGCATCAACGATAGAACGCGACTTATGGGATCTATCCAAAAAACAAGGATCCAAGAACCGATTCGCCGCCATTCATGCCTGAAGGGGAAGAAGCGAAAAACAAACGAAAAGGCACAAAAAACAAAAAGAACTAAATTGAGTTTCATTATAAGGTACTAATTATCTGTAATTTTTTCTTAATCTTAAATATGTATTATCCACATCAGTTTTCTTATACAAATTGCTTATATATATCATTGTTGCCTTGCTGCTTCCATTTATTAAAAAAAAATATTCAATATATATTGAGCTTTTAAGTGAAAGAAAGAAAAACAAGATAGACATAATTGTTAGCTTTTACAATATTTATTGAGTGGGCAAAAAAAAATTTTTTTTTTCTCAATAGAATTGCTTTAAGAATTAGCTTCAAATTTATATGCTTTGTGTTGTAGAAAATTTTAATTACAAAAATACATGTAGAGAAACTGCTTGAAAATAATTTTAGAAGATAATAGAGAAGCAAAAAGTTTGTCATAATGTCAAAATATCTAATTCTATTTCTTTGATTTTGAAATTTGAGCAGATTTTTTTTAAAACCATTTGCACACAAAATTTAAATGAAAATTGCCATCTCATATTTATTGATAAAAAAAATATTACATTTCACAAAATTACTCTAATTATTTATATAAATTTTCAAAGGACTATAATATAATTTATTTTCATATAAATAATTTTTTTTTGAATTTACTGTACCTTTTGTGTAGGGTAATTGAAGTAAAATGACTACGTGCAGAGAATCAATGATTTGTATATGATAATAAAAATACCATGTAATGCCCATTTATATTGATAAATGTGAAAACAATTACTGACATGTGAAAAAAAAATATTTTTAAGTTTAATTCGAAAACCGCAAGTATTTATTAAATTTGATATTTATTTCAAAACAGCAAAAAACTTAATATTTAGTAGGATTTAAAGTGGTTGTCAGATTTAGGTTAAACATTGCTTAAACTCTACCATCTAACATTCCAACATTGGAAGATTGGAATGCGGGTGCGGTGCAGTCCGTGCGGATGTGCAAGCAGCGAAGCGGTAACCCGAGGTGGAGCAGTGCGAGTGTGAAAGGGAAGTGGGCAGCCAGATATATCGGGTCAATTTCAGGTTACCATGTTGACCCATACATGACCCAAATTTTCAAATTAACAGTTCAAAAAATGGAATTCGAAACAGACATGTTTGTTAAGCGGGTCGACCAAAACCTGGATTTTGAGGTCGGGTTATCGGGTCAGGTCAATCATTGAGATCCCTAGTGTGTGAGGATACTAGCGCGAGAGAGCGGGTGCGACTTGCGCAGTCGCGAGTGCGGGAGCGCTGCAGCGGTCCCGAGCGCAACAGCTTTGCGGGCTGAGCACGAGAGTGTTTGCCATACGGGTCAATTTCAGTCACCTTCGAGTTTTTAGATCAATCCGAACTGGACTCGATTTTAAAAATGGGTTTGAATCTCAAACCAAATCCGACCCGTGTAATAAATCTATACTACTATTATAAAAGTGGCTTGAGTTTCCACCCCTACACAATCTTGACCATTCATTTTAATTCTTCAAATATTATCCTAGCCATTCATTATATTATAAATATTTAATAATTCCAAAAAAATATCATAATAAATTAAATGTTCATAACGTAATGATCTGCTTAATTAATAATATATTCAATATAATTTAACTGTTCGAATCTGTAATTAAATATCGTAAATAATGTTCTGCTTATAATTTAACTTTTTCCTTAACGGTCCTTTACTAATTAATTCATATTCTTAATCCGATCTGGAAGTCAGAATAAATTTATTTAGAACTCTTCATATTTTTAATTAATTCATATTCCTATACATACTAATTCATAGTTCTTAACGGTTCTTTACTCATTAATTCATATTCTTAAGCCGATCCGGAAGTGATTTTAATTTCATAACCTGACCGTTAATTTTTACATATATCCTAAATTAACACCTTCTACAGCCTTCTACAGCCGTGCCTTACCTCATTCCGACGTTTCGCTTCTAAACCTAGACGTTTCCATTCGAAAGCTTCTAAACCTAGACGTTTCGCTTCCGCTCGACTTCATCCACGCTGAAAATTTCCGACAGCTAGCGCAGCCAGGCGTTTCGCTTCCGACCGAGTTCATCCCCGTCATCCAGGCGTTTCGTTTCCGACTACTGCACCATGCCCTTTCACTTCCGACTTACTCACCAACGCATATGCATTTACACCCGAGCGTTAATTCTCGATCCATTGATCTTCCCACACGAAAAAGGTACCTTGCGCAACGGATCACCTTTTAAAGTCGATCTCATCACTTATTCTCATTTCTTTGGCTATCTACCTCTTTCATGCAGTATTGCTTCTCGCTCATTTCCCGCTCGCCGAACGCATCATCTGATCCGTCTTTGTGTATTGCCAAACCCATCAAACTACCAGTCGGCTTCAACGCTCCACCGCACTTCATGTAAGCTCGCCAAACTTTTATGAAATGCTTCTTTTTCTAGATGTCTACCAATTACATCATTGTCTTCTTCCTTAACAACATACCTCCATTTTGGAAAAGTTGAGGGGCCTATGGCTGTAAGGGCTTTAAGGTTCCGCTTTTAAGTTTAGTGCAGCAAGGTTGAATTGTTTTGTCCTGCTTTTAGTCATAATCTTAATCCTTATTTTAGCTCAATTTGGTAGCAAATTGTGCAAATCATATTCTTAGACACCACCATATTTTACTTGTGATTAATTTTCATTTACATGTGCTATTAGTATTTGAATCAGAATAGCAATAGCAAATCAAAGTTACGTTTATTTTTTTCATAGCAACAAATTGTGTTATTACACATGTTCAAGATACATCACTTCTCAGAGCCACAAAACTTAATCATCTGTACATAAATTCTATAGAAAATTCCATAAAAGAGGTGATGATGAATGATCTTATCATGTTAAAACAAACCCAATATCAAATATTATGATACAGATAAATTATTTCACCACATATCACCTTTATAAAGCGAAGCATGACAACACAAAGCATCAAAAAATTTCTTTCCCAGGGGCCCTAATTTTGCTCTGAGAACATCTCATAGTTCCTCGGTTTCACCAAAAGTACCTACCTCTGTTTCACTCTTGAAGTAAATTTAAATCCTGTCCGCTTTAGATATAATCTAATTTATGTTGTTATTGGATTTGACATAAAATTGGTGAGTCTTTATACCAGGAATTGCTTAACAGAGAGATTTTAATTGTCATTATAGCATTGGCCTCAAATCAATTGTTCATTTTATTGGATATGATTTGTTTTTGTTTGAGATTCATTAGCTCGCTTAGAAGACGCCAAAAGAAAATATTGTCGAAAAAGCTTAGTCTGTAAGAGTTAATTAGACAGATTCAACTTTCATCTTCTAGAATTCATTGAGTATTTTGAACTTGTTAAAAATGGTAATGGAATTGAAAACTAATGGCCATGGGATCTTCTTAAATGATTCAAGAGATATATACTTTCCAGTAGATAATGTGGAATGTTTTTGCAACACTTGAGGAACGATGGGAAATCATATATATTGTAGAAATGGAGGATGGTGATAATGATTTATTGGTATTTCTGAAATAATTGTTTATTGGTATTTGTGAAATATGAAAACAATGATGGCTTATTAGATTTCCTTCAAATAGATGTTGCCATAAGTTGAGGACATTATAGCTTTGTTTGAAAAGGAAAATTTGTAACTAAATAATGCGCATTTGTAGTAAACCAGAGTCACAATCTAATGAGATTGTTAACTTATCTGGCTAATTGTCGAAAGAAGTTGAAAACACGCTAGAATGAAATAATCCTTTGGAGGGTTCAAATCCTCTCGAATTACTTTGATTATTTTTAGATAGGAGAAGTGATGCAATCCCAAAAATTCAATAAGTTTTAGATTGCTAGAAAGAAATCCATCAAATCAGAGTGCTTGATTGTAGAAATGGAGGATGGTGATGATGATTTATTGGTATTTGTGAAATAATGGTTTATTGGTATTTGTGAAATATGAAAACAATGATGGATTATTAGATTTCCTTCAAATAGATAGGAGAAGTGATGCAATCCAAAAAATTCAACAAGCTTTACATTGCTAGAAAGAAATCCATCGAATCAGAGTGCTTTGCAACCAAATTGATGTCCTGCTTTATTGTGTGGTTTCACATATTTATCTGTTGGTTGGTTTATCGATAATTATGGATCTGAACAATTTGTAATTATTGTTTCTCTGTCTAAAATATTTATTCATTGATTATATATCTTATACAATCATGAGATAAAAAACAATCCTTTTTTGGCCAAGAAATTGAGAATTCTTTAGCCTCAAGCCCAAATCACTCATCAACTTCTCATCTTCCTGTACCTACATTAGTATAGATATAGGTACAGCTTCCTGTAGCCTCAAGCCCAAATCACTCATCAACTTCTCATAAAATCAGAGTGTTATATGCATTTTTTGAGGCATTATAGCTTGCATTTATTGATCTTTCATAAGGTCTTAATAGTAAGTCATAAAATCATAGACAAACTTAGATCTTTACTAAACGTTTGTTAACTTGACGTTCTTAAGATGTGTTTTAGTTGATGTTATTTTTCCTTGCATAAATTTTGTTCATGTTTTAACTCTTACAATCCTTCTCATGCATGTGAAGAATTATATAATTTTATGATTGATTATTAATTTTATGCACATATCTATTATGTCGGTCAATCATTCCCTTAAAACTATTATGAACTTTTATTTTTCCAAATAGCTCTTTCGTGATTTGCATTTGGTTTCCAAGCCTCTATTCTTTTGGCTTCAAAAATCAGGTAATGAAATTTTTTTTTAGTTCGTTGCTTTTCTTCACTCTATTGTGATCCGATTTTCTATTATTTTAGCTTATATATTATTTGATGAGTTCATGATGCAATGCAATAGTTTACTTCACTCTGTAATGCTCCGATTTTCACTTGCATATCCTGTCACTTTGTACTACACGTCCCACAAAAACAATTACGTCTTCACTGAGTTAGTTTGAAGCCACTAACAATTCATGAATGATGTCAAGCATCATCTACAATTCAAACTAAGTATTGTTCTCCATGTGCAAAATAGAACTGTCACCCCATATTACACTCAATAGGAATTGCTGGATGAGGATTCATAAAGTAAACCCAAAATAATTTGGAAAGGCTAATGCTGATGATGAAGATGACATTATAAACTGCTGCTTATTGTTGTTCTAAAGAAATTGTTAATATAGCATGTAGTATTTTTGTGAATATACTTTGATTGGATGTTCCAGTTCCACTTCCATACTTAAATTAATTTTTGTTAAAATTTGACTTAGAAACTTTTTGGTGAAGATGCTTGATTGAAGTTTATAGTGCATCTTCCTTATTTTGGTTGGAACTATTGTCCAATTAAACTATTGTCAAATTAAATGTAATCCACTTTGATGGTTGGATAATGTGTTGCCCGTTTTACTCCACTTGTTGATTTGTACTCATGGATTACAATAGTTAAAATTGTATGGAGTAAGATATTGATTTTGGGATATGTGATGATGGCAGGCTCGCTTCGTCCATTAAATTTAATATAACTATGAGTTTATTTCTGACCATATGACCCAAATATAATATTTTTGTGAAGAGAGTTTTTTTTTGTGTGGAAATTATTTGAGTCGTTCTTCTTCTTCTTTTTCGTAATAGAGAAAGAATAATAAAAGATCAATTTGAGAGCACCTGTTCACTAGAGAAGACAATAAAGGTCACCTTCTATTTATATGAAAAGTGATATTCTGGTTATTCGTAAAAAAAAAAAAAACTCAATTCTTATTTTCTCTATGATACTTGCACCTTTGGGTTGCTACAGAAAGTGGTAGCTTGGAAGTGTCATGTACTCACCAAGAAGAGAACATAGGTATCCCTCATTGTTGATGATCTGCTTTTTTATATTACCGAAATACTGTGTTTTCTGAAGCAATAATTATTTTGTATTCTATTATCACCCTTTGAATAATTCTTGTTGAATTAACAATCATTTTGAGAATGAATATAATTTCTTACAACTTTTTTGTTGTTACAGTTTAAGAATCTAAGACAAGCAACTGAAAACTTTATGTATTCTAATTCTTCAACACTGTCGTGTTAAACAAATTTTAGTAGTAGATAAATGTCGAACCCACCTTCAGTTCCCGTTCTCCCGCAATTGGTTGCTTAAACCTATTTTTTGGACATGCTGTTGTATCTGATAAAAATTTATATGCCCATTTGAATTCTTTATTTACTCTTTCAACTCCAGATAAATCAATGAATTTGCTGAACTATTATGTGTTGCTGTTTGGATCTTCTTCAAGATTCACCAAACTTTATAAAATAAATAGATTTTAATCTATTTTTTTTTATACCTATTGATTATCATAATTTTCAAACTACAAAAACATTGAAGAAATGTCTACTTTTGTGCTTATTTATTGGTTCTGAAAGTAGAGGAAAACTTGAGCGACCATTTTTATTGCAAAGTAAACTTGAATGTATCACAATAGGAGTTGAATCCTTTGAAAAAGTTGTGTGGTATCAAAATGATCTGAGTGGATGATGAACATCAGCGATTTTAAGGCAAAGCATTCACATGGAAGTAAAGGATGAAGGATATTAGCATTTACGAATAAGCTTAAAGATGTCCTTTCTGGAGATAACTTTGGTTTTATGCTGCCATTCGTTTCAAAAATATGATAGATCAATTAGATCAATTAACTTGGTTATAAAAATTAAGAAATTGATTAGGAAAATTATTAGATATTTGACAGTAGTGATATTGTAGAATCCAAGTGCTGAAAAATGAAAGTATACTCAATCTTTTATACTGGATTATACATTTTAATCAAATTCAGTTGAAAAAGCATTTCATCTAAATAGAAACAAATCCAAAAATGCTAAATCCCACATACATTTGCATAGAAACAAAACAACAACAAAAAAAATACAATGAGGATGCAGAGAAGCACACAAGCAAAAAGCAACAAAACAAAAAATATACTGCTACCTGATAAAATAAATTGAAGAACAAAAGCATATACCTAAATAATTTTGCTTATGTTTTAACTCTTGCATTCCTTTTCATGTATGTGGAGATTTATATACTTTGATGACTGAATAATATTTTTAAACATATATCTATTATGTTGATCTATCAGTCTTAAAACTATTCTAATTAATTTTTTTTTCATTTAGCTCTCTCGTGGTTTGCATTTGGTTTTCGAGACTCTACTCTTTCGACTTCAAAGGTTAGGTAATGAAATTATTTGTTATATGAATGTTTTTTTTTCCGTTACCTGTCGTTATTGTACATTGCTTTACTTTATTTTGTTATTTACAATCACTTTTACAATTAATTGAAATTTTTTTCTTGCTAAGATTGACTATATTAAATTTTATTTTTCATCTTTATGTCATATTTTTCTTTCATATTCACCCTTGCTCATGAAATATCAAGCAATACTCTAACTTTTATATTGCAATAATGTCATTCCTACACATGTTAATGCTTGTTAAGAAAGACTCTAAAATATAAAGAATGTGTTTGCAAGATATTTAGTATGTATAAGCTTACTGTCACAACAATACGTAGCATCACAGTTCACGTCAGTGAAAGCGAAGATAAATGGAAAGTGAAAAATATAGATTTTCATATTATAATTGTAGAAATAGAAACCTTATGGCCAAAATATTTGTTTTGTGAATTCTAGAGTCTTAAATATCCTATATCAAATTTAGTATAAGAGATTAAAGGAGATGATAATACCAAAATCGATTAATTCAAACAAATCACCAAGATTTAAAAGATATCTATAAGAAATTCAATTGCTAAAAAATCAACAAGCCTTCTTTTGTATTGCAATTGACATCCCAATTGTATCAAATTCGGCCAAAATATTGATCAAATAGTGAAATAATTAGAAAAAAAAAATTGAAGAAAGTGTTCTTCAATGTGAATAAAATTCAAGTATTGTACCCGTACAAGAAGATGAAGAAGCCTTGCTTTTGACCTATAGAAAAGCTGAAATAGAGAAATACCAAATTGTAAATTATTATATGGAATAACACTATAGCATTCTCATCGCAGAATCATGCCTTTGCATTCCCCTCCCCCTACGCTCATATATATATATATATTATACCTAGGTAGCTGCATACAGTATGAATAGAGTTTTTTTCCAACCGTTGGATGAGCTCCAGTACATAGGAACGTGTAGTGGCAGAGATAAGTGGAGAAGATAACATGCAACCCAATAATTGATACTGAATAATTATATGTATAATTACTTATCAGCTGCCCGTCCGCAAGTTAACTATGAATTTAGAGATTTACATTACAATTATGGGTTGTAAAAGACAGAATGATTATTTATCTAATCTATCTTTTGATTAGATAAATCAAATTGATGTTTTCTTCTTTCATCGATCATATAGTTCAAAAATTATTATTATTTTGTTTAATGTCATTCATATCTGATTAAATTATTAATAATTTTTATAGATATATTTGACATGAAAGGAAAAAGAAAAATAGAATATGACAGACATCAATATACTAAAATGTCTCCTGAAGAGAAGAGAAGAAAAACACAGGCCATCATTCTTGCTAGAAAAAGAAGAAAGCAATTTTCAAATCTTGAAATTGCTTGTTTGCCATCATCCTCACATTCTATAGGTAAATTTTTTACAATTGTTTGACATTATATATATATATTATATTTTATTTATTTCTTAATAATTGTATATATATATTTTTAAACAGCTTCTGAAGTTCCAAATATCAAAGATGTGATTATAGAATATGATTTAAGCATGTCAGAAATGCATGTTCTTCAGGAACTACGTATATGTTCCTATTGTAATGCAAAAAAATTTCAATATGAGCCACCAACATTCTGCTGTTACAATGGAGAGATATTGCTTGCTCAGACAAATGTCCCTGAACAACTATATGAATTATTCACGTCATCTTCATCTGAATCAAAAGAATTTAGAGCTAAGATCAGAGGTTATAATAGTATATTCGCATTCACATCTTTCGGAGCTCATATTGACAAAGATTTAGCAAATTCAAGACAAGGGATTTACACATTTAGAGCTCAAGGACAAATTTACCATAGTCTACCACCGATTGCAAAAGGATCAAGTGGCCCATGTTATTTTCAATTATATATTTATGATACTGATACTGAAGCAAGTAATAGAATGAATGTTATTGAAGATCTGAATCTTTCAGAAGAGCTGGTAAATAAATTGATGGATATACTTTCCGAAAATCCTTATGCACAATTTTTCAGATCTTTGAATAATAGAGGATTATTGAAAAATTTTGATATACATATTAAATCTGATGTACAGTTAGATCAGAGAGTTTATAATTCTCCTACTGTGTCACAAGTCGCAGCAATATGGATTGAAGGAAACAATAAAACAGGTGTAGTTGAGCGTGATATCATTCTGACTTCACATTCTGGCACATTTCGAAATATAAAACATTATTTTGGATGTTATGACCCTTTACAATATCCTATTCTATTCCCAAAGGGAGAAGTTGGATGGCATCAAAATGTTAATCGAACCTCCAAATTTCAAAGAAGCAACGATCATGTGCCTATGCAAATAATTGGTCGACCTGCAACAGAGGAGTTATTCATCCAAGAAGAACATGGTAATTATTATATTATTATTTTTTATAAGTTATTCTGCCAATTATATTTTATTATATTATTAAGTATTAAAAGTTCCATTTTTTTAAAATATCACAGGAATTAAAAAGTATTCAAAGGGAAGGATTTCTTGCAGAGAATATTATAGTTACAAGCTTCAAATTCGAGAAAATATCAAATCTATCATTTTATATGCTGGTAGATTATTGCATCAATATGTTGTTGACATGTATGTGAAAATTGAGACAAGTCGATTGGATTTTTTCAGAAAAAATCAACATACAATTCGATCAGAATTATATAAAGGAATCATTGATAGTGTGGCAGCTGGTGAAACACTAAGCAATAATGTCGGACAAAAAATAATACTTCCACCCTCATTTATTGGTGGACCTCGTGATATGAGGCGTAGGTATTTGGACGCAATGACTCTTGTCCAACGTTTTGGAAAACCTGATTTATTTATAACCATTACATGCAATCCTGATTGGCAAGAAATTCAGAATGAGTTGCAGCCAGGACAATCTGCACAAGATAGGCCGGACTTAACAACACGTATTTTCAGGGCAAAATTGCAAGATTTAAAGGAACAGTTATTTAAAAAGTCTATTTTTGGAGGCGTGGCTGCGTATGTATATGTTATAGAATTTCAAAAAAGAGGTCTTCCACATGCACATTTTTTAATTATTTTGAAGACTGGATTTAAGATATCAACTCCAATACAATTTGATAGAATTGTGTCTGCCGAACTGCCGGATCCATCAAATTATAAGAGATTGCATGAATTAGTTGTCAAACATATGATGCATGGTCCATGTGGAGTTTTGAAGAAAAATAATTTTTGTATGAAGAAAGGATTATGCAAAAATAAATATCCTAGATCTTTCTCATCTCATACAATAATTGGTGAGGACTCATATCCAATTTATCGTAGAAGAAATGATGGTCAACAAGTAAAAGTGAGAAATTGTATTTTAGATAATCGTTGGGTAGTTCCTTATAACCCATATCTATTATCTAGATATAATTGTCATATAAATGTAGAGATATGTTCTGGAATCAAGGCAGTGAAATACATTTACAAATACATCTATAAAGGACATGACAAAATTTCAGCTTCATTTTCACAACAAAATGCACAGAATAATTTTGATGAGATTCAACATTATCAAGATGGGAGATGGGTATCTGCACCAGAAGCATTATGGAGAATATTTGAATTTGATTTAAATGAGATGTATCCATCAGTATGTAATTTACAATTACATTTAGAGGAAAAACAACCCATTTACTACAAAGACAATCAGAATTTGCTTGACATATTAAAAATAAATATTAAGAAAAAAACTATGCTTACAGAGTTCTTCAATCTCAACGAAACAGATTCAGAGGCAAGAAAATATTTATACAGAGAAATTCCTGAGAAATATGTGTGGGATAAAACCAAAAAAAGTTGGAAGAGAAGACAAAAATATGAGCAAATTGGTCGTATTAACACAACAAATCCAACAGACGGCGAAAGATATTATCTGAGGATTTTGTTAAATCATGTGTACGGACCTACATCTTTTTCTGATTTGTTACACGTTAATGGAATACATTGTTTAACATTCAAAGAAGCTGCAAAGAAACATGGTTTGCTTGAAATGGATAATTATATAACAGAGTGTTTAAATGATGCATCTGTTTATCAAATGCCATATGCATTCAGACAATTATTTGTTGTTATTCTGATTTATTGTGAGCCAACTAATGTTCGCCAATTATGGATTGACTACTATAAGGATTTGTCTCAGGATTATCAAAACATTAGTATGATTACTGATGAAGAATGCATGGTGAAAACACTATCAGATATCAAATTATGTCTTGAAAGAATGGGGAGTTCCCTTGATGAATATGATTTGCCAAAAATGGTGCTTTAGATGTAACTCATTGGTAACGTCTCCATGCATGTCAATCTGATAGGAAACCTTGTAGAGCTCAAGCGTTTCTTATCAATAATGGAACTTCAACCAACTTCCACCAGGATACTCCAACCAAATCAAGCAAAACAAGGAGAAAACTCATAATAATTGATGAAATGGAAGGAAAATACTAAGATACAATTGACCCTCAATTCGAGAGGAGGATCGTTCTCACACAAATCTCTAGACATCGCTAGACCCCAAGACACCAAAGCCTCCAATAAAAAATTCAGAAAAACATAGATAACCCTAACCCTAATCCCTCTCTTCTACTTTAAGCAAGCAATTAAAACCAAACCAAATAAAAAAAATTAAAAAATACAATTAAACCCAAGCAAATTACTAAACAACCCATGCCTCCTTAATTCCAGCCCTAGCCACCCCCTCCTAACCCTAATCCCTCTCTTCTACTTTAAGCAAGCAATTAAAACCAAACCAAATAAAAAAAATTAAAAAATACAATTAAACCCAAGCAAATAACTAAACAACCCATGCCTCCTTAATTCCAGCCCTAGCCGCCCCCTCCTTCCAATAGAACCCCCCAATTGTATTTTTTAATTTCTAGTTTTATTATACGTGCATTTATAAAATTTTATAAATAAAAATGATATTAAAAAACTTTTAATTATATTTTGATTGATAAAAAGATAAAATAATTAATTTTATCCCTAGAAATAATTCAAATTATTAATAATATTAGTAAAATACTTAGTAATGATTAATTGAGAGGTTTTTTTTCTACCAGTTTTATTGTACGTGTATTAAAAGCACATGAATAAAATGATAAAAATAAAAATTTATATTATAAAAAATTTAATTATATTTTTTAATAAAAAGATAAGATTATTAATAAAGCATAAATAATAACATAGTATCCAAATATGCAAGCAATCTCATGAAATATATATTTTCATCTAACATCTAGAAGAATAATCAATTAATTTTAGCAATAAAAATATCATTGATCAAAGAACATATGTGACCTTACATGACTACACTATAAATATATAAATAAAAAATTTCTATTACATGATAAGTGCTTCTATGACTTGCATTAATATTAAACATCATATATAAAAAAATAGTAGCTATACATAACCACGTAGCATATTAAAATTGCCGTGAAAATGTTAAGAATTGTGGTGGAAATGCTATGCATAAATGAAAATATATCAGAAATAATTGAAATAGGATCATACAATTATAAAATTTACATTTTATGTATTTAAATTATTAGTGAGAATGTAAAGAAAAAATAGTGATGTAACGAACCTCTTGTTTCTTTGGGCTACAAAGCTTGTAAGTACTTTGTTTGAGAGAGCATAAATCGGACATCTACGCGGAAAAATTATTCGCTCCCAAACAAATAAGATGGTGGCTCCTACATGCATAATTTTTTATTTTTATTAATGAAACTTATCAAATAAATTGCTATTATAAAATAATTATTTTAGATACTTCAAGGCTAATTTTCTTTGTTTCTTTTTCACAACTCATTTCATATTTTAAATATTGTATTTTAAAAGCAACTTATCCTTAAGTTTTACTTATAAGACAAATTATTTACTTTAGATATATTAAGTCAATTAAATTTGAATGAGATTAAATTATCATATTAGCTATTAAAAAGGGCTCAAATCTATCTATATCTATACTATACTACTATTATAAAAGCCGCTTGAATTTCCTTCCATATTAAATCTTGGCCATCCGTTCTACTTCTTTTAAAATTATCTCGTCCCTTCATTAAATTATAAATAATTAATAAATATAAAAATATATAAAAATTATACATATTATTGTCTGTTACTATAAATTAATTTATTGTCTGTATAATTTTTATAACAAATAAATTAATGCATATTATTGTCTGTTACAAATAAATTAATTTATTGTCTGCATTTTAAAGCCCTCCTTTCCCGCTTGAATTTCCTTCCGTTCTACTTCTTCCTCAAATAAATTAATTTATAGTAACAGACAAATATATATAAATTTTTTATTATATTTTTAATTTATTATTTATAAATTTAATGAATGGAGAGAGATAATTTTAAAAGAAGTAGAACGGATGGCCAAGATTTAATGTGGAAGGAAATTCAAGCGGCTTTTATAGTAGTATAGTATAGATATAGATAGATTTGAGCCTTTTTAATAGCTTATATGATAATTTAATATCTCTATTCAAATTTAATTGAGATATATATAATTAAAGTAAATAATTTGTCTTATAAGTAAAACTTAAGGATAAGTTGCTTTTTTTAAAATACAATTATTTAAAATATGAAATGAGTTGTGAAAAAAAAACAAGAAAATTAGCCTTGAAGTATCTAAAATAATATTTTATAATAGCAATTTGTTTGATAAGTTTCATTAATAAAAATAAAAAATTATGCATGTAGGAGCCACCATCTTATTTGTTTGGGAGCGAATAATTTTTCCGCGCAGATGTCCGATTTATGCTCTCTCAAACAAAGTACTTACAAGCTTTGTAGCCCAAAGAAACAAGAGGTTCGTTACATCACTATTTTTTTCTTTACATTCTCACTAATAATTTAAATACATAAAATGTAAATTTTATAATTGTATGATCCTATTTCAATTATTTCTGATATATTTTCATTTATGTATAGCATTTCCACCACAATTCTTAACATTTTCACGACAATTTTAATATGCTACGTGGTTATGTATAGCTACTATTTTTTTATATATGATGTTTAATATTAATGCAAGTCATAGAAGCACTTATCATGTAATAGAAATTTTTTATTTATATATTTATAGTGTAGTCATGTAAGGTCACATATGTTCTTTGATCAATGATATTTTTATTGCTAAAATTAATTGATTATTCTTCTAGATGTTAGATGAAAATATATATTTCATGAGATTGCTTGCATATTTGGATACTATGTTATTATTTATGCTTTATTAATAATCTTATCTTTTTATTAAAAAATATAATTAAATTTTTTATAATATAAATTTTTATTTTTATCATTTTATTCATGTGCTTTTAATACACGTACAATAAAACTGGTAGAAAAAAAACCTCTCAATTAATCATTACTAAGTATTTTACTAATATTATTAATAATTTGAATTATTTCTAGGGATAAAATTAATTATTTTATCTTTTTATCAATCAAAATATAATTAAAAGTTTTTTAATATCATTTTTATTTATAAAATTTTATAAATGCACGTATAATAAAACTAGTTATCTCAAAGTTCGCCAAATGCACGACTTGGTTAGGATGCTCAATAGCAACTATCTCAAAGTTCATGATGGCCAACATACATATTTTCATAGAGAACCCCCCATTCCACAAGACCAAAGAAATGAATCAGATAGGGGAAAGGAGGGCTTTAAAATGCAATAATAAAACTTGAACTGTTCTTCCTTTTCTTCAAAACTTGAAAGGGCAAAACTCCTACTTATGGCTTGAAATAGATCCAAATTTATTAGAATAAACATATAATATCCACGTCAGCATACTATTAGATGCTTCTAGGTCTTTTGTATAGGCTCTGCACCTTTATCTATTTATACACATCTGCTTTACATGAAAACATAGCTGATAATAATATAGTTTCTGTCTTCTTCTTCCTATGCTCTGTCGTGTTCTTTCTTTGCTTTCAAGAACCGAACAGGGATTTGGTTTCTACATGGTATCAGAGCTTAAAGATCTCGTGATCTAGCTCTCATGGCTTCCTCCGATCTTTCACAATATTTTTTATTCATTAGAGGAGAAAGAAGATATACCTCTTATATCAATATTTTTTGCAACTTACATTAAAAAAATTCACTAAGTGGAGTATTTTTATGCTCTAGCGGTTTTTGAACAGAGTCCCAAATCTTTAATAACATTGATATAGCATGTCATAAATTATTTTTAAATTTAATTATTTATTTCTTATTTTTTGAAATTTTATTCACGTGCAAGGGCATTTATACTAGTTTACTAAAATCGAAGTTGGGATGATACCAAATTTAATTTTAAAAGTTTCTAATTCAAATATGCCTTGAGATTCGTGCCCAATCAATGTGATTTTTGGTTTATAAATGTGACTGGTGATTCTTCTCATAAAAATTTTTGATCTTATATTTGTAAAGTTAAAATAAATCTATAACATTCATTTTAGACGCTTCATATTTGATTGCTTCTAGATTCCAACAGCCAAGCATATTAAAGTTTTATTTAGGAAGATTTTCTTACTATTTTTTAAAATAATTTTTTAATAGAAAAAAATTTTATGCTTAAAATATTATTATTAAAAAAAAAGGGTTCCAAATAGGAACTTTTATTTGGTCTGGTGAACGTACGTAGAGCTACGTTCGGCCGGCACTAAGATCAGACACAAAACGAGAAATACCAAGCAAATACTGAGCAATACCAATAATAATGAGAAATATCATTATGTGAAGACAAAATACTGAGTAATACCAAGCAATACCGAGCAATACCGTAGAAAAACTCGGTATTTTTTGGTATTACTCGATATTACTCGGTATTGTTCAGTATTACTCGGTATTGGTCTTCCCAGAGTGATATTCCTGGTTATTATCAAACAATACCTAACAATACCGATCAAATACCGAGCAAAAATCGAGTAACAATCCTTTGACGGAACGTAGATCTACGTCCGGTTAGAGGATGAAATAAAAGTTCTACAAATAGAACCTCGGTTTCATTGGACGAGCGGTTAACAAATAGCTGAGCGTTTTCACTCGGCAGTGGCCGAACAGTTAGCCCTCACAGCTGAGCGTTTCACTGCCGAGTTTTTAAAAAAAAACAAAAATTTAGGGTTCGATACCCAACGGTCCTCTCTCTCATCTCGCCAAACGCAACATTCGGATTCATCCATCTTCCTCTCGCCGAACCCATCAACCCAGCACTTGCCTCCAAGTCTCCATCGCCGTACTTCGCATTTCATGTAAGGTCACCGAACTATCTCAAATTTTGCAGTTGATTGTTTTGTTTGCGGTCAAAGATCCGTAAGGAGTTATCTGATTGCTCGGTCTTTTTGGTGAAATTTGTATTTGTTTAGATGGTGTGGAGCGCAGGGCATGCGATTGTTTACTGATTAAGGATTAGTGTTCCTTCAGATCTTTTTGAAAGTAGTTTTTGGATGGGTAAATTGGGCCATATTAAATTGAGGATTTTGATAGATTTTAGGGGTTTAAGATTAGTGAAGTGTTTTGTTTGCAGAACAAGGCAGATTCGGTTAAAAACAATACATTTATGGAGAATATTAACTGTGGTAGTGAAAATTTGGTGTTTGCGTTTCTAGAATAGTTATTGAGGCAGTGTAGATAAGAGAGCAAGTTGGATTGAATATGCGCTTGTTTGCATTCTGAAGTTTCTTGATTTATAAAATATCTAATTGGCTGAACTGAATTCCTAATTTTGGAAGGTAAGTTTGATATAGAAAGGTAAAACTTATGTGCGATGAAATAAAATGATGCTATGATATATAGAAAGTTTGTTATCCTGCTTTTTGGTTTGTCTATTCTAAGATATATATATGTCTTAAATTTGTGCTAAACGAACTGTAATGCTTAATTTTGAAGGAAAAAGTTAAAACATAACAAGAAAATATTGTCATATTATAATCAATATGGAAAGTTTGTTGTCAAAGAACAATAAAGTTTTAAATGCACAAATGTTTTGGTGAAAATGTTTTGCTTGTTTTGATAGATTTCATAGAGGGCATATTGTTAGCTCTCTCTGATTCTAGGGTTTGGAGGTGTGTAAATGAATAATGATTCAAGATTTAATGACTTTTAGATTCATGAACTGTATCACATGTTGAAGTTGCTATTTTGTATTCAGGAAGACTTGCGCTGAAGAGAAAATTAGTTTGTCGAAGATGGTACGCACCATATATGTAGAATGTGTAATGTGGAAATTCAAAATTTATTAGTTGCAAAACAATGATTGTGTGACGTAGCACAGATCAAGTTGGTCTGAATACATAAATGTATAGAAACCTATTTGACCTGAAATGTTTAGCTAATGCTACAAAGGTGCCCTTGCTTTACTTGCAAAAGCTCCTTAGTCCTTATTTTAGAGAATATGTTACTAACTAAGCTGAACTCATATTTCAGGAAAATAAGTTTGATATCAAAAGGGAAAATATATATGGATTGTGAAGTTTTGTCTTCCTTATCTTAGCTGCTTGGTTTGACTATTCTAAGATATTTATGATCATATTTTATGCTAAACAAAC
Organism: Dendrobium nobile; assembly: GCA_022539455.1. Classification (NCBI taxonomy): domain Eukaryota; kingdom Viridiplantae; phylum Streptophyta; class Magnoliopsida; order Asparagales; family Orchidaceae; genus Dendrobium; species Dendrobium nobile. The sequence goes on from CM039726.1 coordinate 3,510,658, forward strand.
TATGCTAAGTAATTTGGGAAGAAAATAAGGCCATAAGATGCCATAACATGAAAATAGTGCTACGAATAGTCAATACAAAAAGGTTTGAATGCAAAATTTATATATATATATATATATATAAATATATATATATATATATATATATATATATATATATATATATATATATATATATATATATATATAATAATGAGGCACAATCACTGTTCCCATGTAGTGTGATATTGTAGGGAATCAACAATTAGCCCATGACAAAAATAAACTTTTGAACACCAATTATGTTGTTCGGTGAATTGATTGCTAGTTTTTCTTGTTAGCCCTTTTTGTGTTGTGTTTGTTTTCTCTCACTTCATTCTTCTTACCTTCATATCTTAAAATAAGCAATATGGTATTATGATTTACTTTTGTTCCACTGCAGTATGATCAATCTAAATAATAGTATTTGTAGATATTTCATAAATCCCTCACCTCCCAATTGCACCCTCAACAGGTCCCAACTTCTTAATGCACATAATTGTAAAAAGGGAAACTCTTATTCCCCTAAGATAAAATGCATAAAAAGACTAAGAGCATTACAAAATATTTTTGCTATTGTGTCACATTCAACTCAATTAAGCCTTATGTCAATTTAAGTGCTGCTACTTGTTATTTTTTCAATATGTATCTAGAGTTAAATTTTTACTCCTTGTTCTTTTTAAAAATATTTTGAACTCTATAAAGAAGTAATTCGAGGTAAACCTATTCTTTTAACATCTCTAGGAATTGCAGACGGTTCTTAAACAAGCTAATGTGTAGTCTCCCATACTCACTTTTATTGATCACTAGCATACTTTGGAAGGTTTAATTTTATTATTGTGTTTTTTGCAAATGCAAGATTTTTTTGTATTCATCTCCACTCACAATTTCAATTTCAATTTCAATTTCAATTTTTTTTTATAAAATATAAGCTTATCATCATCAAAAAATTTGTTAATGTTGATCCACCAAACTCACTTTTAATGATCACATGAATACTTTGAAAGGTTTAATGGTTTATTTATGAGCATAAGTCCATTAATAATAGCAAATGTCTTAGATGACATGATTTTGTGCAATATGTTGTCTATTCCTTTATCCATGTGTAGATTTAAGCTACTTGATATCAACAAATTTATTTTCTTTTTCTCTTTTCCTAATAATTTCTTATTATCATTGTTATCTTGATTTGAATATTCTTTCTCTATATGCAATGATATCTCCTAATATGTCAATTAAATTGTTTTATTTTTAATTAATCATGATGGGAATTTGATTTTTTTTTTTTGACTAATACATGCAATATTAGTGCATATTGCATATGTCTGTGTTTGAACAAGATGACCGACCTTTAATGTCTGTGAGTTTGTCATCTCTTCTAATAATTTCATTTGTTCTAATAAAAGTTGCCTAAACTAAGATTTCTATTTGAATGTTAGTCATTCGTGTTTGTTTTTAATTTTGATTTCTGATATTTTTTAAAAGGGTTATACTTATTTTATCTCATATTATGTTAGACATTCCGATAGAATAATCTTTATTTAATTATTATGTAATACCTAATATAAAAAAATAAAGAAAAAGATGAAATCACAATTTTCATTAAAGATTGAACTATAATTGTACAAACAACACACTCAACCAAACTTAACAATTCCTGGATTATATTAACATTAAGATAATGTCGCAATCAATACTACACATTGTCTTTCAAATAACAACAAATAAAAAAAGACCCCAATTAATTTCTTAATTTCAATTTTTTTGGGTAGAGCAGAAAAGGAGGTATTAATAAAGGTTTCTCCATTAGCATTAGATAAAAAAATGCAAAAAACAAACCTCATTAGCCTTGCTTTTGGGGAAAATGCAGGCCAGCTAATTAGAGCCGACTATCTATACTTTGAATATGTACAAAGTCTCAAATTCTTCGAGTAAGCCATTAATGACTTTCTGGCAGCTCGAAATATATGTTGTCTATTTCATATTTTTATTTCATTATCTCAATGTTTCAACTATAATAAATTTTTATATATTATTATTATTTTTGTATGCAAAATATTTTTTGTATTCATCCCCATTTACCATTCAGCCTCATGGGTGTTCTTAAATTACAAAACATACTCATGCTCTTTTGCATATTTTCTTGATTTTTATTTCTGATTTTGGTTGGGGTGTCAATATTTAACACGACTCGAAATCCGGGTCGCACTCGACGTGGAAAATTTCGGTTTCGAGTGAACCTGTTTATCAAACGGGTCAAGTTCGGGTTTTAGATACTAACCCATTTTTAAAATTGGCTGGGGTTCAAGTTGACCTGAAAACCCGAAATTAAACCCGGAATTGACCCAGGTCGCATTTGCATCGCGTGCGCTCAGGCGCTCAGGCTCGCATGGTCACACATGCCTCCCGTTTCTACTTGAGCTATTGATAATGAAATAATTTGCTTGATTTTAAAGATAGAGGTCCCTTTTTGTGACTTTGGCTGAATTTAAAGCATTCAAGTTAAATTTCAAGATCCTCGTTCAAATCTTCAGTTCCCAAAGTAACATCATTAAATTGTGTTTCCTGAGCTGCTGCTTTTGGTTTGATTAAAGAAGCGTTCTGCTCCATCCACTCTTTAAATTTGCATTTGGTAGGGAGATAACTTATGACCAGCTTTCTATACATTCTATCCTTGGCCTCCCCTTCTTTTAATTATATTTCTGTCTTGCAAGGGCTTGTTATGCTGTTGGTTGTTCATGGGTACACCGCTACTTTTTAAAACATTCTATTATTCAAGTTATATAAAGTTAAAGCTACCAACGGGCTAGCATGTTTTTTCCCCTAATTGTGCTTCAAGTCTTGCAAATGATCTTTGTATGATGTGATGCTTATCTTAAGGAGCTGGATAATGAACTAGAACAACTACGCAACCAACATTATTTTACTTTTGTTTCCTTTTAATTTGTCCACCTATTTTGAATCGCATTCCTGACCCTTCACTCTCTTCTCAGAGACTAGCTAGAGAAAATGGTTTCGAATGGAGAAGGTCCACCAAGGGCAGCGCAGCAGCAGCTGCTAACTTGCGGAGGCGGAGAACAGGCGGCAGCGGCGGCGGTGCTCCTGCCGGAGGAGCTGCATCCACAATGTTACAGTTCTACACTGATGACACTACAGGTCATAAGCTATCTCCCAACACTGTCCTTATTATGAGCGTGGGATTCATTGCTTTTGTTGCTTTGATGCATGTGTTTGGTAAGCTCTATCTTGTTCGCAGCTGATCTCAACTGAGATTTTAGCTCGTTAAATAATCTGATTTGATGAGAAAACACAAAATGTATACTTTATATTTCTCCATGGAAATCTTAATAAATTGCTTTGAACTGCAATGTTTAGGAAATCTCAGGTTTTATGTTGTTGAAACTATCAAGTATTGTGCTTTACCGATCAAATCCGAGCAAAAATCGAGTAACAATCCTTTGACGGAATGTAGATCTACGTCCGGTTAGAGGATGAAATAAAAGTTCTACAAAAAGAACCTCGGTTTCATTGGACGAGCGGTTAACAAATAGCTGAGCGTTTTCACTCGGCAGTGGCCGAACGGTTAGCCCTCACAGCTGAGCGTTTTCACTGCCGAGTTTTAAAAAAAAAACAAAAATTTAGGGTTCGATACCCAACGGTCCTCTCTCTCGCCAAACGCAACATTCGGATTCATCCATCTTCCTCTCGCCGAACCCATCAACCAGCACTTGCCCCAAGTCTCCATCGCCGTACTTCGCATTTCATGTAAGGTCACCGAACTATCTCAAATTTTGCAGTTGATTGTTTTGTTTGCGGTCAAAGATCCGTAAGGAGTTATCTGATTGCTCGGTCTTTTTGGTGAAATTTGTATTTGTTTAGATGGGTGGAGCGCAGGGCTGCGATTGTTTGCTGATTAAGGATTAGTGTTCCTTCAGATCTTTTTGAAAGTAGTTTTTGGATGGGTAAATTGGGCCATATTAAATTGAGGATTTTGATAGATTTTAGGGTTTTAAGATTAGTGAAGTGTTTTGTTTGCAGAACAAGGCAGATTCGGTTAAAAACAATACATTTATGGAGAATATTAACTGTGGTAGTGAAAATTTGGTGTTTGCGTTTCTAGAATAGTTATTGAGGCAGTGTAGATAAGAGAGCAAGTTGGATTGAATATGCGCTTGTTTGCATTCTGAAGTTTCTTGATTTATAAAATATCTAATGGCTGAACTGATTCCTAATTTTGGAAGGTAAGTTTGATATAGAAAGGTAAAACTTATGTGCGATGAAATAAAATGAGCTATGAATATAGAAAGTTTGTTATCCTGCTTTTTTGGTTTGTCTATTCTAAGATATATATATGTCTTAAATTTGTGCTAAACGAACTGTAATGCTTAATTTTGAAGGAAAAATTAAAACATAACAAGAAAATATTGTCATATTATAATCAATATGGAAAGTTTGTTGTCAAAGAACAATAAAGTTTTAATGCACAAATGTTTTGGGTGAAATGTTTTGCTTGTTTTGATAGATTTCATAGAGGGCATATTGTTAGCTCTCTCTGATTCTAGGGTTTGGGGTGTAAATGAATAATGATTCAAGATTTAATGACTTTTAGATTCATGAACTGTATCACATGTTGAAGTTGCTATTTTGTATTCAGGAAGACTTGCGCTGAAGAGAAAATTGTTTGTCGAAGATGGTACGCACCATATATGTAGAAGTGTAATGTGGAAATTCAAAATTTATTAGTTGCAAAACATGATTGTGTGACGTAGCACAGATCAAGTTGGTCTGAATACATAAATGTATAGAAACCTATTTGACCTGAATGTTTAGCTAATGCTACAAAGGTGCCCTTGCTTTACTTGCAAAAGCTCCTTAGTCCTTATTTTAGAGAATATGTTACTAACTAAGCTGAACTCATATTTCGGAAAATAAGTTTGATATCAAAAGGGAAAATATATATGGATTGTGAAGTTTTGTCTTCCTTATCTTAGCTGCTTGGTTTGACTATTCTAAGATATTTATGATCATATTTTATGCTAAACAAACTATGCTAAGTAATTTGGGAAGAAAATAAGGCCATAAGATGCCATAACATGAAAATAGTGCTACGAATAGTTAATACAAAAAGGTTTGAATGATAAATTTAGCTATATATATATATATATATATATATATATAATATATATATATTATATATATAAATGAGGCACATCACTGTTCCCATGTAGTGGTATATTGTAGGGAACAACAATTAGCCCATGACAAAAATAAACTTTTGAACACCAATTATGTTGTTCGGTGAATTGATTGCTAGTTTTTCTTGTTAGCCCTTTTGTGTTGTGTTTGTTTTCTCTCACTTCATTCTTCTTACCTTCATACTTAAAAAAAGCAATATGGTATTATGATTTACTTTGTTCCACTGCAGTATGATCATCTAAATAATAGTATTTGTAGATATTTCATAAATCCCTCACCTCCCAATTGCACCCTCAACGGTCCCAACTTCTAATGAACATAATTGTAAAAGGGAAACTCTTATTCCCCTAAGATAAAATGCATAAAAAGACTAAGAGCATTACAAAATATTTTTGCTATTGTGTCACATTCAACTCAATTAAGCCTTATGTCAATTTAAGTGCTGCTACTTGTTATTTTTTTCAATATGTATCTAGAGTTATAATTTTACTCCTTGTTCTTTTTAAAATATTTTGAACTCTATAAAGAAGTAATTCGGGTAAACCTATTCTTTTAACATCTCTAGGAATTGCAGACGGTTCTTAAACAAGCTAATGTGTAGTCTCCCATACTCACTTTTATTGATCACTAGCATACTTTGGAAGGTTTAATTTTATTATTGTGTTTTTTGCAAATGCAAGATTTTTTTGTATTCATCTCCACCCACAATTTCAATTTCAATTTCAATTTCATTTTTTTTATAAAATATAAGCTTATCATCATGGAAGGAAATTCAAGCGGCTTTTATAATAGTAGTATAGTATAGATATAGATAGATTTGAGCCCTTTTTAATAGCTAATATGATAATTTAATCTCATTCAAATTTAATTGACTTAATATATCTAAAGTAAATAATTTGTCTTATAAGTAAAACTTAAGGATAAGTTGCTTTTAAAATACAATATTTAAAATATGAAATGAGTTGTGAAAAAGAAACAAAGAAAATTAGCCTTGAAGTATCTAAAATAATTATTTTATAATAGCAATTTGTTTGATAAGTTTCATTAATAAAAATAAAAAATTATGCATGTAGGAGCCACCATCTTATTTGTTTGGGAGCGAATAATTTTTCCGCGCAGATGTCCGATTTATGCTCTCTCAAACAAAGTACTTACAAGCTTTGTAGCCCAAAGAAACAAGAGGTTCGTTACATCACTATTTTTTTCTTTACATTCTCACTAATAATTTAAATACATAAAATGTAAATTTTATAATTGTATGATCCTATTTCAATTATTTCTGATATATTTTCATTTATGCATAGCATTTCCACCACAATTCTTAACATTTTCACGACAATTTTAATATGCTACGTGGTTATGTATAGCTACTATTTTTTTATATATGATGTTTAATATTAATGCAAGTCATAGAAGCACTTATCATGTAATAGAAATTTTTTATTTATATATTTATAGTGTAGTCATGTAAGGTCACATATGTTCTTTGATCAATGATATTTTTATTGCTAAAATTAATTGATTATTCTTCTAGATGTTAGATGAAAATATATATTTCATGAGATTGCTTGCATATTTGGATACTATGTTATTATTTATGCTTTATTAATAATCTTATCTTTTTATTAAAAAATATAATTAAATTTTTTATAATATAAATTTTTATTTTTATCATTTTATTCATGTGCTTTTAATACACGTACAATAAAACTAGTAGAAAAAAAACCTCTCAATTAATCATTACTAAGTATTTTACTAATATTATTAATAATTTGAATTATTTCTAGGGATAAAATTAATTATTTTATCTTTTTATCAATCAAAATATAATTAAAAGTTTTTTAATATCATTTTTATTTATAAAATTTTATAAATGCACGTATAATAAAACTAGTTATCTCAAAGTTCGCCAAATGCACGACTTGGTTAGGATGCTCAATAGCAACTATCTCAAAGTTCATGATGGCCAACATACATATTTTCATAGAGAACCCCCCATTCCACAAGACCAAAGAAATGAATCAGATAGGGGAAAGGAGGGCTTTAAAATGCAATAATAAAACTTGAACTGTTCTTCCTTTTCTTCAAAACTTGAAAGGGCAAAACTCCTACTTATGGCTTGAAATAGATCCAAATTTATTAGAATAAACATATAATATCCACGTCAGCATACTATTAGATGCTTCTAGGTCTTTTGTATAGGCTCTGCACCTTTATCTATTTATACACATCTGCTTTACATGAAAACATAGCTGATAATAATATAGTTTCTGTCTTCTTCTTCCTATGCTCTGTCGTGTTCTTTCTTTGCTTTCAAGAACCGAACAGGGATTTGGTTTCTACATGGTATCAGAGCTTAAAGATCTCGTGATCTAGCTCTCATGGCTTCCTCCGATCTTTCACAATATTTTTTATTCATTAGAGGAGAAAGAAGATATACCTCTTATATCAATATTTTTTGCAACTTACATTAAAAAAATTCACTAAGTGGAGTATTTTTATGCTCTAGCGGTTTTTGAACAGAGTCCCAAATCTTTAATAACATTGATATAGCATGTCATAAATTATTTTTAAATTTTAATTATTTATTTCTTATTTTTTGAAATTTTATTCACGTGCAAGGGCATTTATACTAGTTTACTAAAATCGAAGTTGGGATGATACCAAATTTAATTTTAAAAGTTTCTAATTCAAATATGCCTTGAGATTCGTGCCCAATCAATGTGATTTTTGGTTTATAAATGTGACTGGTGATTCTTCTCATAAAAATTTTTGATCTTATATTTGTAAAGTTAAAATAAATCTATAACATTCATTTTAGACGCTTCATATTCGATTGCTTCTAGATTCCAACAGCCAAGCATATTAAAGTTTTATTTAGGAAGATTTTCTTACTATTTTTTAAAATAATTTTTTAATAGAAAAAAATTTTATGCTTAAAATATTATTATTAAAAAAAAGGGTTCCAAATAGGAACTTTTATTTGGTCTGGTGAACGTACGTAGAGCTACGTTCGGCCGGCACTAAGATCAGACACAAAACGAGAAATACCAAGCAAATACTGAGCAATACCAATAATAATGAGAAATATCATTATGTGAAGACAAAATACTGAGTAATACCAAGCAATACCGAGCAATACCGTAGAAAAACTCGGTATTTTTTGGTATTACTCGATATTACTCGGTATTGTTCAGTATTACTCGGTATTGGTCTTCCCAGAGTGATATTCCTGGTTATTATCAAACAATACCTAACAATACCGATCAAATACCGAGCAAAAATCGAGTAACAATCCTTTGACGGAACGTAGATCTACGTCCGGTTAGAGGATGAAATAAAAGTTCTACAAATAGAACCTCGGTTTCATTGGACGAGCGGTTAACAAATAGCTGAGCGTTTTCACTCGGCAGTGGCCGAACGGTTAGCCCTCACAGCTGAGCGTTTCACTGCCGAGTTTTAAAAAAAAAACAAAAATTTAGGGTTCGATACCCAACGGTCCTCTCTCTCGCCAAACGCAACATTCGGATTCATCCATCTTCCTCTCGCCGAACCCATCAACCCAGCACTTGCCTCCAAGTCTCCATCGCCGTACTTCGCATTTCATGTAAGGTCACCGAACTATCTCAAATTTTGCAGTTGATTGTTTTGTTTGCGGTCAAAGATCCGTAAGGAGTTATCTGATTGCTCGGTCTTTTTGGTGAAATTTGTATTTGTTTAGATGGTGTGGAGCGCAGGGCATGCGATTGTTTACTGATTAAGGATTAGTGTTCCTTCAGATCTTTTTGAAAGTAGTTTTTGGATGGGTAAATTGGGCCATATTAAATTGAGGATTTTGATAGATTTTAGGGGTTTAAGATTAGTGAAGTGTTTTGTTTGCAGAACAAGGCAGATTCGGTTAAAAACAATACATTTATGGAGAATATTAACTGTGGTAGTGAAAATTTGGTGTTTGCGTTTCTAGAATAGTTATTGAGGCAGTGTAGATAAGAGAGCAAGTTGGATTGAATATGCGCTTGTTTGCATTCTGAAGTTTCTTGATTTATAAAATATCTAATTGGCTGAACTGAATTCCTAATTTTGGAAGGTAAGTTTGATATAGAAAGGTAAAACTTATGTGCGATGAAATAAAATGATGCTATGATATATAGAAAGTTTGTTATCCTGCTTTTTTGGTTTGTCTATTCTAAGATATATATATGTCTTAAATTTGTGCTAAACGAACTGTAATGCTTAATTTTGAAGGAAAAAGTTAAAACATAACAAGAAAATATTGTCATATTATAATCAATATGGAAAGTTTGTTGTCAAAGAACAATAAAGTTTTAAATGCACAAATGTTTTGGTGAAAATGTTTTGCTTGTTTTGATAGATTTCATAGAGGGCATATTGTTAGCTCTCTCTGATTCTAGGGTTTGGAGGTGTAAATGAATAATGATTCAAGATTTAATGACTTTTAGATTCATGAACTGTATCACATGTTGAAGTTGCTATTTTGTATTCAGGAAGACTTGCGCTGAAGAGAAAATTAGTTTGTCGAAGATGGTACGCACCATATATGTAGAATGTGTAATGTGGAAATTCAAAATTTATTAGTTGCAAAACAATGATTGTGTGACGTAGCACAGATCAAGTTGGTCTGAATACATAAATGTATAGAAACCTATTTGACCTGAAATGTTTAGCTAATGCTACAAAGGTGCCCTTGCTTTACTTGCAAAAGCTCCTTAGTCCTTATTTTAGAGAATATGTTACTAACTAAGCTGAACTCATATTTCAGGAAAATAAGTTTGATATCAAAAGGGAAAATATATATGGATTGTGAAGTTTTGTCTTCCTTATCTTAGCTGCTTGGTTTGACTATTCTAAGATATTTATGATCATATTTTATGCTAAACAAACTATGCTAAGTAATTTGGGAAGAAAATAAGGCCATAAGATGCCATAACATGAAAATAGTGCTACGAATAGTTAATACAAAAAGGTTTGAATGCTAAATATATATATATATATATATATATATATATATATATATATATATATATATATATATATATATATATATATATATATATATATAATGAGGCACAATCACTGTTCCCATGTAGTGTGATATTGTAGGGAATCAACAATTAGCCCATGACAAAAATAAACTTTTGAACACCAATTATGTTGTTCGGTGAATTGATTGCTAGTTTTTCTTGTTAGCCCTTTTGTTGTTGTGTTTGTTTTCTCTCACTTCATTCTTCTTACCTTCATATCTTAAAATAAGCAATATGGTATTATGATTTACTTTTGTTCCACTGCAGTATGATCAATCTAAATAATAGTATTTGTAGATATTTCATAAATCCCTCACCTCCCAATTGCACCCTCAACAGGTCCCAACTTCTTAATGCACATAATTGTAAAAAGGGAAACTCTTATTCCCCTAAGATAAAATGCATAAAAAGACTAAGAGCATTACAAAATATTTTTGCTATTGTGTCACATTCAACTCAATTAAGCCTTATGTCAATTTAAGTGCTGCTACTTGTTATTTTTTTCAATATGTATCTAGAGTTAAATTTTTACTCCTTGCTCTTTTTAAAAATATTTTGAACTCTATAAAGAAGTAATTCTAGGTAAACCTATTCTTTTAACATCTCTAGGAATTGCAGACGGTTCTTAAACAAGCTAATGTGTAGTCTCCCATACTCACTTTTATTGATCACTAGCATACTTTGGAAGGTTTAATTTTATTATTGTGTTTTTTGCAAATGCAAGATTTTTTTGTATTCATCTCCACTCACAATTTCAATTTCAATTTCAATTTCAATTTTTTTTTATAAAATATAAGCTTATCATCATCAAAAAATTTGTTAATGTTGATCCACCAAACTCACTTTTAATGATCACATGAATACTTTGAAAGGTTTAATGGTTTATTTATGAGCATAAGTCCATTAATAATAGCAAATGTCTTAGATGACATGATTTTGTGCAATATGTTGTCTATTCCTTTATCCATGTGTAGATTTAAGCTACTTGATATCAACAAATTTATTTTCTTTTTCTCTTTTCCTAATAATTTCTTATTATCATTGTTATCTTGATTTGAATATTCTTTCTCTATATGCAATGATATCTCCTAATATGTCAATTAAATTGTTTTATTTAATTAATCATGATGGGAATTTGATTTTTTTTTTTTTGACTAATACATGCAATATTAGTGCATATTGCATATGTCTGTGTTTGAACAAGATGACCGACCTTTAATGTCTGTGAGTTTGTCATCTCTTCTAATAATTTCATTTGTTCTAATAAAAGTTGCCTAAACTAAGATTTCTATTTGAATGTTAGTCATTCGTGTTTGTTTTTAATTTTGATTTCTGATATTTTTTAAAAGGGTTATACTTATTTTATCTCATATTATGTTAGACATTCCGATAGAATAATATTTATTTAATTATTATGTAATACCTAATATAAAAAAATAAAGAAAAAGATGAAATCACAATTTTCATTAAAGATTGAACTATAATTGTACAAACAACACACTCAACCAAACTTAACAATTCCTGGATTATATTAACATTAAGATAATGTCGCAATCAATACTACACATTGTCTTTCAAATAACAACAAATAAAAAAAGACCCCAATTAATTTCTTAATTTCAATTTTTTTGGGTAGAGCAGAAAAAGGAGGTATTAATAAAGGTTTCTCCATTAGCATTAGATAAAAAAATGCAAAAAACAAACCTCATTAGCCTTGCTTTTGGGGAAAATGCAGGCCAGCTAATTAGAGCCGACTATCTATACTTTGAATATGTACAAAGTCTCAAATTCTTCGAGTAAGCCATTAATGACTTTCTGGCAGCTCGAAATATATGTTGTCTATTTCATATTTTTATTTCATTATCTCAATGTTTCAACTATAATAAATTTTTATATTATTATTATTATTTTTGTATGCAAAATATTTTTTGTATTCATCCCCATTTACCATTCAGCCTTCATGGGTGTTCTTAAATTACAAAACATACTCATGCTCTTTTGCATATTTTCTTGATTTTTATTTCTGATTTTGGTTGGGGCGTCAATATTTAACACGACTCGAAATCCGGGCCGCACTCGACGTGGAAAATTTCGGTTTCGAGTGAACCTGTTTATCAAACGGGTCAAGTTCGGGTTTTAGATACTAACCCATTTTTAAAATTGGCTGGGGTTCAAGTTGACCTGAAAACCCGAAATTAACCCGGAATTGACCCAGGTCGCATTTGCATCGCGTGCGCTCAGGCGCTCAGGCTCGCATGGTCACACATGCCTCCCGTTTCTACTTGAGCTATTGATAATGAAATAATTTGCTTGATTTTAAAGATAGAGGTCCCTTTTTGTGACTTTGGCTGAATTTAAAGCATTCAAGTTAAATTTCAAGATCCTCGTTCAAATCTTCAGTTCCCAAAGTAACATCATTAAATTGTGTTTCCTGAGCTGCTGCTTTTGGTTTGATTAAAGAAACGTTCTGCTCCATCCACTCTTTAAATTTGCATTTGGTAGGGAGATAACTTATGACCAGCTTTCTATACATTCTATCCTTGGCCTCCCCTTCTTTTAATTATATTTCTGTCTTGCAAGGGCTTGTTATGCTGTTGGTTGTTCATGGGTACACCGCTACTTTTTAAAACATTCTATTATTCAAGTTATATAAAGTTATAGCTACCAACGGGCTAGCATGTTTTTTCCCCTAATTGTGCTTCAAGTCTTGCAAATGATCTTTGTATGATGTGATGCTTATCTTAAGGAGCTGGATAATGAACTAGAACAACTACGCAACCAACATTATTTTACTTTTGTTTCCTTTTAATTTGTCCACCTATTTTGAATCGCATTCCTGACCCTTCACTCTCTTCTCAGAGACTAGCTAGAGAAAATGGTTTCGAATGGAGAAGGTCCACCAAGGGGCAGCGCAGCAGCAGCTGCTAACTTGCGGAGGCGGAGAACAGGCGGCAGCGGCGGCGGTGCTCCTGCCGGAGGAGCTGCATCCACAATGTTACAGTTCTACACTGATGACACTACAGGTCATAAGCTATCTCCCAACACTGTCCTTATTATGAGCGTGGGATTCATTGCTTTTGTTGCTTTGATGCATGTGTTTGGTAAGCTCTATCTTGTTCGCAGCTGATCTCAACTGAGATTTTAGCTCGTTTAATAATCTGATTTGATGAGAAAACACAAAATGTATACTTTATATTTCTCCATGGAAATCTTAATAAATTGCTTTTGAACTGCAATGTTTAGGAAATCTCAGGTTTTATGTTGTTGAAACTATCAAGTATTGTGCTTTCTTCTTCAAATTCCTTAATTTTTTTTACTGAACATATTAGCAATTATTTTTGCGGGCCATACAAATTGAGATAGCATTCATTGTTTCAAAATCTTGAAGATTGAGATTTTGGACAATTAATGAAGAAGGGAGTGGTGGTGGTCTATTTTTTTTGCTTCATAAACAGTTCGGACACTAAGTTCTGCTTTTCTTAGAGCTCATAGCCTCATATTACATCTTTGTCAGAGAATGAGTGTGCTCATTCAATTTGGCAAAAAAAAAGTTGGTGCATTTGGGTTTGTTTTGTTTAGATAACAATGTTTTGAAATGATTAGAGTTAAGTTTTTGTATTTTTTTGTAGAATGGGGTATGAGTTCTTAATTTTGAAACTCATATTGTTCACTTTAAAATTACTTTGAACTTAGAATGTTATCTTTTTTCAGCTTTGATGCCCTTTACTTTTGATAGGAAGTATTTATTTTGCTATGGTCCATCCAATTCCAACAAGATCTAATTTTCTGGAATTTTGATGACACTCACAACTATTCTATTTCATGAATTATTTGTGATAAATGATTGCTATTGAGGAGGCATTCATTTTCATGAGAAATGATTGATATTAAGGAGGCATTCATTTTAATAAAAAAAGGTGATATAACATTGCTATTTTCGAGCAATTTTATTATTTTAATAATCTAATTATTATATTTTTAATCTATAAACTCCATTGAATTTATGATAACAATTTGTATAAATGTTTATTTTTTTTGTTGATTGGAGGCATCACAGATGCTCTTAGACCATTGTTGTGAACTAACCACCCCAACTTCGTCCTAAGTGTGTTGATTGGGCACAATTCACGACAATATTGTTTTGGGGCTTTTTGGTTGGTTAAAAAAAGAATGCAATGTAAAATGAATGCAACATAAAAGAAATATTTGTTTGTGGAATGGATGATTATGTTCTTGATTTTGAAACTTGCGTTGAGATAAATGTGAGAAATGTATCTCAATGGGAATTTGCTTTTAGGTCTTGTTTTTGCATAAAATAATAAAAAAAGCATAAAACAAATGAAAGAGATCAACATTTAGGTCAATTTAGGTCACAAACATCACGTACGAAAGACTCGAATCCAAGATCCCTTGATTGGTAGTCAAACATTCTAACCAGCAAACTAAGATGAGTTGCGTAAAAGAAATTAGTTTAGAATATTATCCTTATTTGTCACATTAATTATTACAACTATATTCCTCTCCCATGCTCTCGGATCTTGATGCAATGTATTTATTTTGTGTGGTTCATCTAACATTGTTGTATTCTATAGGCCTTTATTTCATGCATTATTTGTGTAAAATGGTTGTTTTTTAGGAGATGAATGTTTAAGTACAAAAAAAAAAGTATCATTTTTATTTTTCAATAGTTTTAGATTTATCAACAAACTTTTTTAGAATTATTTTTATTTATCTTTAATCAAATATTTGATTCATTAAGGCTTTGTTTGTTTGAGCATTTTTTTGCCTTTTCCGTTTTTGGAAACGGAGGATTTTTTTTTTGGTTCGTCAAATCAAGTTTCCAATAACTCATTTTTTTCATTTTTCTGCAGTTTTGAGAAAGCTTTTTATATATGCTTCTCTGTTAGAAAATTCCATTTTCTAAGCTAATGTTTTTTAAAACTGTCTTTTACAAAAGCATAAAAAAAACAAACGAAGCCTAACTCTATTGGATTTGCATGATTGAGATATACAAAGTCTTAGGTTTCGTTTAGGACATTTTTTATTTTTTTATGAAGCAATATTCTAGTATAAAATTTTTTAATTCAATATATATATATACTAAAAAATTGCTTCATAAAGCAACAAAAAAACTGTCCCAAATAAAGCCTTATTTTGTTCACTTGCTCAAAGTTATTTTGTATTTAAATCTTTATAAAATTATTTCATTATTTTTTCAAGAAGAAACAAGAAGCAAGTTAATGAAAAAAATGAACATAATTTTTTTACATTATGAGTTGTTTGAGAATGACATATATGCCAAAATCAATCATCAGATGAATTTTTATGCATGGGGCTTAATCTTATTAGCTCAACATTTGATTTTCTTGGTGCCATATGGTAAAGGAAATGGTGAAGAAAAATGGCATAAATTGATTTAGTTTTAGCGCATGACATTATGTTGTATGCTATAACGTTCGTATAATATATTGTCATATATGAAAGTCTCTCACATTATAAATAAAAAAATTGAGCGTAGTTCATAAGATATACATGATATTTTACTTTGCAAAAATAGGAATGGGGAAAATCATAGGGCATGGCCTATTAAAATAATTTCACTAGTAAAAATCATCTATTACAAAACATGCTCCTTCTCATAATTAGAAAATATATACAATGTTTGGATATGAATTGTAAGAAGCCTCGAGACATTGTGGAGTATCATTAAGAGAATATTGATAGTATGCTTAGTTGTTTTCTTTATAATATTACCATCGACCAAGAAGACGTGAAAGTTTGTATTGACGACAAGCATTAGTCTAAGCGGTAATTGATGGGTGTCATGTTGATGAAGATGATCATTAGCACAAGTGGTGATGATAAATGACAATGTTGATGGGGATGATGATCATCAACATTGAGCTATGATGCACCAATACTCAATTAATATGAATTATGTCATGTCGCATGTCGGATATGTTCGAGACACACATTTGCCTTAACACATGCTCAACATGCATCAAACATGCTATCCATGCGTCCAATCAAAAGAAACAAAAAGTTTACAACACGCGTCCATATTCCGCACTAGGTACCGGCACTCGGTACCGCTGGGTACTGCTGGGTACCGCTAGGTACCCATATTTGTGCGGACGGTGCACACTCCGCACCTAATAATTTTTCCCATATGAGGCATTAGGTGTTTGCTTTGGTGAGAAAAATAGTTGAAGGTTGAAGCTGCCTCCATGTTTGGTAGCTAGTTAATCTTCTAGAAAAAAATGATTTTTTTTTATATAAAATTTTAGATTAAAGAGAATCTCTCTCTTTTATTTACTTTTTTGCAAGAACATTGAACATTTGGTATGTGACATAAATATATTATATTGTAAGGAACTTATTAATCAATGTATACCAATTTTAATTATATAAAGTTTTTTCCATCTTAATAAGGTTTTGACTTGAAAAATAACATCATTGCACATGTCACGATTTATGAGGGTCGAATAGTCATTTTGATGATCATGCTGATTAATTAAAAAAATGAAATATTTATTTATAAAATTAGATTTTGTTTTTCAAACTCTCCATTACAACATAAATTATTAGGTCCAAACACCACAAAGCTGCACCTCAAATTTCTCCAACATTGCTACTTTCATAATTATTTATATATCTCTAGAAAATTCACTTGAGCAATATGAATTTCAAAATAACCTGTGAATTGAAAATTTTAGCATTAAATTTAGGATTATCTAAACTCCAATTTTAATGAACTTATAGTCGAGCTATGCATCTCGACAAAATAAGCCCAACAACAGTAAAAGTGATATGATTCAAGTCCAAATGAACCTAAATCAAGCACTTAAAGCATATTTAGAAGCTTGAGGACATTAACTGAAGAATCAAATAGTCTCTGAATCTTGTATGTTTATTATCAAATCAAGTGCCTTGACGAGACGAATCCAACATGCACAACATCATTGAATTCTATGTTCAATAATGCATTCAAATACTAAATAAATGATCTATGATCAAGAGAACCAATATGGGTCGTCAATGGATTATTTTTATTTTAGCCAAATTTATCAAAATACCTCTCTCACAAAGCTATAAATATAACCACGGGAAAAATGTGTGTCCAGGGGGATATGGTTGGATTTGAGAGAACTCAAACTCTATTGCCTTGCATGACATTCATTGATGATGACCGCCATTATCAAACTTATATTGCTCGACTCTTGTTGCCTGCCTACGTATCATTTAACTGACCAAAGACAATCAACCATTGTTTGGCATTATCTACATTTTCCATCACTTCTTTTGTAATCTTTCTAATGACCATCAAACTAAACCCTAAACTGTATAATCTCATATTCTTCAATTATAGGGAAGATCATAATCCTATATCATTAAATTAGTTATATACTAAACTATCTCAATTGGGTCTGATCTAACAATTTTTCGCCATTTTAGATTTTACACATAAAAAATTATAATATCTCCTACAATTTCTATCTTTATACATGCTAGATTTTTATAAAAAGCTAGAATTCTAAACACTCTATCTATTACCATAAATTTTGCTAGCACATAATAGTTTGATACTATCTATGAGAATCACATCCCTACATCTTAGTAAAACCATTTCAATGATTAATAGATATAACAATACATGCAATACATTTTCTCATTCCAAGATTCATCAAATTAGGAATGTGTCTAGCAACATTGGACATCATAATTAGCCAAGAGCGGGCCTTCGAGACCCATCACTAAAAGATCATATGCATAGGATGGAGGAGTAGGACCAAGCAGAAATCCTTCAACTATTGGTGGAGGTTAACCAATAGAGACTACCATCATAGTATAATGGAGGAGCTCACCAGTGAAAAAATCAATACCAAAATGGGTATGAACAATTAGTAGATACTAACAAAGGCTACTCTCATCATCATGTTGAAGTTTCTCCTCTACCATGGTCTAACCTAAAACTTATTAATATCATTAGTTCAACGCATCATTCTCATAGAAGCTCAACAAATTCTTAAAGCGAATCTTGAGTTATTATGGGCATCTTTCTTGAAGATCTTCGCCCTGCATCTTTTTACTCTTTATTGATATGGGAGGCTACCCAATCTTATACTAGTCTAACTCATAAAATCATCTAGATCAGATGATGACTTCCAAAGCACATGCATCGCTCATTAGTGATTCCCATTTGTGTCCCAGACCGCTATAGCCACCTTTCACCGCAGTCGCTTACTTTTCAATAATTGCGTTATCCAAATACATCTTCACCAACATTTCAATGAATTTAAAATATATTACAACTTCAAAAAGTATTTCAATACAATTGATTTGCAACCAATCAAGCAACTCCTACATTTTTAAAATACAAGCAATTTATAAAACATCCACTGAGAATTACATTTACCTAAAAACATATTATTATTAAAAAAGATATAAGATTATCATTATAACTCATGGCTCATCCACATGAGAAACAAAACTCAACATCTCATTCATAAGCAAGAACCTTAAAAAAAATGTATTAAAAGCTGCTTTTAAAATTGCTTTTTAGTACATTTTTTTTTTATTTTTTTTGTTGTTTTTTAAAATAATTTTTTTAGCAAAAAAAAATATTTTGAACTAAAAATTTTTACATTAAAAAATTGCTTTAAAAAATAATTAAAAAAACTATATCAAAGGAAGCCTAAAATTCTCCTGAACCAACCAAGAAAGTGAAATCAATTTTCAGTTCTATTCCTTCACCATTCTCATTTCATTTCTTCTCTTTCAATTCCTTCCATTTTATGTTTAAAGTCATCAATAGGCAAGTAAAAGTAGACGAGGTCGTGTGTTATGCCTCCTTAAAATAAAAATAATGGTAAAACCTGGCTCTTGTTATGTGATGCCCAATTCTCATGCCAATGTAATAAGTTCCAAAAATCATCCCTACTTTAGATATGAATGACTATACAAGGGATAAATTCAATCTTTTTATGATGAATAGAGCATGAATTGGCATATCTCCAATGACATATTTGATCAAAGAGAAAAGTCTTAGATAATTTGATCAAATAAAACGTTAGGAGAGTGGATGTAAGAGATCCAACTTATGTTACAAAAGATAAATATAGATTAAAAATTTTTTGATTAGAAAATATTAGAAATACTTTATTTATTAAATCTAAAGGAGATTTGACTTTTTAATAAGACACAATAAAGGGAAAAAAAAAAAAAAGTTATAGCCCAGCCCACGTAATAGCATAAAGCTTGTCGTTAATTGGCATAAATGGGCTCTTTCAAGCAAACGAAAACTTGGGCCAATCCAAAATGACCAGTTTTAAATAACAATGCTCAACAGCTTGAGAAGCACCATATGGCGTGGGGGAATAGGATGACAACAACAACAGGAAACGATTTCGTTCCCTTTTTAGCAGCGCAACGACAGACAAGGTAAAATAGTTTATTACATTGATGTTTCTGAACTGATTGTTCATTTGTTATCAAGGCAAAGTCAGACCTTATCAACTATCGGGGAAGGAGATGCTTAAGCTGGAATAATGCAATTTATCATTTTCTGAATGGATTTCCTACTCTTAGGGGCTGTTTGGTAGCAGGATTTAGGCCGGATTTGAGGCGGATTTGGGCAAAATCCAGCCCAACATCCTAAAATGCAAAACCAAATCTCACGACAAATGAAAGCCGCTGTAGACGGAAAATTCCGCCTTTTCGTGCTAAATCTCAGATTTCTGAAATCCTGTTTTTTGCTGGATTTACGAAATTTGTTGGCAGTAGAGGAAGAGTCCGATTGTTAAATCCGTTCTATAGTCAAATAGTCACATGAGATTTAATAGGATTTATCATGAATGTTACCAAACAGTTTTCAGGATTTAGGCCCCTCAAGATTTCAGAAATCCGGATTTATCCTGAGTGCTACCAAACAGCCCCTTATTGTCTTATACGTTTCTTCATTCATGGATGCAAGAAGCAAAAATAAATATCTCAAACGGAAAAAAAAAATCAGCATAAGTGATCATTGGAGTTTGAATGCAGATCTCATCGCACAAAAAATGAAATATTGAACTGACATATAGACCAACAAATATGGACAAGGCATTAATCTATCATTGAATTACAGAACTGCCTTCCTTAATTAAAGAGATTTAAGCTTCGTTTGGGACGACTTTCTTATCATTTCTTAAAGTAGCTTTTAATAAAAAAATTTAAATTTTTGTATTTAAAAACTGTTTTATGAAACAGTAAAAAAACCGTCCTAAACAAAACCTTAGTTAGTTTAGAGTTGGAGAAGAAGTTCTAGCTTACTTACACTGAAATAAACAAGATAGAACAGACGAGATTTGGATGTTTTCAACTGGAAATCTTGTAGAAGAAAAAATGCACATTTAAACATACAGATACTGCTGGTTTGAATAGCTTACGGAGCACACATGTATAATTTGGGTCCACGTGAACGCAAGAAAAAGAGTACACTTACAATAGAAGTGGAGCAGAGTTGAACAGGATCTGTTAATGGGCGAGCTTGAAATATAGTATGAGGAGAATAGCCAGGACAAGGGCGAAAATTATTCCCCCTATGATCCACTTGTTCTTGTCCATCCTTCTAGACATGGCCGTGAGGACCTTCTTGCTCTTTCCTATGTTATCATCCACGCCATGCAACTGCATCACAAACAAAATATAACATTTGTAAATATGTGAAGGTTCATGGGAGGGAGAAGTAGGCATTTGATCTATTATAGTTTTCAGAAAAATTATTAAGAAAATATCCAGAACTTTCTTGGCAGTTCATAAGAAAAATATTATACAGATGTCGAATAAGTTGGAAGAGGGCCAAAACTGTGCAGGCGGCGTTCCATTGCCTTATCCCAGCAATTTTGCAATCAGCTAACAGGTTGAGAATTACATCTAAAGACTCTAGAGCCAAGGAAGCCAAAGTCATTTCAGTAAAGAACAAAACACACAATACAACTATCATGTACCTTCAATTCATTTCTCCATGGTGCTTTAGATGTAACTCATTGGTAACGTCTCCATGAGGGTCAATCTGATAGGAAACCTTGTAGAGCTCAAGCGTTTCTTATCAATAATGGAACTTCAACCAACTTCCACCAGGATACTCCAACCAAATCAAGCAAAACAAGGAGAAAACTCATAATAATTGATGAAATGGAAGGAAAATACTAAGATACAATTGACCCTCAATTCGAGAGGAGGATCGTTCTCACACAAATCTCTAGACGTCGCTAGACCCCAAGACACCAAAGCCTCCAATAAAAAATTCAGAAAAACATAGATAACCCTAACCCTAATCCCTCTCTTCTACTTTAAGCAAGCAATTAAAACCAAACCAAATAAAAAAATTAAAAAATACAATTAAACCCAAGCAAATTACTAAACAACCCATGCCTCCTTAATTCCAGCCCTAGCCGCCCCCTCCTTCCAATTTGAAATCCTACAAATTGAAATAAAAATGTTTCAATTTGTAGGAAATGACTCTATTGAAAATAATGTCGATCTCCATAATAAAGAAGTAATAGAAGAGAAAAATGTGGTTAGTACTACTGAAGATATAAATATTATTCATTACCTCAATGTAGATCAAAGGATTGCATATGATGAAATTATTAAACGTGTTAGTACAAATCAAAATGGCATGTTTTTTATTAATGGTCCCGGAGGTACAGGAAAAACATTTTTATATCGTGCTATACTTGCAACTTTGAGAAGTAATGGTCATATAGCACTAGCAACAGCTACATCAGGAGTAGCAGCATCAATCTTGCCTGGAGGTCGAACTGCACATTCAAGATTTAAAATTCCTATAAATTCAACGGAAAGCAGTATGTGTGCAATTAATAAGCAAAGTGGACTTGCTCAGTTACTCATTAAATCAAGTATTATAATTTGGGATGAAGCACCTATGGTAAAACGTACAGCAATTGAATCTTTAGACAGGACTCTCAGAGATATTATGAATAACTCTAATTACTTTGGTGGTAAAATTATTGTATTTGGAGGTGATTTTCGACAAGTATTACCAGTGGTAAGACGTGCATCAAGATTGGAAACTATTAATTATAGTTTGGTAAAATCATATTTATGGTCAGACATGGAAGTTTTCAGATTAAAGGAAAATATGAGAGCAAGATTAGATCCTTTATTTTCTGAATTCATTCTTAGAATTGGCAATGGAGAAGAAGAAGAAACTGAAGATGGATTAGTTCATATTCCTGATGACATGATAATCAAATATTCAAACGATGAGAATTCAGAAGATTTATTAATAAACACAATATTTCCAAGTCTACATGAAAATGCTGGATCTTCAGAATATATTATGGAAAGAGCTATATTAGCAACAAAAAATGAGTATGTTGATAAACTGAATAAAAAACTTATTAAATGTTTTCCAGGAGATGAGGTTGTTTACTTCAGTTTTGATACTGTGACTGATGATACTTCAAATCTTTATCAAGTGGAATTTCTCAACTCATTGACACCGAACGGACTTCCTCCTCATCGACTTATTCTCAAGGAAAATTGTCCCATAATGTTATTAAGAAATTTAGATCCATCAAATGGTTTATGTAATGGGACACGAATGATTTGTAAATCATTTAAAAGTAATGTTATCATTGCTCAAATTTATACCGGACAGTTCTGTGGGAAAACAGTTATGATACCTCGAATTCCATTGTGTACAAGTGATGATGAAAGTCTACCATTCAAATTTAAGAGGAATCAATTTCCCATACGTTTATGTTTTGCAATGACAATCAACAAGTCACAAGGTCAAACAATTGCCAATATTGGGATTTATCTTCCATATAATGTTTTTTCACATGGACAATTATATGTGGCATTATCAAGAGGAATTTCAATGAGACAAACAAAAGTACTTATTGTTCCAGATATATATGCTTCAATTCAAGGTTCTTATACAAAAAACATTGTATATAAAGAGATTTTCAAATGTTCAGAAGATTTAACAGGTACTCTTTTATAAAATTTTAATTATTTTTTATGCTTTCTTTTATTTCTTATTAAGTATATTTTGCATTATTTTTCAATTTTTTATTTATTAACTTCATTTTTTTTACATGTTAGATAAATATTAATGGAGCCATCAAGTCTCATCAACAATTTAACTTTGCATCAACGTTACTGGACAATTATTGTCCTATTAATTGAAATGGACAGTATAAGAAATTTTAAATCTGGACAAGGAAAAGTTCAGAAACTTACTTTCATGGACCAAGAGGTATTTCTATTTTTCAATATCTGATTCTGATTGTATATATTTATATACTGTTTAAAATATAGTTTTTAATTTTTATACAATTTTTAATATTTTTTTATTTCCATTAAAATTTGTTATACATATATTTTTTTCTGATTTTGTGTAGGGCTCAAAGATCTACGCAATTATGTTCAATGAAATCATTGATAAGTTTCATGATATATTAGAGATTGGCAAAACATACGTGATTTCAAATGGACAAGTTAAAGATATAAATAAAAATTTTTACAATGTCCATGAAAAGTTTGAGATTATTTTAAATAATCTTTCAGAAATACATCTAACTGTGAATCAAACTATACAATCGTTTAATAAAAATTTGTCCACCATCGAGGATATCATGACAAATCCAAATTTATCATCAGGTATGTCAAATAATTTTTATATTTAAAGCAAATTTAATTATTATTTTGTTTAATAATATAATTGATTTATATTTTTATATTTTGTACAGATGTTATTTTATTAGTTTTGAATGTCAATGACGTAAGGGCGATATACAGACAAAAGGATAAAAAAAAAATCCTAAAGCGTGACTTGCAAGTTATTGGATTAAGGTATGTAGATTTATTATTACTTCTATTTATTATTAGTATTTTTAATTGATTTTTTTTTTGTAGGTCAGAAATTGTTACTTTCACTTTGTGGGAAGCATTAGCAACAAATGAGGGAAAACAATTAGAAGATATGAGAAATGAAAAACCCATCATTCTTGCAACGGGAGTTGTTGGAAAAAATTTTAATGGTATATCTATTTTTAGTATATTTTATTTAAATATTACATCAATCTAATGTCAAATACATATTATAATCTCAGGTTTCACACTTTCATCTACAATATCAACAATTATAGAAATCAATCCAAATTTGCCAGCAGCTAAAGAAATGATGGATTGGTATAAATTTATTTTTTAATATATTGATTTATTTATTTAGCTTTGCTTTCTTATAAGTTTTATTTTTTAAATATTTTTTAACTATATAGGTTTAATGAGACTGAATTTCGACATACATCATCAAAGTTTGATGGATATTTAATGACAAATTTATTAAAAATAAATACTTCAGAGCTATCATCAGGAGAGGTAATATATATATATATATATATATATATCATATTCATTTATTTTTTTTCTATTTAATAATTCGTAAATTTATTTTTTAGGTAAAATACTATGCTAGCAAAGTTATAATAAAAGGTTTACAACAAGATGAAAATATATGGTATCCCTCTTGCAATACATGCAAATCTAAAGTCACTATCACTAAAGATATTGGACGATGTGCTAAATGCTCAAAGGAAAGTGTTGACTATAGTTTGAGGTAGCGTATTTTTGTAATTTTGTTCAAATTTAATTAAATAATATAGTTCTTACTAATATATTTTTTCATTATTTATATAGATATCTTGTCAAATTGTATGTTGAAGATGATACTTCCAATGCAATTTTGACGTTGTTTGATAATGAAGCTGAATGCATTATTGGGGTCCCCGTTACACAATTAGAAAAGATAAAGGTAGTTAAATATCTTTTAATATTTTATTAATGAATAAACTGATTTATATGTAGTCTTCTTTATTGATTTATTTTTTGAAGGTGGCAGATATATCAGAATATAATAAAATTATCAAGAATTCATGCAACAAGGAGATGATCTTCATAATTAAGGCTCAAGACAAAATTTATGGCACTCGAACTCTCCGTTCCTTAACAGTTCAATCCATAAAAGGAGATTCTTGTGAAATCAATCATGATATATCAAAAAAAGTAAAATTAGAGGAAATTTAAATATAACTACTCATTAAATCTTGTTATTTCTGAATTAATTTATCTTTGTTCGCATACTTTTAATGCATAGTTTTTTCGACTTAAATATACTGATAAGAAGGTTTAAATTTGTTTCTCGACATGCTCTTTATTCTATTTCATCTTTAACTTCCATATGTTATTTCTGGTATACTCTTAATTTTAGTTGTTTGTTCATTTCCATCTTTTATTGAACATTCCATGTTATGTGTTCAATAACAAATATTATCTTGTGGAAATTTATATTCTTTCACACTTATGTCATGATCATCAATAATATATTCATTATCTTCAGATTTTTTACTTTACCAATATTAATAATGTGGTGAGCTACTATATTTTTCTTTATTGACTCAATTATGATTGGATATATACTTTTAAATTGTACATTTGTTCATTTCTATATGTAGAAGGCGATGCCTGATACAATAGAAAAATACATTCTATTCTTAATGCGAGGATTAATATTTACTTTTCAGTATTGTCTCACTTATGTAAGCTTCATCTAAAGTTATAGAAGATTCACTTTTAACCTCTTTACAATATCAAATTACTTTGAAAAATCTTTTTTTTTTTTGTTCACATACTTTAAATGCATCATTTATTTTGACTTAAATATTTTTATAAGAAGTTTTAAATTTATTATTTGAAGATTTTTAAATTTTATATATTTATTTTGTATTTTGTGTTTGTGTTATGTTTACTAAAATTTGCGTTGATATATTTATTTTGTGAAATGATGTTTGAGATAACATCATAAAAAAATTTTTAAAACCGCCTATGCCGGTCCCAAGCCCGGATGAAAAAGGTTGAGGGTTTGTTTGTATTACATTGTATATTGTGAGGCTTTGAAATGTCTTATTGCAAATCATTAACCTATAATTTTGGTTGGCTATGAAGTTACTGATTTTCAAATGGCTATATAGTTATCAAACATGCTTAGCTTTCTTTGTTTTTCCATAAGGATTTTACCTACTGCTTGATCCGTGTTCAATGCAAATTATACACCTTAATACGTTGAATCCGCTCCAAAAACTTAAGATTAATAAGCTGCTTCATCTAATTCTTGATCTACTGCTTAAGAGTAATAAACTTAATATATAGTTATCAAACTGCTTGATCTACTTCTGCATTGGCCCATTAGGTGGAGCAGATGCTTGAGTTTATACTTCAGAACCGTATATTGGAGAAGTAGATCAAGGTATAAATTTGTCAATATTGCACTAAATTTGCAGTTTGAGCCACAGAAGATGAGCATCCAAATTGTTGAGTGAATCTTAATTAAGATTTACTTATTATAACAAATATAACATTCTGTTGAACTTTGGGGAAGGCGGCCTTGCTTTGTCTCTCGGATTGTTGCAAGGTATGTTTTATTTCTTTTTTTCGGCTAAATCGTGATTCAATATAAGGTATTTTTTGTTCAAGTTAGATATTTATTTTTTCCCTCATCAGTTTCTTAATATACATTTTTACACCATTGTTGTCTGCCCACATTTTATCAAGCTATATTATTAATTGTATTACAGCTATATATATATATATTCTGTTGATTTCTTCTCCATTGAGATCATTCCACCAGCAAAATCAACAGCACTTATTACTTGATTATTTATCATTCTACTGTTTGCAATTAATTATCTACTTAATCTTACAAAGCATGTTTATTTGAAAGGAAAATATGCAGGTAGAATGAAAGGTCTATAGTAGGTCCTGATAATGAAAAAAATGTCTTATGTAATTAATGATTTTCATATTTCATTTTGGTTTTAATGAATGCATATGATAGCCTCAACAATAAAAAATTGTCATAAAGTGGTAAATTGAATATGACGGCTGGAAGCAATAAGATCTCTATATTGAGTGTACCTGTTGGTCTGCCAATATGCTCTTTTCATATGAATGTTTTGCTATTCAATTACCATCAAAGTTTTTTAAAGATATAATACATTTATGTTGATGAAAATTTTGAATATTTGGAATGTTCGTCCCATTTTGATACTTGTAATACTAGGATTCTTAGTCCAGTGATCCTAAGCAACCTCAATGAAGGAAAGTGACACCTTTTTTTTTAATGGAAAGGAAACTGACACCTTTATTGTCAGCAATGGACATATTAGGTCGTTTATTATCTTGTTCATTCTCCAATCAGTACCATCAACATTGAAAATTTCTGATTCATAATTCGATTCAGGTTGGTGTGAACGATGAACACAACACTAGATGGAAGTCCGTCTGTTGAATGGGGAGATGTGTTCCCTAAGCAACCTTTGACATCGTACAAGGTGAGAAATTAAATTTTTGTTTTCATTGTTAACACTGAAGAAACAATAAATTTCTTAATCTTGCTTAATTTCTTTCAGGCTTTCTTCAATGCTCCAGGTGTTGATTCCTTGCATAGATAGGAATCCAATTTACCAAACAAGATTGAAGATGAAGCACCACGAGAGGCATTGGCGACACTTCTTCATGAAAAGATTATGAAATTCCATATGCATTCAACAAATTTGGTTCATATATCCTAATTCAAATTTCTTTAGGTTTAAAATGTTATATACAAATTTTACATGCCAAACTTTTGTAAAAATTAAATTTGAAATTTGAATTATTTTCAATATTAAATTTTAGAACCTGATGATATTAAATATTTTATGAATATTACACATAATATTTGTATATTTACATATGGTTTATACATGATCAATAGGTATATAATCTTATATTATTTTTCAGATATACATTTTAATATTTAATGCATGCTGTCGTCCTAATTGATTGATATTTTTGACATCGATATAATACCCATTAGAATATTACATTAGTCATTAAAAAAATAAGGTTAGACATACAACAGTATCTACAACAACATAAACTTATCAGGTAATCAACATTGAATAAATACAATTCAACTTTCAATGAATCCAAGAGACGGGAGAAGTAGATATACAACTGCACTGATAGTTTGCTCATAGCTTTTTTTAACCTGCTAATGTTGGATATACTTAATGAATTTTTTTGTTCTAGAGGAAATTTATTAACTTTTTTAGAAAAGATAAATGAAATAAATCAAAAATGGATTATAAACTTTAATTGGATGTTATTATGTATATAATTAATTATTTTAATTTATCTTAATTCAAATATAATAGAATTATAAATAATCTATATTTATATAAAAATTTATCTTATAATGATAATATAATTATAAAATTCTATTATGAATTTTTATTTTTAAATTTTTAGTCACGTGCATTTAATGCACGGGCATTTTTACTAGTATAGTAAAAACAAATTAAGAAATTACTTTAGCAGTCCCATAGCATATGACAATAGCACATTACAGTTGATGCTAATTTTGTCATGCGAACACTGTTTTAATATCTCTAAGATTCCTTTAAGAAGACTACAATGAACAAGCAAATCATTAATAATTTAATATCATTTTTTATTTTACATACAGATTTACACACATATTATATACACAAGATTCGAATCTAAAACCTCTTAGTTGATAGTTTAAACTGGTATCGAGTGCGGGTACCTACTGCTTGTGCGGACGGTTCTCCCCGTCCGCACTCCGCACCTAATAATCTCTCAAAAGGCCCCAACTATTGCATAACAAATAACAGAATTTATTGTCGCCGCTAATAGAATCCCTTCTTAATAACTATTAGAATAGCTTTCTGGCTCCAAACTTTCAGCACACAACAAAGAACATAGTCGCTTCTCGCCGCCAACGTAAATTTCTTTCACATAATTTAAAAATTTCAAACACATGTATTGAAAAAAAGTACATCATATATTATTGAAGCGATTACAATGTTGTTGTATAATTCCACAAAAATGCTACAAAGATAGTCAAAGTGAATCCTCACAAGGCGTTTTAGAGTTTGTCAAAATTGTAGTTTTTAGAATTTTATTATATTACTATAAATTGTGTATAGCAACATTCAGAAGCTTTAACTAAATTGAAACACTGTTTTTTTTACATCAAAATAAATTTCTAATTTGATAAAAATTGCCACTTTTCAAAATCATCTGATAAAAATTTCAAATAAATACTAAAAATATTAAAATAATTGTACAAATAATATATAAAAATGTACACAAATGAAAATTATCAGAATATGAGAAAACCTAATTTTTGTGAAATCAAATTATAAATTGGATTAGAAAAGTCCCAAAATTATGAATTATTAAAAATTAAGATGGGCAAAACTTAAACTACATCTACCCGAACAACTTTTCGAATTGGGATGTCAGTTGAAAATAACTCGAAGCCACTCGAAATATATGTTTTCTCTCTAGAAAAACCTCTCTCTCTCACTAGTGTCGGCTGCTCGATTGAATTAAAAAAATGAAATAATGGATTTTGATTTTTTAAATATTAAAATTTGCTCTAGCGCTGTGGCACTTGGCGGCGCTGGCCACTACACCACCCAACAGGACTCACGACAATGCCTCCCTAGTCGCGTGCCATATTAAATTGCCAAACCCGACAGCACTTTCACTGAGCACTTCCAACCATAGTACCGCAACTCCCCAGGGGAAAAACTTCATATTTTTCAAACATGCAAATAAACTCATATGACCCACTTTAGAACACATGCAAATTCTCACATACATACAAAATACTTTCAAACACATACAGAATGGATTCAAAAGCAGAAGTTTAATGGGTACGTAACCTCAACTCAAGTTGAATCATGATAAGTAAAACTATATATTCATTCTTGGGTGCCACATCAGTAGACAAAGATCACAACACCGCAACAACCACGCCCAAAATTGCAGCGCTCACTCAATCCTTTCCCTCAAATAGAGAGGGAAACATGACAATGCTCATAAAGACAGCAATGCAGTACTCCCAAAGAAAAATTTCCATCTGAAATTTCAACTTTTCTTCTTCATTCTAGACTTTTGAAGATTCAAATTTAAAACATTCTTGGTTATAGAAAAATAGTCTTACAAGTTCAGAAGCTACATGTATTATAAGTTGTATCAGAAAGCATTGAGAATATGAATGCTCTCTTGTGAGCCACCTCATTAGTAGTTATCTTTGGAACCTTAATAAATTGATGACTTGGCTCATTTTGAATGACCATATTGGGTCTGCTCCCCTTAATAAGGAGACAGGTCCATTTCATTTGTTCCACAGCTCATTCAATAGTGGCCCTTATGGCTAGTGCAGCTTCAGTAGTTTAATTGATAGGTACGAGCCTTACAACCTTTGTAAAAGTTAATAAATTTAACATTGAATATGAACACTTGGTTCTTTAAGTAACTCAGTCATAAATGGAGAGAGAAGTAGTCCCCCGTGGAGTCGCCATAAATATGTCCCTTCAAGAAAGATATCACAAACTCTCAATTTCTATGCTAGGGTTTTGTTCTTCATGAGAAAGATTATTTTTTTAATTTAAGCATATTTTTCCCCATGTTTATATGAATATTCATTTTGATTTGGGACCTAAACTTCGCATGACCGCATGTTCTCATTGTTAATTATCTGTCCCACTTACGGGAGATTACTTTCGATTAAGGCTGTTTACTTTGATACAACTTTAAATTTAAGCTTTATATTTCAACATTTTTAAATTAATGGAAGATATTTTTTGGGGTGGATTTATATTTGATAAGTATATCACATTTATATCATCTCAATGGTATCATCAATCTTGTTCTACAGATAGTAAAGGATCATAGACCATGTCATCCAAGAATTTGATTAGCAAATATGGGATATCACACCTCAGGGATCCAAAATAAGTAAGAGTGATTGTGTATATATTCTTAATTTATTATAATTTTAGAGTTTAATTAATTTAGTGGGCTTTTTAGCATAAGATTTGGCCAAAATGTGATTTGAGTTGAGGCTTATATCTATTTGAATGCTCAAATATAAATTGATATTTAATTATAATCATATTCATTGCTTTATTTATGAGTTGCTTGAAAAATGGGGTTTACAACATTGCCCTAAACATAAGGTTGCCCAATATATTGAAGAGATAATGAGGCTTACATCTTTTATAATGTCTGAAATTAATTTGCATCATATAAACTTTTTTTTTTAGTGAGTTTTTAGCAACTTTAATTTATTAAGAAAATTTGAATAGATTGTAACTTATCTACATGAATTTAAGCACAATCTAATGCATTTTTTATGCCCTTAGATAAAATTCGCAAAAAAAAAAAAACATTTAATGATGAAGTGAATATTATATGCCAAATGTGGGAGTACATCATTTTGAGCAAAATAATTAAATACATGTAACAATGATATTAATGTGATCAAGCAAACTTCTACAAAAAATTCTAATAAGTGTAAGTTTTGATCAGTCGTAATGTATAATCTTGATATATCATAAAAAAATTAACTTAATCGGGCACAAATCTCGAGGCAAGATCAAGTTAGAAACTTTGAAATTAAATATAGGGCCATTCGAACTATGATAAGCAAACTTATAGTTGAACTGAAGATTTCAAAATGACGAACTCAACGACAGCAAATTCAACTCAATCCGAGCCCAAACGAGTCTAAATCAATGACTCAAAGCGTCTTTGGAAGGTTCAAATCATAATTTGGATTACCAAACGATTTCCAAATGTGATTTGCTTATAGTCGAATAGAGTGGCTTGATGAGATGAATCCAACGAGCCCAAAATTTGATATTATTAAGACATTCAAATGTCTATCAAATGATTCACAATCAAAGGGATCCATATCGGCCGTTCTTTCAAACTACTTCCAATGTACCCTTGATCTACCTCATATTTACTATCCATATCACTCCCAAAAAATATAAATCCTCATTCTTCATTAAGGGGGACCTCAAGCAATGAAGAGATGGAAGAGAAGGAATAAGTAGAAACCATAATTTTATTGCCACAAGACTCCTTTTTCAACTATTGCTCGACCACCAGCTGTTTTCGGACTATCATCGGAGTTCTGCCTGGCTACTGACTAATATCGGACGTCCGCTCGACTACCAGCTGTCGTTAGACTACCTCTCGGTTGCCAACTAATGCTATATTTCCATCTGACCATTGAACGTCGTCGAATTTTTGTTTGATCTCTGTTCGTCACTAGATATCAACATAACAGTTGATTGTTGTAATATGATCGTCCTCAATTTATGAAACAAAACGGTCATTTGTAATATTTTCAAACACTAGTGAAATCATTTAAAGTGTGTGTGACCCTATGATTTTTCCCTTCAATGTTCTCCACGTAAAAAATTATGATGTTTTTCTTCTCTATTTGTATGCTAGATACTCGTGCAATGCTAAGACGTGAAGTTTTTCTTACTTTACCTCTATAAATACTATAGCCCACAACAAATCTTAATTATGTAATATGATAAATTCAATGTCTTATTACATCATATATTTATATATATTAATATATTATTGTGAGCAAACAATCATAATTAGTTTTCTTTATCACTCATTCAATTGCATTAATTATTCATTTATTTAGTGAATTATTGCTATTCTGAATTGATTAAAATTAAAAAGAAAATATTTACTAAATTATCAGATGACCCCACATGATGCCTATTATTTTTAAATAAAAATAGTGAGATTCAATTGAGTGAATAGTCAACAAAATCCGTTCAAAGATGTGAAAAGAATGTACTTCACTTGAGTTATTAGGCAGGGGAAGCCAACCAAAATTCTCCTAGAGCTGATATTGTTGAGCTATCAGATGGCCAAGTAAAGCGAAGGTCAATTTGTACATGAAACATCTTTATATATAGCCAACATATATAAAATGCAAAATTTACGTAGTACATTGGAAAATTATAATCTAAAATCTAATTAGCTGTTAAAAAAAAATACGAACCACCCCCGTGGCGCCAGCTGGCTAAACGACCGACGTGTCTCCGCCCCCATCGCTCTCGTCGAGCTCCGCGTGGCGACTGGTTTTCCCCCGCGCATCTCATTCGCTGCACATCCGGTGGGCCCGATATGATAGTCCCCAGTGGGCCATGCTCGCCACCGGTGCATAGAAAAGGGCTTGCGGTAAGAAACCGGTGGGTGATCGCATCTCTGCTAAAGTTATATGCATCCTCTTTATTCGTCGGCCTTCGGTGCTTTGATTCTCGTTTTATTCGCTCGGATACGCTGCGCTCGCGAGCGAGAGAGGAAATCCCCAATCTCCTCTTCTCTCTCTATGTTTCTACCCTGGTATACCCTAACTCAAGAATCAGAATCTATATAATTGCCGGATTGGCGTCGTTAATGACATTCTTCTTGCAGGCTATTGGAGATCGAGGTGGAATTTGCCTGTCTTCTTTGGATCTTGAGCTTTCCATGGCGGAGTCCCGGAGATTTAGCATAGGCTACGCGCTTGCCACTAAGAAGAGGCAAAGCTTCATCCAGCCTTCGCTCGTGAACCTTGCCAGGGAACGTGGGGTTGATCTCGTACCCATCGACACCGATCGCCCCCTCTTGGTGCAGGGGCCTTTCGATTGCGTGATCCATAAACTATATGGCGATGATTGGCGGGTACAACTTAGGGATTACGCCGAGAAGAATCCTTGTGTTACCATTATCGACCAGCCGGACGCCATCGAACGGCTCCATAACCGAATCTCGATGCTCCAGGTTGTTTCTGAGCTGGAGATTCCACAGGAGAAGGAGACCTTCGGAATTCCGAGCCAGATCGTTGTCTACGACTCTGTTTCTCTCTCTGATTCAGAAGCCGTGGGTGCCTTGAGATTTCCTGTCATCGCTAAGCCATTGGTGGCTGATGGTAGCGCCAAATCCCATAAGATGTCTCTGGTGTACAACCGCGAGGGGCTTCTGAAGCTGAAGCCGCCTCTTGTTCTTCAGGAATTTGTGAACCACGGCGGGGTCATCTTCAAAGTTTACGTAGTCGGAGATTATGTTACGTGCGTGAAGCGGAAGTCTCTTCCGGACGTTTCTTTGGAGAAGTTGGATAGCGCTGAGGGTTCACTGTCATTTTCTCAGGTATCGAACCTGACGATGCAGGACCGGACCCAGAAGGAATATTATGAAAGCATGCAACTAGATGCTGAGATGCCGCCCCTCAGCTTTCTGACGGGTATTGCAAGAGGTTTGAGGCGGGCGATGAGATTGAATCTTTTCAATTTTGACGTCATAAGAGATTCCAAATCTGGAAACCATTACTTCGTGATTGACATAAACTACTTCCCTGGCTATGCGAAAATGCCATCTTATGAGACAGTCTTGACAGATTTCTTTTGTAAACTCGTTGAGAAGAAGACTAAAGAAGATGATGTTGATTTCTCTGTTGGTGGCCATGACAATGAGGCCAGGCTTAGTAGCAGTAATAATTGAGGAGGCACTGAGGGGACCAAGAACAATGGTTGAGGTCTGGAGAAAGCCTACAGGCTTCTGCTATGCTTTTTCTCTTAAACTTCGAAGGTATATTTTGCAATATATTGAAGATAAGATGACAAGAATTCTGCATGTTCTTGGAGTTTTCGTTCCTGACTGATTACATAGGTTAGTTGGTATGGTGTTGTTTCCTTCTTGATAACCGCATTTGGTGTCATGAGGAGAAATACACATCCTACCATGCTGATGATAGGTACTTTTTCCTTGATTTTAGGTTACTTAGATTCTTGGCATGCTTGGCGGATTCAGTCTGAAGGATATGCATTACATGCTTGAAAATGTTCTAATCACTGCCTACATGGCATTTCAAATGCATGTTTTTTTTGTTACATTTACAGTTACCGCCAAATTGCATTCAAGGCTAATGGATTGAATCATTTTTTTGTTAATTCTTGCTTTGATGCTCGTCACCATTTTTTTGAAGGCAAACTTTCCCTTGAACATTGAATTCTTGAATTAGTAATAATGAGTTTTCTTTTGAATATGTCTAGTAATTACTGAAAAATTGACCTTATTCGGTCTTTTCATTCTATTTCATTCTTATTATTTGCTGTCCTCATGCTATAGTTCAAATCGATATGTTTTTTTTTTTAATTGTTATTTTTGGATTATTTTGGAGCACTTCTGGCTATATCTAACGTTGCTTATTCTCATGGTTACATCCTTTAAGCTTGTTTGTGAGTTTTAAGGCCCCATAGTTACCAGGGAATGTGGCATATGATGAAAGCTTATCATTACAATCAGATTTTAGATGGAGGTAATCGAAACATTCCAATTCTATCTGTCTGGCTTGCCATTTTTTAAAGTTAGTTTGTATTGTAATATTGAGATGAGTGTTGTAATATAGAAGGATAGATTGAGGATTTATTATAAATTGAGAAACAGTTGGATATTATTTATTTGAGACAGGATTGTGGATAATAGATTACATCTGATCCTACATAGTTTAGAAAAGATTAATGGTGATGATATTGGCTTGTGTTGTATAGGGTAGTTGTAAAAGTGGTTTCATTCATATTGAATGTTTGGCAATTTACTATTTTTTGTGATGATTTTCTTGCCGAGCTGACATTTTATCCATGCTGTCTCCTCTCATATCTGTTTGTCTCATTTCTTCCATATTCTTTATTGTTTGTTCTTTTTATTTCAAGAAAATTGAAAATAAGCATTTTAATTTGGTTTGCTTCCATTTCTGGGTTATCCGAGCAACTTGCTCATGAGATGTGCATATTTTTGTTTCTCTCTGTTCTGTGTGTGGTTTATATTTCTTCATCTGTCTATGATTATGGAGGGTGGCATTTATAATAACTTTGATGTATATGTTTAAGTTGAATGATTCATGTATTGATTGATTGAAAGCCCTCTCTGTATCTTCAATGGATTTTCTTTATATTTTAAATTGCTATTGTCTTTTTCTATCCATTTATTGCTATCGAGAAGTATAGCATGAAAGCCCTTGAAATCAATTGAAATACATTGTAAATGCAAATGGATAAAAGTTGAGGTTGCTTTTGTTTCAGTATCACATTGAGTTTGGAAACTCAACTGACATAAAGTCATAAACAGAACTTGTTCTCAAACTATTGGTTCATGTACATGTATATATTGATGTTGGATGAGAAATTCCATCCATTCTTCATCATCATCAAGTTACAACGTGGTTATAAATCACGGGGGCAAAATGTTTTACATGATTGGTATAAGGCAAGGGTAAGGTGAGTTTGGAGGCGAAGTTTTTATTACGTAATTTTGAACGATGATTGACGGAGTAAAAAGAGGTTAGACAATGCCTCAGGACTTGTTGACCTATTGACTAGTCAATGGTGATTGGGATAGGCCTTGAGGAGGTCAAGCATTCTGTAGAAAACTACCTCAAGGAGTTTAGAGTCAACAGGTTGAAGTTTGCACGGGTGTTGGATAAATGTATTGAATTGTACTCTGGATCGTCCTGGGTGTCAATTTTTAGAAATCAACCGATATATATATGCAGAACTATATGAAGCAAAAGTTCAACATTGCTCATATACGTGCTATTCATCCTTTGATGGGTTACTACCTATATATCTTTTAAAATTTCTTGATTGGTAACATCTAACAAACATTTATTACCTATACTTTTTTATCTTTATTGTGCGAAATTTATACCTTTGCTCTCCGATTAAGATTTATAAATTCATTGAGCGGCTTAAAATCGATTGACAATATTCATCAATTTATAATACAAGAGCAAATGGATTTTAGCAAAACCTTCAACAAAATGCTAGTAACGCTACTCAAGAAAACTTTAACTAAAAATAAAAAAAGAATAGCGTACTAAGATGGTAGAAGCATTATGGTCATATTGTACCATATACAATACACCAATGAAATCAACTCCTTATGCATCGGTGTTCGGAGCTGAAGCTGTGTTGCCTCTTGTAGTTGAATTATCGTCACTTCGTGTAGCTATTTAGTACGACATCACGGAAGAATATAATGCTCACCTACGAATGAAAGATCTTAATGCACTGAAGAAGAAGACTAATGGCGCTACCAAACGAATTGTAGGTATATTACCCTAACTTCAAACTTATTATTGTCAGTTATGGCGGGACATGGAGTTCTACCTTTGTGAAGAGTTATTGATGAGGAAGTTTGTGGGGAAGTAATAATCAACCATTAGAGTTGAGGTCCATCAATTTTGGATTTCTACATAAATTGCGGTAAGATAATGTCTTATTACATATATATAGATAAGCATCACCAAACTAGATATCTTGAAGTACATTACAACCCCAGGAGGCCAAGATGCACTTCTTACAACCAAATGTTTATTACTACTTGTAGCTAAACATCATCTAATGCTCATGAAAGAACTACTTAAGTATTTGTAATGTGGATATAAATTTTTTTTTTTTTTTTTTTTTTTGAACCTCTCTTATATCAGTATGTGAAATGTGGATATAAACTTGATCCCAAGTTTATGATAAAATAAGGTAGAGAATAAAGGATTGAACTATTGAAAATTTTTATCCAAGAATATTCAGACTTTGACATCATAAGGCTACTGACTCATTCGACCAAAATTTAAAAAGCTAAACTTGAATGTAGGATGATGTTAGAGATGAATGTTTTGATAATCTGACAAACAGGAAATTGAAGTTGTTGATTTAGGAAAAGGGCTATAGTAACCAAAGAATAAGTTTTTATTATATTTATAAGATTTAGAGATTGTGAAGCCACTATCTAATAGCACTTTTCGCCAATTACCTCAAAGTGAAAGTCAAAATCATGAACATGTCATGGGATAAGTGCAGTGTACGAAGAAGTTGATTTTGAAGATGACGGAAAGCTTGTCACTTTGATTGATAGAATCCATAATTTGAGGTTGATTGAATGTAGGGGCTAGATTCGAGGAGTTGATTTTACGATTTCACACTCCCCTTTAAGCTAGGAGCTAGATTCGAGGAGTTGATTTTACGAATTTCACACTCCCCTTTAAGCTAGGGAATATGTGTTGATCATTTCTAGCTTGAAAAGAAAGTTGTCAAATTATTTGATTTATTAAGAGTTTCATAAGAATATTCTGATCTCCATGTTTGGCTGGGCATGATTGGGCTTACAGTGGTAAGTTTAGCATGGTCGGCTAGGCGTAGATGTTGGCTCATGGGATTGACCGAACCACCAAAAATGTACTTTTCTTTAATTTGTTCTTCTAGATTTTAATTCCTTCTTCTTTTATTTTACCTATTGATTAATTCTTCTTGATTCCAACTTGGTGATTGTGGAATCTACTTGCTCATTGTCCATTTGTATAGAGTAGATCAATTAATTTTGTAATTGCATAATCATTATTGTCACATTGGATAATCCATTTGCTTCATCGTAGTTGTAGATGATTAAAATAGTGAAGTTGAGTTATTCAGTTTACATTGAATATTTTCATTATTTAACCTACAATTTAGGCTTCATTTGGGACAGCTTTTTTGTTGCTTCTTAAAACAGCTTTCTAGTAAAAAAAAAATGTACTAAAAATTTATTTTAAGAAGCAATAAGAAAACTGTCCCAAATGAAATCTTAGTCTCATTTGTGCGGTGTGATTTGTAGGAACAAACATTTGATTACATGATCTAATATTCTATAGTGCAATAATATTAAGATTGTGGTTATAACTTGAGCCCTTCTTATTGTTGATAGACAAAACTAAATATTATTACTTGGAACTACATTGATATTATGTTTTGTTATTTATACCCAAATACTGAAAGCTCAAATGGTTCATCATCATCATCATCACCAAGAAGAAGATGAGCAACTTTATCAATAAACTCTTTCTTATGGACTTGTTTAGGGTTACAGTGTGAAATCATCTTTGACGAAAGGATCACTAAAAATTGTTAAAAAAGAAAAAAATAGTGCGTGGAGACATTTATCTGTTTTCTGTGCCAACTCCCTTCCTCCAATCTGTCTTCTCATTCATTGAATGAGATTCAGCTAATATTCTTTTTAGGTCTATGCTTATTCCAAAACATGTTCATGCGAGTCATTGCCCCTAACTATTTACTGTAAGGTGCAATTGTGAGTAAAAACCTTAGAAGTGGCAATCCTTGGCATGATTCTACCAATCATTTACTGAAATTGCTATATTCTGAAATCAATTTTGTTCTCTAAAACTGATCTTTTCATTATATCATCATTTGTTTTGCCAAAGAAATTTAAGCCAAATCCATATTGGGGCAAAAAAACTATCTGCAACAAAGACCTACATAGGGTCTTGGTTTCAACAAATCCAATGAGTACCCACGCTTTGCGCGAGCGAGTTTTGCCCACCGACGCTCACCCATGGTGAGTTTTGGAATGTCGTATCCACCATACCCACCTACTTTCCACACTTTTTGAATGCAGTTCAACACAGACTGATGGCCTTGAGGCTTGTTCCCCTTTGCTCTGACTGCAAGCTGCATATTAGAATTTATAGTGGTCATAGCGCGGTTCAGTGCTATGCATTGCGTAATGAAGATTGCGGTAATGTACGGTGATTAGCAATCTAAATCTGTTTATCCCCATATATTGAGTACCCATTCATACCCATCCATGAGGTATGGGTGGGTACGGGCATGGGTACTCAATGCAAGACTTTGATGTGCAAACTTCACCCACTGATTCCTCGTTAAGCTAGATTTCAAAATAGATTGCACAAATTTCTCTGCAAAGGGCATGCTTCCTATTATTTCACCCATTTTTCCAAAGGGTCTAAGAACTGCTGTTCAGTTCATATAAAATTCTCCTGAAATATTTTGGGAGCAACCTTTATTGCATGGTGCTTAATAGATCTTCATGGATTGCAAGAGCAAGATTTAAAATTTTGTTCTCATTATTTGAATAACATTTCATTTACATAATCTTAAATCTTTTAACAAATATCTGAAAGTGATCTTTTAAGTTCAAAAGAGTTAAACTGAGAATTGCTCAACAATCTAATAAATATATTGAATAACATTTACTTTTAAACTGGCAATAGTTATTATAACCTGTGTTAAATAGAGAAATAGTCTATTTTACGAAATATTTCCCATTTTCACTGTCTATGAAAGCTTTATCGAATGTATTGTTATTGATTTGTTCTTTATGTGTTACATTAAAAATATTCTATTTGAGATTATTCATTTTTAGCAAAATTATGCACAAAGACATGGCCATTAGTTCACTGAATAGCTGCAGGTGTGGCTTTCACTGTAGAAAGGCATTCTTAATGTAAAAAAAAAAAAAAAAAAACCCAATAAAAGCTAATCATTCTTTTCTCTTCATATAAAATAAATGGAGCAACGAGAGAAAAAGTAAAACAGATTTTTAAAAGGAGCAGTAGTTAAAAACTCAGAAATTAAACTGAATGAGAAGTCGGATTAAAAAAAAGGAAGATGAGAATCATATTCATTACAACTAATTAATAAGCATTAGATAATATTAACTTTTTTTTTATTATTATAATTATTAATTCCTTTTGATCAATTATATTAAGATTGTGCTGATTGTCATGTGTGTAGAGCTATTATTTTGTGCGGACATCGGAGGGTTCTCTCGTCCGGTTAAGCATTGGGTATCCAGTGGTACTGAGCGCGGGTACCGAGCTCGGTACCGAGCAATGGGATGATGTGACGCATTTTTATTGGACTCCGGATGTCCTCTGGACTCCACACAGAACAATAAATCGTGTCAGAGAGAGAGAGAGAGAGAGAGAGAGAGAGAGAGAGAATTTCATCGTGAGATCACTTGAGAAAGCATCTACGAGACCAAATACTGGACGCTAGAGTGTATTTCATCTAATCGTCTAGGAAAGGTTTGTACTTTTCCACTTTATAATTTACTGTTTAACATGCTTACAAACTATCAATATAAACATCTCAATGGTAAAAATACTATTTTTTTTTTTTTTTACTTCCAATGATTAGAATAATTAATTTATTTTATTTTTAAATTCCACAGTATACAGAATAAAACATACAAATTTTATTATGACATTCATATTCATTTACTAAATTAGTTGAAGGACTATTAATTGTATAGATTTCAAAATACATCAATAGTAACAAGTAAATTAGAACCGTCACCAAACAATGAATGCCAGAGATTTAGGCTTGGTTTGGGACGGCTTTTACTGCTTCTTAAAACAATTTTTTTAGTATAAAAAGTTGTTTTAAGAAGCAGTAAGAAAGTCGTCCCAAATGAAGTCTTAGTGAAAAATTCAAAGATAGGAGACCACTTTGAAAGTTTATTACATAGATTTTATGTAGGATAACTTTCTTACTGCTTTCTAAAATAACTATTTAATATAACAATTTCTCATAAACAATAAAAAAAAATATATAACTAAAAAGCTGTCCCAAGCGAAGTCGCACTCTCAACCATCAAAGCTTTATTATTATTATTTTTTAAGATAATAGCATAATCATTGATGATGGAAAATTTCAATAACATAAGAGTTTGGTCAAGCAACAAGATAGAGAAATTACCCAAAGGCTGTGTAATTTGAAAGAAATATCAAATATCTAACGGATTAAAGAGCAGGCCTACCAGCAATCATTTTTTTTATTCAGAGAGAGTTGTGAGAGATTTTCACAATATTTTTTATAAGCCTCAATGTCTTAACTGCGAAGGGAGGATCTAAAATAATTCAATAATACTCTAAATATAAAATCACTAAATAAGGATTTCATATGAACTTCATACACCCTTATTAATATATAACCATATTCAATTAATCATATATATTTGTTGTAGATTGATATATGTTTAGGATTTGAACCCGAAATCTCTTAGTCGATAGTCAAAATTTTTTTTAAAAAAATCAATGGTATTTATTTTATTTTAGCAAAGTTGGATGAAGTAGTAGGTGTGTCAATTTCGCGTCACGGGTCAGGTTTGAGTCAAACCCGAAACTGACCCGTCATTATTCGGGTCAACCTGAACCCGACCCATTTTTGCAAACGGGTCGGTTTTCTGGACCCGAACCCGACCAGCTTTGGGTCATGGTCAAACTGACCCTACCCGAATGATCCGGTGCCAACAAAAAACTACTAGTTTTTGGGTCCAAAAACGTGTCAATCTCTGCTTATCGGGTAAAAATAGGTCAATCTCGGGTTGCTAGGTCAAGAAAGAGTTTTCATGTAAAAATGGGTTAATTTCGGGTCAAAGGGTCAACCCGAATAGATCCAATTTTTTAAACGGGTCGAATTGTCAAATCCGAACCCGACCCGTTTCGAATTCGGGTCAACCCAAACCCGAAATTTTCGGGTCGGATCCAAAGTACTAACAAACATGCGATGCTTAGCAGGATGCCTGGCATTATGTGCGCTTCTTCTCCATGTTTACAGGAGCGCACTTGTTGCATCACAATCTTGCTTTGCTTCTCTTCCATGGGGCCACGAAGAAAAGCATCTCTAATGGAGTCTAAGCAGGGGAAGGTCGCTGCTGCTACAAATGACACTACTGTAGACAACGATGGCGCGCCATGGAA
This sequence comes from Dendrobium nobile, assembly GCA_022539455.1. Classification (NCBI taxonomy): domain Eukaryota; kingdom Viridiplantae; phylum Streptophyta; class Magnoliopsida; order Asparagales; family Orchidaceae; genus Dendrobium; species Dendrobium nobile. The sequence goes on from CM039726.1 coordinate 3,553,408, forward strand.
CCTCCTTTTGGAGCAGCACATGCGATCTCTTCTCAACACTCTCGATAAAAAGGAGCTCGTTGATCTCCACGTCAAGCTGGGTATGACAATTCCTCAGGCTGCTGAAGAAATTAGAGCTGCAGCGAAAGCTGACCCTGCACATCGCAAACTTTTTGTTTATGGCTTCGGTGAGGAAACTACTTCAGAAACTTTCTGTGACGCCTTCTCTTCATCATATGGTGAAATCGAAGAAGGACGTGTTGTGGTTGATGATGCAACTGGAAAGTCTCGTCGTTTTGGCTTCATTGTATTCAGAAGCTTAGAATCTGTTCAGAAAGCACTGCAAAGAGAAGGCACAGTTCTTGATGGCCTTCTAGCATTCCACCATCCTGCTCTGGAAGGATTCGACGGTGCAATTGCCTCTGCCTATGTTGAATCGAGAAGTCTGCACGTTGCAGATATTTCTACGGATATAACAACTGAAATGTTTCTCCGTTTCTTTGAAAAGTATGGGGAAATAGAAGAAGGTTCAGTTATCTATCATAAAAGAACAGGAAAATCAAGAGGATTTGGGTTTGTGACATTCAAGACGTCTCAGGCTGCAATGATCGCCATGGCTGACCCAGAAAAAAACCTTGGGAGAAACAGAATCTCTGTGCATCGTGCACGCATCAGAAGGTTCAAGGGATCGCCCACCTGATGGAATTTCTGTAGCATCTCCAACTGATCCGAACTGAAATGATTTACTACTTTGCTTAACGGTAACCATTTTAAATGGAGTTAGAAACCTGACCTCTTGTTACTAATTAGAGTTCGATATTGATCATGTCGTAGAATAATGGTCAGCTGCTCCAGATTAGAGATTATTTTATCAGATTAATTACTCTTATTTTTTTAATCAGAATTGTTTTTATTTTGCTTTGTGATTGGATTTCTGGTTAGTTATGTGATTGTGTGTGGTTATAATAGAGGTTTGTAGGGACACTTTCTTATTATTTTTAAAAGTATTAAAAGTTTTTGTACTAGAAAGTTATTTTAAAACTAAAAAATTTAGATGATGGTGGCCTTGAGAGTGTTGTTGGACGATGATGGTTGGGAGATCTTAGTCAGGTTATGGTGATCAATTGGTAGTGACCCGACATTGGTTGTTGTCGGTCTTTGGGCGGCTATAGTTTGATGATGGTGGTTAGATGATAGTGATTCGACCATGGCAGTTAGGTAGTAGTGGTGTGATAGTAATGGTTGGGTGCATCATTTTGATGGTGGTAGAGCTCCAGGATTTTTCAGATCTCTAAATTCTCTCTAATATTAGGTCTCAATCCATACCCCCCTTCACGTATAGAGTGAAGATCTATTTATAATTTTGAAGATTGTCACTCTAAGTAAATATAGCAAAAAAAAAATAATCACATTGCTCATATTGATTATCTTGATTAATGATTATTCTTTCAATATTTAAATGCCTTATTGATATCAAAATTAAATGATCTTGAGCTCATTTGATTCATTTCACTAGATGCTCAATTTAACCGTGATCATGTAATATTTGAAGATCACTTGGTCATCCAATCACTGTCATAATGCTTTCAATTATGCTTCAAAAAGACTGATTTGGGTTCACTTGGCCTTGGAACGGATCACTCTTGGTTTATGTGAACTCCTTTTCCTTGTATTGATATCTGCATACACATAAAATGTTCTGGTCAGCCTTCTTGTTAGATATTCCAAACCGTAATGTGTTACGTTGCCAGAGGAAAATCTCCTGATCACATCTGATGCAGGTGGAGGGTATTCAAGTTTATGCAGATTAGTTTTTATACTGGCATCAACCAAATTTTGTGGCATCAACCAAATGCTGAAATTTGCCTTTGCCCATGGCAATGAGTTGCATGGGGTGTCATCTAGCGAGGTTTTATATTCAATAAAGTTGTAAATCACACGCTTAATGGATCTCCCACCCTCATCTTCACCTGTTCTTAAGAAGCTTAAATCATATGTAGGCTGTACTGTCCTTCACATTTCTATGTGGATCCATGTATATTGGACTGAAGACAATTTGAGAATGTAGATCATGTAATGTTACTACAGTAATTCATGTCTCAAGAATATAGACTCCGAGAAGATTTCTCATTGAACTAAGAGAAATGGCTATGAGGACCTTTGTCGAGAAGATTTCTCATTTATTAAAATTTTTAATTAAATTTTAAATATGTATCAGTTATATTATTATTAAAAAAATTTATTTAGTATGAAGTAATAGCAAATAATTTTTTTCAGATTATTTTAAAATATGATAGTACATCATAAAATATTTATATTATGATATTTAAAAGTTATAAAATATTTCATAAAAGATGATACAATTTTTAATTTAGAATTGTTAGTTTGTTAGCATATAAGTTTTTTTTTTAAAAAAAATTTGACATTTACATTTTATTTTCATCTCAATATATAATGGTATAAAGGTAATTTATTCCCATACAGCTGCAACGCAACAACTTTACAGTTATACTTCCCAAATAAAATATACTAATTTTTGCACAACAATTTTAAAAAGCAACTTTTTGTACAATAATTTTATAGCATGCTTTACCGACAACTGCAGTCGTCCCAAACACAACTTAAACCGGGCTTAAAGCCAGCAGTTTAAACTGCAGTTAAAAATATGATAAATTCTTGGGAGATTTACATACATACCACCTTATAATACTCTATTTACATATTTAACACCTAAAACTTTAATATTACATACATACCACCCTTAAATTAGTTCATTTTCATATCAAATATGAGTGGTAAAAATGAAATATATGAGTGGTTGGATGGAAATATGAGTGACATATTTGATATTAAAATAATATAGAGTGGTATGTATGTAATATTAAAGTATTGGGTGTTAGATATGTAAATAGGATGGTATAAAGTGGTATGTATGTAAATTTCCCTAAATTGTTTTAGTTTTTTGTAGCTGCAATTATAATCGCTGCTACTGTTGATATATAACAGCAGTTTGAAAACCACTACTAATTAATGTTGTCTTTAGCCTTCTTTTTAGTAGTGTCTGATGCTTATGAAAATACTCCAAAGAGGCCTATAGTGTTTCAATTGTCTTTAATGTTATATTTCTTTTAGCACTATTTATGAAAAAATAACTCGTCTATACATATTGCATTGTGAATGATTAATCCCTATTTTCATAAAGATAGTGTTATAAAAATTAAATGTATCGTAATTCTTAACTAATAAGAAATTAACTTGCTATAAAGGACTAATTTATGGTAAAACAATAAGGAATCATTGAGAAAATTAATGTTTCAAGAAAAGAAATATGTAGATCACATATAACACCCAATCATTGACAAATACAATGACACCGAACAAGAGGAGGCTCGACAACTCCTCGTCAACGATATGGTGATTGTAGCTAAATACAACTTCCAAAACTCTTTCTTGGAGAAAAAAACACCACCTGAAATCAAGTCTCAATATACGAGATTCAATGTAACATGAAAAAAAACCTTCATTTTATTATTCTCTAAAATCTGTCTCATTACAAAAAAATAGTTGTATATATGTATATACAACTTATTGGCTACTTACAAGGCTACAAACTCTACACAAGAACCCAACTAACTCTTAAAACCTTACTAGTTACATTATATATGAGCTGAAGTTTAACATAACCTGGGAATGGCTGAGAATGTAATAACATAGTAGTTTTGCCCCGTTCGCTACTAGCAGCTTTGACATCGGGCTACCAGGATAGGAGGAACTTCAGGTTCATAGTGAGATAACAGCTTGACAACAATAAGGTGGCATATTTGATTGGCTAAACCCATCTAGATAGCTCCATCCGGTATCAGACGGAGTTGAACTTTCAACTTTTTTTTTTTTTCTCATTGAGCAGCAAATTAATGGATGTGTAATTAGAATTGGGTTTGCGTAATTGGTAGCATACAATCTATTATTCATTATACCTTGTTTGAAGGAAGTGAGGATGGAATAGGCGATGGTGCTTCCACTAATCTTAATGATGGAGAATCTCCTCACGAACCTCCTCTCACTTAGTAGACTAGGGATCATGACGGTTCTGGACGATAGAACCATAGGATCTTGATCATGTTCGTCATCATTCTCCCATAATTCGCTATAAGTATAAAAATAATAAATTTTAAAATTCTAAAAAATTTCACATGTTGCTACTATATACTAGGTACGCGTATCTACTTAATGATTAATCTTAATTGAAAGTTCTCTCTCGACCTCTTGACATCAATAGAGGTAATTAAACATATGTGCTTACGCCTATGGGAAATATAGAACCATATCATAAAGCCCTCACAAAATGAGTACAAAATCTTTGGGGAGTGCTTTATCTCAAATTCAAATTTAATCTAACTTTTAACAATTTGACCGGGCACATTATTAAAACTCTCCTTAAAGAGTACTGGACGCACTGCATATGCTCTGCGTACATCAAATAAGCAGCAAATCCTTACAACTAATTATTTGCTGCTTATTTACTACGTACCTACAAATACTCTGTATATATGTAGAGCGTAGGCAGAGCTTACACATAGGATACACAGTAATCTAAAAGATCCTTTACGTTCAGACTCCTCACAAAATAATTTCCCTGAATGAGAAAAAAATTTGGTTTCATGCACTGATTTCTTATTTGCCATTAACACCTGGAAAGTCGGAGGAGGAAACTACAAAAATCATATATCTTTGCCTGAGTCCGCCGAGCAACGTCGGATAAAATAACAAGCGATACTTGGCAGGACGCCTGGCATTACGTGCGCTTCTTCTCCATATTTACAGGAACGCACTTGTTGCCCTGCACTGCCTTTTATAACAGATAACCATCCCAATCTTGTTTGCTTCTCTTCCTAATTGGCGCCGCGAAGAAATTAAAGCATCCCTGATGGAGTCTGATCAGAAGGGGAAGGGCCCTGCTACAAATGACGACTCTGTGGACAACGAGGTCCCCGGCCGGAACTCCTTGATGGAGAGGCACTTGCGATCTCTTACCGAAACTCTCCATGAGAATGAGCTCGTTGATCTCCTCGTCAAGCTCGGCATGACATTCCCTCAGGCTGCTGAAGAAATTAGAGATTCAGCTATACTATACCTTGCAAATCAAAGACTTGCTGTTTATGGTTTGCCTGAGAAAACTACTTCAGAAACTTTGTGTGATGCCTTCTCTTCATCATATGGTGAAATTGCGGAAGGACATGTTATGACTGACAGTGCAACTGGAAAGTCTCGTCGTTTTGGCTTCATTACATTCAAAAAGAAAAATTCTCTTCAAAAAGCACTGGAAAGAGAAGGCACAATAGTTGATGGAAAACTATCTTTCCACCATCCTGCAAGTGAAAGCTTCGACGGTGCAGTTGCCACTGCCGATGTAGAATCGAGAAGACTGTTCGTTGGAGATCTTTCTCCGGATATAACAACTGAAATGTTGCTCGGTTTCTTTTCAAAGTATGGGGAAATAGAAGAAGGCTCTGTTATATATGATGAAGAAACGAGAAAATCAAAAGAATATGGGTTTGTGACATTCAAGACGTTTCAGGATGCAATGAAGGCCATCAATGATCAAGATAAAATCCTTGGAAAAAGCAAACTCCTTGTGAAGACTGCATATTATAAATACAAGCCGAAGAATCTGTAGCCTAAGCTCCTTACGCCGGCGATTGCCGGCCTGGAGCAGTACGTTTCGCAGTCCCAAGTCCCAACTACAATCATAGCTTACCCATATTCGTACTATTTTGCTTAACGTAACCATTTTATTGGAGTTAGAAACCTGAAGCTATTAACCTCTTCTCACTAATTAGAGTTTGATGATCTCGTAAGATAATGGAGGTTATTTATCAGAATTAATCTTTTTTTTTATCATAATTGTTTTAATTTTGATTTTTGTGATTGGATTTCTAATTAGTTATGTGACGATTGTGTATAATTTTTTTGGGACATTTAAAACAGTTAAGATAAATTTATTCATACATCACATATGTAAGACTCGAAACTAAGACCTTTTGGTAGGTAGTCAGGGGCAAAACCAGCCTTAATTTCCAAGGGGACAATCTTATAAGCAAAATTGTAGATATATATATATATATATATATATATATATATATTAATGACTAATGATTCTTTGTACTTGAGTAAATAATATATTTTTTCATTAACATCTTATATAATAACAATTATTCTTAAACAAAATTTAGGTTGAGGTGTGGATGATTTGTTTGAAAAAAAAAATCAAAATGATTTTAATGTAATTGATTAATCATTCAATTTCTACAAAATTTATGTTGGAGTTGACTTGAATTTAGCTTTACTCCTATTTGTTCATATTCTTGATCATTGTATGCTTCACAGATATGTCGGAGGTCCAAGGGGCGGGCAACGCCCCCTCGCCCTGGTCAGGTCGCGGGGTAAAGGGGCAGCTTTCCTGCTGGGGTTTCCAGGGGCAGCGCCCCATCCGGAACAAATTTTGATTGTAAGGATATTTTTGGATTATCTTTGTATTTAATTCATCATTTACTAACAATAACACATGTACATAATGTGTTTAATTATAATTGGGGTAATTGCCTAAAGACCATATTACTTAAGATGCATCTGTCCTTGTTGGTAGCCAAAACTCCCAACAAACATATGAAAGAGGAGCGTAATTATTTTGTGTGAACGTCGAATTCCGTCCAGAGTACAATGAAAATGTGCCATATCGTGGCTCGTTATTGAGTACCGAAACTCGTTATTGCTCGGTACTGTAGCTCGGTACTTCTCGGTATTGGGTGATGTGGCGCATTTTCATTGGACTTCGGAGTGCGGTGTCCGAACATAATAATTTTTCATGAAGGAGAGCTACCTAGGATTGTGTAGTTAAAATGACAGAACTGCTTCTTAAACCTGATGCTTCTAAAGATCTTATGTAAGAAGTCTCAATGAATTTAACCAAATAAGAATTAAGTTTAATTTATTTAATAAAATATAATTGCTTCATCAATACTAATTAGTATATAATTATTATGAAATTGTAGATAGATATGCTTATTATCTTTATTTAATATAATTAAATATAACTGATAAATAATTATAAATTTTAATAATGTAATTATGAAATTTAAACTAACATAAATTTATTATTATTAATTTTTAGATGAAATAAACTTTTAACATGTGATTTCTAATTATTATAATTTATGAAAAAAAATATAAATAAATTAAATTTTGTTTTCTACAGGGTGATTTTAGCTAAAGTATAAATTAATTTCAATTCATTATCTTTAAATCCTTGATAAATCAGACTCAATCAATTGGCAACGAAGGTAAAATAAGAATATTCACTTGACTGCTATATATGAGATAGTATGCTTTCCTTGTTCTTAAAATTTATGCATTATAAGAATGTAATTAAGGTAGATTAAATACACGCATTATTTGGTTGGTACTAATATAAACACAATAAAATCATTTTGTATCACAAAGAAAATCATAATCACTAAGGAAATATCAAATCAAACTTTATGACAAAGCTGAGAATATTGTGTGAGAGCATGCATAGTCGAGCGACGATGGACGATGGTCAATGGTCAATGGGTTGTAGTCTTGTTAATGTGATAGAAAGATCGTAGTTAGACAACAGTAATCGGGACGATATCCAGTAAGCCTTGATTAGGTTATGGTGGTTGGTAATTTATTGATGGTGGCTAAGATATCAGAGTCTATTGATTTTTGCCAGGGGATCGTAATCGGACAATGGTGACCAAAATATTGTAGTTGGATGATGGTGACCTTGATATCGCAGTTGGACAATAATGGTTGGGAGATCATTGTCAGGTGATGGTGATCAATTAGTAGTGACCCGAAAGTGGTGTTTGTCGGTGGTTGGGCGGCTACAATTTGATGATGGTGGTCAGATGATAGTGGTTTGACGAAGGCAGTTAGGTAGCAGTGGTCCAACGGTAAAGATTTGGTGTCATCATTTTAATAGTCATAGAGCTCTAAGATTTTTCATATCTCTAAGTTATCTCTAATCTTAGGTGTCCCAATCCATATCCCCCTTCATGTATAGAGTAAAGGCCTATTTATAATTTTTTATAGTGACACTCTAAATAAATATATTAAGAATAAAAAAGAGTCTTTATCACATGACACATATTAATTCTCTTGATTACTGACCATTCTTTCAATATTTAAACAGCTTAATGATATCAAAATTAAATAATCTTGAGCTCATTTGATATGTTTCACTGAGATGCTCACTTTAACCATGAGCATGTAATATTTAAACCCAATTAGGCGAAATCTTTGAATTAGACCAGGCTACTTTGAAATCAGATGGTGTTTTTCGTAGCAGTCCAAGGGATTGGTTCACTTTTGGGCACGCTGCGTTTGCTTTGCTCTTCTTTTTCGGACACATTTGGCACGGCGTTAGAACCTTGTTCAAAGATGTTTTTGCCTGTATTGATCCAGATTTGGATGCTCAAGTGGAATTTGGAGCAATCCAAAAACTTGGAGATCCAACTACAAGGAGACAAGTAGTCCACTTGGTCCTCCATCATTATTATAAATCTTTCATTTCATTTATGTTTCAAATGATTGATTTGGGTTCACTGGGACTTGGATCAGATCACCCTTGGTGTCGATAGATTTGTCTTATTGAGTCATTGAGTTTGATTATAAATTTTGCAGAAATTGAAGTTTATAAGATATTAAATTTAATTCGGGAAGTTTCCAATCCCAATATGCATTGAGATTGATACTTGATCAAATTAATTTTGAAGTGACGCACCAAATATTTAATGAGTTTATTGGATATCCTTAAAAAACAATTGTTTCAATTTCCTAATAATCTTCATAAACTTATTTTATTAACCCTTTACATACTTTAAGAAGACTCATATATCAAAAATTAATTCTCAAAGCAAATCCTTGAGTGATTTCTTAAGTGTTTTTCCCTTAAAGAGTTAATTGTTTCAGTTGCCTCAGCTTCATAAAATTTCTTTAGTATCCTACAAAACACTTTAAGCAACAGGTTTGCATCAAATAAACCCAATTAAAAAAAAAAAAAAACATAGAAGGATTATGCAATGAAAAATTTAAAGGATAAAGTTTACATCAAATAAACTTTGAAGTTCCCTTAAGGTAGTGGTGCTATGATGTTTGTGAAAATGCCCCAAAGAGGCCTATAGTGTTTCAATTGTCTGTAATGTTTTTTTACCACAATTTATGGAAAATAACACGTCTATACATATTGCATTGTGAATGATTAATCCCCATTTTCATAAATATAGAGTTAAAGAAATGTATCTTAATTCTTTACTAATACGAAATTATCTTGCTATAGAAGACTAATTTATGGTAAAACAATAAAGGAAACAATATAACACCCCTTCATTGACAAATACAGTGACACCAGACAAGAGGAGGCTCGACAACTTCTCGTCAATGATCCGATGAATGTAACTGAATACAACTCCAAGAAATCTTTCTTGGAGAAAGAAACACCACCTGAAATTAAATCTCAGGATACAAGATTCAAAATAACAGAAAAAAAAACCCTTCATTTTATTATTCTCTAAAATCTGCATTCTCTGAAATCTGCCTCATTACAAACAATTGTTGTGTATATATACTTATTGACTACTTACAAGACTACAAACTCAACACAGGAATCCAACTAACTCTTAAAACCTTATCAGTTACATTATATATGGGCTGAAGTTTAACATAACCTGAGATTGGCTGAGAATGTAATAACATAGTAGTTTTGCTCCGTTCGCAACTAGCATCTCTGGCGTCAGTCTACCGGGGTAGGAGGAACTTCAGACTCATAGTGAGATGATAGTTTGGCAACAATAAGACGACATTTTGGTTGGCAAAACCGGTCTGAATAGGTCCATCCGGTGTCATACAGACATTGAACTTTCATCTTTTTTTTTTTTTTTCTCATTGAGCAACAAATTAATGAATGCGTGACTTGATTTGTGTTTGCATAAGGTAGCATACAATCTATTATCCAATTTTCCGCTATAGCTCTTGTTAGTCTAAACCAGCTAAGATCTTCTACTTCTTACCTTTCCATGATGATTGATTTGCAAATTTGTCATAAAGATCTAATATAAAGCCATCAGCTGTGGAATATCTATCTCCACATATATTCATTCTATAAGTTTCGAATCAGCACCGGTTAAAAGCTCTTCATCCTTATTACTATACGTCCTCATGGCTTCCGCATGAAATATTCATAGCAATTCATCTCACCTTAATATTCATACTTGCATACAATAATGACATACCTCAATATTGGACAAAAAAAACTTGCTACACATTTCTTAAGTTGTAGGCTCCCCAACACTAAAAAAGATAGGATCAGAAAATATTTTTGATAAAAATTCAACACGAAAAGATTCGATTCCAATCATGATAATATTTTGATGACATATTAATTATTATTATTATTATTATTAGTTTTTCACAAGTAGATTTAAATATTTCATCTGCATTTTCAAAAATAAAAAAAAATGATTTATCTAGTAGACAAACTGCTTGAGCAGGCCAACAAGAAATGCAAAAAAATGAAAAAAAATTCACCTTGACGGCATAGCTTGAGTTTTTGATTTTTGTACAGAGAACACAAATTTGTTTGAATTTAAAGGAGACGGAAAAATAATTGCAACGTCTTCGAAAATGATGTCAAATCATCGAGAAAGATATTAGAAGCGTACGTGTATCCATTGAAATGCAGAATCAAAGTTTTCGGTCTTTCGCGTTTGAAGCAGCATTCTCCAAGAGAGTGAGAGACCCATTCTTTTCACTCAAAATGAGAAATGAGAACTTTACCACTTAAACTAAGGATCATGACCCTTTTATAATTTGAAGTGTATTTATTTTTATTTCAGCCCATCATTAAAATAAAATAAATACTTAGTTTCTACACAAATAATTAATTATTTTCATACAAATTTAATTGAGATGTCACATTAATAAAAAATAATTTAATTTTTAAATAGATCACAAATTTAATTAATTTTTAAACAATCTCTCACTTAGACCACATATATATACATATAATTATAAATTATAAAATGATCATAATAACTCAATATTTGCTATCTTTATGAAATAACATCTCTAGGCAATTTGATCCATCAATCATATCAATATATAATCAAATAGTATTTTATAGTTTTCTTATAACAAGACCCATCAATCATCACTATATTAATATAATTAATGAAGTAGATAAAATATGAATGTGTAGCATGAATATTCATGTAATATTGTAATATGATTTTAAATCATGTCTATTTCAACTAGTCCAATATTATAACTCAAAAGAGTTATAACCAAAATTCACTAAAGTAATTTAGTTTGATTATTTATACTTTGCGATGGATATTTAATAGGCTTTTTGGATTGAGACGCTCTAATGCGTAGGCAGAGCTTACGCATAGAATACACAGTAATCCGGGAGATCTTCTACCTTAGGAAAAAAAATTGGTTTCACTGATTGCTTATTTGCCATTCACACCTGGAAAGTCGGAGCAGGAAACTTCAAAAAGCAGATATATTTGCCTGAGTCCACCGAGCAACGTCAGATAAAATAACAAGCGATACTTGGCAGGATGCCTGGCATTATGTGCGCTTCTTCTCCATGTTTACAGGAACGCACTTGCTGCCCTGCCTTGCCTTTTATTGCAAAACCGTCCCAATCTTGTTTGCTTCTCTTCCTAAAGCATCCCTGATGGAGTCTGATCAGAAGGGGAAGGGCGTTGCTACAAATGACTCTGTGGACAACGAGGGCCGCCTCTGGAACTCCTTTATGGAGAAGCACTTGCGATCTCTTACCGAAACTCTCCATAAGAAGGAGATCGTTGATCTCCTCGTAAAGCTCGGTATGACATTCCCTCGGACTGCCGAACAAATTAGAGTTACAGCGAGACTATACCTTGCAGATCACAGACTAGATGTTTATGGTTTGCCTGAGGAAACTACTTCAGAAACTCTGTGTGATGCCTTTTCTTCATATGGTGAAATCGCGGAAGGACATGTTATGACTGACAGTGCAACTGGAAAGTCTCGTCGTTTTGGCTTCATTACATTCAAAAACATAGAATCTCTTCAAAAAGCACTGGAAAAAGAAAACACAATAGTTGATAGCGGTCAAGCTTTCCACCATCCTGCTCCAAATGAAAGATTCGACGGTGCAATTGCGACTGCCGATGTAGAATTCAGAAGACTGTTCGTTGGAAATATTCCTATGGATATAACAACTAAAAAGTTGTTCGGTTTCTTTGCAAAGTATGGGGAAATAGAAGAAGGTTCTGTCATATATGATCATGAAACGGGAGAATCAAGAGGATATGGGTTTGTGACATTCAAGACGTTTGAGGATGCAACGAACGCCATCAATGATCCAGATAAACTCCTTGGAACGAACAAACTCTTTGTGAAGCGTGCACATAAATACGAGCCGAAGAATCTGTAGCCTAAGCTCCTTACGCCGGCGATTGCCGGCCTGAAGCATAGCTTACCCATACACTATTTTGCTTAACGGTAACCATTTTATTGGAGTTAGAAACCTGAAGCTATTAACCTCTTGTCACTAATTAGAGTTCAATGATGTCGTAGAATAATGGTAAGCTAATACAGATTAATGGAGGTTATTTATCAGAATTAAATTTTTTTTAATCAGAATTTTCTTTATTTTGCTTTGTGATTGGATTTCTTATTTAGTTGGGGGGCATTTAGGCCAATTAAAACAAACTTATTCATACATCACATATGTAGCACTCGAATCTAAGACTCCTTAGTTGGTAGCGAGGGGCGGAACCAACCTTAATTTTTCACTAAACTTTATATATATATATATATATATATATATATATGTCATTTTAGTGGCTAATGGATTCTTTGTACTTGAATACATAATACATAAATTAGGTCAAAGTATGGATGATTTGTTTGAAAAAAAAAATCAAAATGATGTAATTGATTAATAATTTCATTTCTACAAAATGTATGTTGGAGTTGCTTTGAATTTGACTCGACTCCTATTTGTTCATATCCTTGATCGTTGTACGCTTCGTAGATATGTCGGGGGTCCAAGGGGTGGGCAGCGCCCCCTAGTCCTGGTTAGGTCGAGGGGTAAAGGGGCAGCTCTCTTGCAGGGGTTTTCGGAGGCGGTGCCCCTGGCTCCAGTCAGGTCGCGACATACATGAGCAGCTCCCTTTTGGGGTTTCCGGGGTTGTGCCCATGGCGAATAAATTTTGATTGTAAGGATATTTTTAAATTATCTTTACTATTTCTCTTTGCATTTGATTCATCGTTTCCTAAGAATTTTTTTGATACATCAAATGTTAGTAAAATTCTTATGTAAGAAGTCTCAATGAATTTAACGAAATAAGAATTAAGTTAATTTTAATTTATTTAATAAAATATAATTGTTTCATCAATACTAATTAGTATATAAGTATTATGAAATTGTAGATATATATGTTTAATAGCGTTATTTAATATAATTAAAGATTGCTGATAAATAATTATAAATTTTAATAATGTAATTATGAAATTTAAACTAACATAAATTTATTATTAGGTCCCAATCCATATCCCCCATCACATATAGAGAGGGTCTATTTATTATTTTTGAGAGTGAGAGTGACACTCTTAGTAAATATAATAAGAATAAAAAAGAAACTTTAGGAGATGACAATTAATATTGGTTCTCTTGATCTCACCGACTGTTTTTTCGATATTTAAATGCCTTAATGATATCAGAATTAAATGATCTTAAGCTCATTTGATTTGTTTCACTGAGATACTCAATTTAACCATGAATTAATATGTAATACTTGAATATTGCTTGGTCCTCCAATCAATATTATAAGGCTTTCATTTCAAATGATTGATTTGGATTTGTCTTATTGAGACATTCAGTTTGACTATAATTTTGCTAAAATTGAACTTTATATGATATTAATTTTAATTTAGGAAGTTTCCAATCCCAATATGCATTGAGATTGGTACACTACAAGAAAAAAGGCTTCGGCAGCACTTAAAACTAGATTTAGAGGGGGTTCGGAAACCACAGCAAGACTACCGTATTTAATGTCCACTACAAAGCTTTTCCACAGTGGTTTTATAACCGCTGGGGAAAATTTTTTACGCATTTAATTTAGCAGCGGTTTAAACCAGCACAAAATTTACAGATTTGCAGCGGCTTAAATAGATGCTAAACTTACATATTTCTTGGTGTTTAAATTTTAGAAGCGGTGAAAACCGCCTCAAATTCTCCAGAATTGCTGCGGTCTAAATCGTCGCTAAATTTTTCGATTTTTTTAAAAAAACATTTATTTATTTTTCTTAAAAACATTTACAGCCAAAATAATTGTAAATGAAATATTCAAGCACAAGCAAATATTCTAATTAAATTACAAAGAGATCAAGAAATATAAACAATTATAAGAAAAAAATTTGGTAAAGCAAATGAATAAATGATATCATCAAAAATACGCCTTCATATCTCTCTCTTTAAAACTAATAAAGAAGCAACTATTTTATGTACAGCAGTTTGCCTTAAATTTGGTGAAGTCTTGATTAATTATTAGCCGCTTACTTGCCAAATAAAGCTGATTTCAACTAACAGATTCTACAGAAAATCTTGGAATTATTCATCCTTGCTAACACAACTGTCATTCCATCCATGATCCATGTACAAAACCTAACAAGAGAACTACTTGAACAAGAAGAACCCTGACCCGAATTTAGATATTGACCATATAAGAAAAAAAAAAAAAAAACATTCTTACGGACAAGCATACCACAATTAAGAACAATCTTAATATGTTATCAAATTAATATTTTTGGCGGCGAAAAATATGATTATCTGGAAGTCAACGACGATGACCCATGTAGGAGAATTTCTTTCCTTTTTATAACCACAATGATTATGTATTTTGTGCGCAACAAGGACAAGCCAATGTCCCTTTTGTGCTCCACCCAGACAACATGCCGTATGCTGGAAAATCATTAATGGTCCACAATAATGCAGCTTGCATGTTAAAAGTTTGGTTACTTGCTGCATCATAACATTGAACTCCATGCCATAATTCACATAACTCTTGAATCAAAGGTTGAAAGGTAAATATCAATAGCATTTCCTGGACTTCTCTCCCTAGGTATTATAGTAGATAGGATAAAAGAATTATGTTACATCCCAACCCAAGGTGGCATATTATATGGACTTAGAAGTACGGGCCAAATACTATATGTACTGCTCATAATATTGAAAGGATTAAACCCATCGCTAGCCAAACCAAGGAGAACATTACGTGGATCAAAAGAGAAATCATGATATCAAGAGTCAAAAGCTTTCCATGCTTCTCCACCAGCTGAATGTCATAAGTCATAACAAACCATATACATTTCTTTGTTTAGCATGCCAAATCATCTCTTCAACAGATTTCTTAGTTTTAAAAAATTTTTGATGTCTTGGAATTAATGGAAAATATCCAACAATTTTAGCTGACTTTATATGTGTTATCTTTCCTCCAAAAGTATTTTTCGTCGTACTTGACCATCTTGATGCTCCACATATGTGATATTCATTTTGATCAAATATATCTTTCCAAAATTGCATACAATCATTAGGAAATACATCTATCTTCGTATATCCAAGATTAAATGCTTTCATTATCTTCTTCACTTCATATGTACTTTTAGGCAACAACGTCCCTTTAGGAAAGGCATCGACCAATAACTCAAGTAGCATATCAAATGATCTTGTCGTCTAAGAATGAAAGCACTTCAAACGATATAAGCTCAATATAAAATAAAGTTTTGAGAAGATTTTACATCCAGGGTACAACTTTGCTCCTACATCTTGCATTAAATTTGTAAATTTCTCACCAACATCGTTTTGTTCATTTGTATTGAACTTATTTTGCTCTATCGCTATATTCTGAAATGAATCATTTGGACATAATATGTCTCTTAATAATCCATATATATCATATGTTCTTATATCCTAAGAAGGAGCTTGGCCTTCTTTTAACTTTGGTGTGACAATAGATGCTTCATTCATATCACTGTCAACTACATTACAATGCTCTTCCCCATGTCGATTCCATACAACATATCCAGCAAAAAATCCGTTGGAGATTAAATGAACTTTCACATCTTTCATAGAATGAAAGTACATATAAATGCATGACTTACACGGACATAAAATTTTCCCTGATAAATTCTAGCTTCGACTTGCAAACTCTAGGAAACTGTTTACTCCATTTACATACTCACGAGTCCACTTAGCTTTTGTAATCCAGCTTTTATCCATATTAAGTGAAATATGGACTTCCAAGCCACTGCTAATAATTAAGATTTATTTAGATCAATCATCATTTAATTTACTTACATAATAAAGAAATGCTAAAAGAGTTGAGGCTTTTAAAATGAATGAATGCTTATTCGACATCAATAACATTAATGGCATGAAAGATGAGACAATTCAAACACACAAATCTAATATCATTTGTCATTTTATGATATATATTTCTCTTTGTATAGACAACAATTATATCTCAACTCCCTCTAAAATATCAATTGTCAAATAAAAGTTATATCAATATTATGTCAGAATTTAGATAATTGGGCCTCTTTCACTCCCCGAAGTAAGAACAATTTTTCTTTTTTAATATTTTACATTCAAATCTTTACATAATTCCATCTTCTTCTTTAGTGTGAATTAGCTAATCTCTTATTGGGCTTGATACTTCATTGGAAAATTTATCTAATTGAGCATATACTTTGATGTAATTTTTAAATTTCCAAGCAAATGAAACTTAAACTTCAATAAATTTATTGTTGAGACTGTGATGAGCTTGATGATATCAAGAGCATTCTTATCTAAATGGTGTGGAACTAACTTGTCTCTTTGGAGTAGTCCCAATTAAAACTTCACACTCTCATGAGCCATGTTTAATGTTTTCCTGGCATAACATTAGAATGAGTTGAGCTTGAGCAACTCATTCAAGTCGTAGAATATGAGTTGTTCATGAACATAAAGCATACTTCAAATTCATGTATAAATTATAGACTGTATATGTTGCAATGTAGTGTAAATATACCTATATAAATATTAGTGTATGATTATGAATATATAATATCTATACATATATACATATATATATATATATATATATACACACACACACACAAACACATTTAATTATATGCAAACATGCATAAGTATACATGTTTTTATATATATAAACCTAATGATGCAATTATCATGCCAAGAATAATGAGATTTTTTAATAGTTTTATTAACCATCTATATTTCTCCCTCTATATAATTTATATGGGTATTCATGTCCTCCCCAAATACCATGGCAATCACTCCATGCATACATGTTTTATTGCCACTGCTAAGAATTAAGATTCTATGGGTATTCATATCCTCCCCAAAAATTAACAATGAAAACTAAATCCAAAATCATATATGAATTAGTAAAAAAACAGGAATAAATCTTCAAAAGTAGGGTTTGATAATGAAAGCATTTTATCGCACGGAAGTGAATTTGAGTCGAGCGGGGGAGCAAGAAGCAGGATCGATGGAATATGGTGCGGGGAAGCCGTTGTTGATCGCACGAGCTGGGGAATGGGAGGAGAGGTTGAGTGGGAACTAGGCAAGGAGAGGACGCACAATACCTTGATTGAAGCTGCTAATCACACAAGTTAGGGTACGGGATAGAGTCGGCAACGACATCACAGAGGCGGGAGAAGAGAGGCCGGCTGAATGAAGAAGAGAGGTTTGGCCGGAGTTCCTAATGTGAGCTTGGCATTACAGAGAGGAGGATGTCGTGGGAAGACGCTCGTGCGGGAAGGCCTCGATGGAGTAGGAGGTAGGGAAGATATTAGGAATTAATAGTGCCCGATTATTTCATCTTGGAGGGAACAAACCGCATATACACTAGTATAAGTAGTGTCTTAAACCATCGCTATAAATTATTTCTACAGCGAGTGACACACCAAATATTTAATGAGTTTATTGGATATCCTTAAAATCAATTGTTTCACTTTCCTCATAATCTTGATAAACTTATTTTATTAACCCTTTACACACTTTAAAAAGACTCATATAAAAAATTAATTCTCAAAGCAAATTCATGAGTGATTGCTTAAGTGTTTTCCCCTTAAGAGTTATTGTTTTAGTTGCCTCAACTTCATAAAATTTCTTTAGTATCCTACAAAACACTTTAAGCATGAGGTTTACATCAAATAAACATAATTAAAAACATAGAAGGATTATCCAATGAAATATTTAAAGAGTAAAGTTTACATCAAATAAACTTTGAAGTTCCCTTAGGGTAGTGGTGCTATGATGTTTGTGAAAATGCCCCAAAGAGACCTATGGTGTTTCAATTGTCTTTAATGTTATATTTCTTTCAGCACTATTTATGGAAAAATAAGTTGTCTATACATATTGCATTGTGAATAATTAATCCCTATTTTTATAAAGATAGTGTTAAAAAATTAAATGTATCGTAATTCTTAACTAACAATAAATTAAGACTAATTTATTTTTAAAATAATAAATGAATCATTGAGAAAATTAATGTTTCAAGAAAAGAAATATGTAGATCACATATAACACCCATTCATTGACAAATACAATGACAACGGACAAGAGGCTCGACAAGTCCTCGTCAACAATCCGGTGACCGCAACTGAATACAACTCCAAGAACTCTTTTTTGGAGAAAGAAACACCACCTAAAATCAAATCTCAGTATACAAGATTCAAGGTAACATGAAAAAAAAAAACATTCTATTTCTTATTCTTTAAAATCTTCCTCATTACAAAAAATAGTTGTATATATGTATATACAACTTATTGGCTACTTATAAGGCTACAAACTCAACACAAGAACCCAACTAACTCTTAAAAGCTTACTAGTTATATTATATATGAGCTGAAATTTAACATAACCTGAGAATGGCTGAGAATGTAATAACATAATAGTTTTGCCCCGTTCTCTACTAGCAGCTACGGCATCAGTCTACCGGGATAGGAGGAACTTCATATTCATAGTGATATGACAGCTTGGCAACAATAAGGTGGCATATTTGGTTGGCTAAACCGGTCTAGATATGTTCATCCGGTATCATACAGGCATTGAACTTTCAGCTTTTTTTTTATCATTGAGCAACCAATTAATGGATGTGTAATTGGAATTGGGTTTGCATAAGGTAGGATACAATCTATTATTCATTATACCTTGTTTTAAGGAGTTGAGGACGGAATAGATGATGGTACTTCCACTAATCTTAATGATGGAGAATCTTCTCACGGACCTCCTCTCACTAAGTAGACTAGGGACCATGACGGCTCTGGACGACGGTAACATGGGATCTTGATAATG
This sequence comes from Dendrobium nobile, assembly GCA_022539455.1. Classification (NCBI taxonomy): domain Eukaryota; kingdom Viridiplantae; phylum Streptophyta; class Magnoliopsida; order Asparagales; family Orchidaceae; genus Dendrobium; species Dendrobium nobile. The sequence goes on from CM039726.1 coordinate 3,572,828, forward strand.
TTCGTCATCATTCTCCCATAATTCATTGTAAGTATAAAAATAATAAATTTTATAATTCTAAAAAATTTTACATGTTGCTACTATATACTATGCGTATCTACTTAATGATTAACCTTAATTGAAAGTTCTCTCTCGACCTCTTGACATCAAGAGAGGTAATTAAACATATGTGCTTATGTCTATGAGAAATATAGAACCAGATCATAAAGTCCTCACAAAATGAGGACAAAATCTTTGGGGAGTGCTTTATCTCAAATTTAAATTTAATCTAACTTTTAACAATTTGACCCGGCACATTATTAAAACTCTCCTTAAAGAGTACTGGACGCACTGCATATGCTCTGCATACATCCTGCGTACACTATACATATTTATATATACACAATAAATAAGCAGCAAATCCTCACAACTAATTATTTGCTGCTTATTTACTATTTACCTACAAATACTCTGTATATACGTAGAGCGTAGGCAGAGCTTACGCATATGGTACACAGTAATAAAAAAAATCCTTTACGTTCGGACTCCCCACAATATAATTTCCCTGAATGAGAAAACAATTTGGTTTCATGCACTGATTTCTTATTTGCCATTAACACCTGGAAAGTCGGAGCAGGAAACTTCAAAAAGCAGATATATTTGCCTGAGTCCACCGAGCAACGTCAGATAAAATAACAAGCGATACTTGGCAGGATGCCTGGCATTATGTGCGCTTCTTCTCCATATTTACAGGAACGCACTTGGTGCCCTGCCTTGCCTTTTATTGCAAAACCATCCCAATCTTGTTTGCTTCTCTTCCTAAAGCATCCCTGATGGAGTCTGAGAAGGGGAAGGGCGTTGCTACAAATGAATCTGTGGACAACGAGGGCCGCCTCTGGAACTCCTTTATGGAGAAGCACTTGCGATCTCTTACCCAAACTCTCCATAAGAAGGAGATCGTTGATCTCCTCGTCAAGCTCGGTATGTCATTCCCTCAGATTGCCAAAGAAATTAGAGTTACAGCGAGACAATACCTTGTAGATCAAAGACTTGTTGTTTATGGTTTGCATGAGGAAACTACTACAGAAACTTTGTGTGATGCCTTTTCTTCATATGGCGAAATTGTGGAAGGACATGTTATGACTGACAGTGTAACTGGAGAGTCTCGTCGTTTTGGCTTCATTACATTCAAAAACATAGAATCTCTTCAAAAAGCACTGGAAGAAGGACGCACATTAGTTGATGGCCGTCTAGTTTTACACCAGCCTGCAAATGAAAGATTCGACGGTGCAGTTGCCACTGCCGATGCAGAATTGAGAAGACTGTACGTTGGAAATATTCCTAGAGATATAACAACTAAAAAGTTGCTCGATTTCTTTGCAAAGTATGGGGAAATAGAAGAAGGTTCTGTTATGTTTGATGATCAAGAAACGAGAATATCAAAAGGATATGGGTTTGTGACATTCAAGACGTCTGAGGATGCAACGAACGCCATTAATGATCCAAATAAAAAACTTGGAACGAACAGACTCAAAGTGAAGCGTGCAAATAAATACAAGCCGAAGAATCTGTAGCCTAAGCTCCTTACGCCATTGCCGGCCTGCAGCAGTACGCGCGGTTCGCAGTCCTTATATAATAACAATTATTTTTAAACAAAATTTAGGTTGAGGTATGGATGATTTATTTGCAAAAAAAAAAAAAAAAAAAATCAATATGATGTAAATGCAATTGATTAATTGTTCAATTTCTACGAAATATATGTTGGAGTTGCCTTGAATTTAGCTCGACTCCTATTTGTTCATATCCTTGATCGTTGTACGCTTCATGGATATGTCGGGGGTCCAAGGGGTGGGCAACACCCCCTTGCCCCGTTCAGTTCACGAGGTCAAGGGGTAGCGCCCTTGCGGGGGTTTTCAGGGGGAACGCCCATGGCAGAACAAATTTTGATTGTGCGGATATTTTTAGATCCTCTTTACTATTTTTCTTTCTATTTTATTCATCGTTCCCTAGCAATAACACCTCTGCACATCGTATTTAATTATGTTGGGGGCAATTGCCTAAAGATCATAATATTTTAAAACTTTTAGGGGGCACAGACACCTTGGGCTTAAGGTGGATCCGCCCTTGTTGTTAGCCAAAGCTCCAACCAACATATGAAGGTGAGCTACCTAAATATCTTTCCAAAAAAAGTTCCTGATATATCTAATGTTTGTAAAATTCTTATGTAAGAAGTCTCAATGAATTTAAAGAAATAAGAATTAAGTTTGAATTTCTTTAATAAAATATAATTGCTTCATCAATACTAATTAGCATATAATTATTATGAAATTGTCGATATATATGCTTACTAGCTTTATTTAATATAATTAAATATGACTGATAAATAATTATAAATTTTAGTAATGTAATTATGAAATTTAAACTAACTTAAATTTATTATTATTAATTTTTAGATGAAATAAACTTTTAGCATGTGATTTCTAATTATTATAATTTATGAAAATAATAAATATAAATAAATTAAATTTTGTTGTCTACAGGGTGATTTTAGATAAAGTATAAATTAATTTAAATTCATGATCTTTAAATCCTTGATAAATCAGACTCAATCAATTGGCAATGAAGGTAATCTAAGCATATTCACTTGACTGCTATGAGATTGTATGCTTTCCTTGTTCTTAAAATTTATGCATTATAAGAACGTAATTTAGGTAGACTAAATACACGTATTTTTTGGTTGGTAGTAATATAAACACATAATAAAATCATTTTGTATCACAAAGGAAATCAAAATCACTATGGAAATCAAAATTACTAAGGAAACATCAAAACAATAAACTTTGTGACATATTGAATGATAGCCATCGGTGTGAGAGCATAGTCAGGCAATGATGGACGATAGGTCGTAGTATGGTGAATGTCATTGAAAGATCATAGTTAGACAACAATAGTCAGGAGACTGTGGTTGGTTGAGAATAATCAGGAGGCCCTAATTAAGTTATGGTAGTTGGTAGTTTAGCGATGGTGGCTAAGAGATCATAAGACGACGATTTTTGCCAGGGGAATGTCATTGGACGATGGGGCCAGAAGACTGTACTTGGATGATGGTGGCCTTGATATCGTAGTTGGATGATGATGGTTGGGAGGCCATTGTCAGGTGATCGTGATCAATTGGTAGTGACTCGACGGCGGTGGTTGTCGATGGTTGGGCGCCTACAATTTGATTATGGTGGTTACGCGATAGTGGTTTCACGAAGGCAATTAGGTAGTAGTGGACCGACGGTAATAGTTTGGTGTCATCATTTTAATAGTCGTAGAGCTCCATTATTCTTCAGACCTCTAAGTAAGGATCTATTTATAATTTTTGAGATTGTCACTCTTAATAAATATAGTAAGAATTAAAAAAGACACTTTATCAGATGACACATATTAATTCTCTTGATCACTGATCATTCTTTCAATATTAGAACTGCTTAATGATATCAAAATTAAATATTATTGAGCTCATCTGATATGTTTCACTGAGATGCTCAATTTAACCTTGAGCATGTAATATTTCAAGATCACTTCTCCCTCCAATCAATATTATAAAGCTTTCATTTATGTTTCAAATGATTGATTTGGGTTCACTTGGACTTGGATCGGATCACTCTTGGTGTCGACGGAATTGTCTTATTAAGAAATTCAGTTTGATTATAAATTTTCTGAAATTGAAGTTTAGATGACCTTGAATTTAATTTGGGATGTTTCTAATCCCAATATGCATTGAGATTAGTACTTGATCAAATTAATTTTCAAGTGATGCACCAAATCTTTAATGAGTTTATTAGATATACTTAAAAATCAATTGTTTCACTTTCCTCATCATCTTCATAAACTTGTTTTATTAACCCTTTAAGAAGACTTATATATCAAAAATTAATTCTCAAAGCAAATCCATGAGTGATTTTTTAAGTGTTTTCCCCTTAATTAAGAGTTAATTGTTTGAGTTGCCTCAACTTCATAAAATTTCTTTAGTATCCTACAAAACACTTTAAGCTTGAGGTTTACATCAAATAAACCCAATTTAAATAAAAAAACATAAAGTTTACATCAAATAAACTTTGAGGTTCCCTTAAGGTAGTGGTGCTCTGATGTTTGTGAAAATGCCCTAAAGAGGCCTATAGTGTTTCAATTGTCTTTAATGTTATATTTGTTTTAGCACAATTTATGAAAAAAATAACTCGTCTATACATTTCATTGTGAATGATTAATCACCATTTTTATAAAGATAGTGTTAAAAAATGTATCTTAATTCTTTACTAATATGAAATTAACTTGCTATAAATAGAAGACTAATTTATGGTAAAACGATAAAGGAATCATTGAGAAAATTAATGTTTAAAGAAAAGAAAAGAAATATGTATAGCACATATAACACCCATTTATTGACAAATACAATGACACCGAACAAGAGGAGGCTCGACAACTCGTCAACGATCCAAGAACTCTTTCTTGGAAAAAGAAACACCACCTGAAATCAAATCTCAAGATTTAAAGTAACAAGGAAAGAAGCCTTCATTTTATTGTTCTCTAAAATCTGACTCAACACAAGAACCCAACTAACTTTTAAAACTTTACTAGTTACATTATATATGGACTGAAGTTTAACATAACCTTAGATTGGCTGAGAATGTAATAACATAGTAGTTTTGCTCCGTTCACTACTAAAAGCTTCGGCATCAGCCTACCAGGATAAGAGAAACTTCAGGCTCATAGTGAGATGACAGTTTGGCAATAATAAAGCGGCATGTTTGATTGGTCAAACCGATCTGAATAGATCCACCCGGTATCATACAAGCGTTGAACTTTCATTTTTTTTTCTCATTGAGCAACAAATTAATGGATGTGAAATTTTGGAATTGGGTTTGCATAACGTAGCATACAATCTATTATTCATTATACCTTGTTTGAAGGAAGTGAGGACGGAATAGACGATGGTAGATCCACTAATCTTAATGATGGAGAATCACCTCACGGGCCTGCTCATTCCATCCTTTAGCCCTTTCTCTTCTCTACTTACTGTTCTGTATTTCAGTTCAATAGAAATCTTATACTCTATGCATTAGTTTTCTAACAATATACTATTATTTAATGAACACTTACGCTTCTTTTGAAGCATTTTTTCCATTGCTTTCTAAAATAAATTTTGAGTACAAAAAATTTTAATTAAAAAATTATTTTAGGAAGCATTAAGAAAGTTGTTCCAAATGAATTCTTAATTTTATCAAAAAAAGAAAAAAAAATTTTAAGTTCAAAAAATTCTATTATTACTGACGAAAATTTAAATAAAAAAGTCTTATTTGTTATTAAAAAAACTTATAAGGTAATTTGATCAAAACAAAAAAATTTAATATATAAAATATTAAAAATAGAAAAAAAAAAATACTACGTCTCCATGTGGACTGAGTTCAAAAAATTTCTTAATAATACTAAAATATTTCTAAGAAATTAGAAGAGAATATAAAAAAATATCATATTTGTTGCTATTAAAAAATTATAAGATAATTTGATTTTAACAAAAATGCTTTAATATATAAAAAAATGGAATTTGTCTTGGAAAAAGTCATGGATGAAGCACCTAAATGGAAGGTATTGCATGTGAGTGATCTTCACCCATAAGTGGTAATTAGCATTTAGTTACACTGACTACATTTTGGGTTTTATGTAGTTGTTTTCAAATTTTTTGTATGTTCTGATCAATATATTTAAACTAAACTTCTTAATAAGATGAGCCAAATAACACTAAAAATGATTCGATCTAAATTCAAATTAACTCAAACGGAGCAGTACTTAATGTAATATTAAAAATTTTAGAGCATTGATTGAATATTCAAAAGTTTCCAAAATTTGCATGCTTTTATTCAAATAGAGTAGTATGATAAGATGAATCCGTTAAGCCTATGATCATTAGATTTTGACATCATTAAGACACTTAAATATTAAATGAATGACTACCATCATTAAGCCACCGTAGCCCAACCATCATCATCTAACCAATAATACATTCCTTGTCATCAATCCGCCATCATAAAACTATTATAACCAAGCCATCACTGCCACCATAAAACATTATCATTCGATCTGACTAACGACATTATCGTAATGATTCATCTCCAAAACTCCCCCTCACATTTACAAAAAATAAAAACTTGAATTATATATTTTATAATTCTTTCTTTTTTTAAGTGAGGGAAAGATTGGAGTCTTGCAATCTATATACATTGTAAATCATTTCATTTGGATATGCCTCTCTTTTTTTATTTTTTATTTCCTGAATTTTAATATAGAAAGTCTGATGTCCAATGCATTATATCTTGTTGTCTGCGCAAGTTGGATCTTTGCAAAAAATGGAGTAAAACTCTTTATCTATCATCAAAGCTTAAGCACAGGAGGGCCAAATCAAATCCAAATATTATCGACATACTAAAAATGAGGAAAATTTGGTTTTCCTGGTTTGCTATTTGCCGTAACACCCAGAAAATCGAAGCAGGTAAATATCTTTGCCTGATTCAACTGAGCAACATCAGAGAAAATAGCATCACACCATGCTGTGCGCTTCTTCTCCATATTTTTTGGAGCGCATGCACTTGTTGCCCTCACTTTTATTCCTAAACCATCCCAATCTTGTTTGCTTCTCTTTCATGGCACCACGAAGAAAATCAAGCACCCATGATGGTGAGCCCTCGAACATCCGATCTGCGAATCAGCAGCTGCAATCTCTTCTTACCTCTCTCGATAAAGACGACCTCGTTGATATCCTCGTCGGGCTAGCTATGAAAGTTCCTCAGGCTGCTGAAGGAATTAGAGGTGCAGCGAGACCTACCGATACACATCGCAAACTTCTTGTTCATGGCTTCGGTGAGAAAACTACTTCACAATCTTTGGGTTATGCGTTTTCTTCATATGGTGAAGTTGAGGATGCATATGTTGATGTTAATAGAACAACAGGAAAGTCTCATTGTTTGGGCTTCGTTACATTCAAAAGCTTAGAATCTGTTAAAAAAGCACTGATAAAACGAAGAACACGGGTTGATGGCCATCTGGCTTACCAACAGCCAACTCCTGAAGCTGAAATTGCCAATCTCAATACAGACCCGAGAAAACTGTTCGTTAAACATATTTCTTCAGATATAACAACTGAAATGTTTCGCCGTTTCTTTGAAAAGTATGGGGAAATAAAGAAAGGTTCTGTTGTCTATGATAAAAGTAGTAGAAAATCTGCAGGATTTGGGTATGTGACATTCAAGACAGTTGAGGCTGCTCAGGCGGCCATCACTGACCCAGATAAAATCCTTGGGGGAAACAGAATCTCTGTAGAGATCAAAATCTTCAAGAAAAAGGAAAAAGAAGTTCAGGAGGAGCCTGTAACTTATGCTCCACACGTTCCCAGCAGTTCTTACGCCATTGCCCCGCAGCACTACGGATTGCAGTCTCAAGTCCCACATCCACATTTTAGTGGAGACGAGCGTTATGGAATTCCTCAAACATATCAACCTCAAACTGAAGCATATCAACCACATTTTAGTGGAGACGAGCCTTATGGAATTCCTCAAGCATATAAAGCTCCAACTGAAGCATATCATCCACATTTTAGTGGAGACGAGCCTTATGGAATTCCTCAAGCATATCAACCTCCAACTGGAGCATATTCACCTGGAACTGGAGCATATCGAGGATATCCATCTCCAACTGGAGCAAATCAACCTCCAACTGGAGCATATTCACCTCGAACTGGAGCACATAGAGGATATCCATCTCCATTAACTGGAGCAAATCAACCTCCAACTAGAGCAAATTCACCTCAAACTGGAGCATATCGAGGATATCCATCTCCAACTGGAGCAAATCAACCTCCAACTGGAGCATATTCACCTCCAACTGGAGCAAATCAACCTGCAACTAGAGCATATTCACCTCAAACTGGAGCATATCGAGGATATCCATCTCCAACTGGAGCAAATCAACCTCCAACTGGAGCATATTCACCTCCAACTGGAGCAAATCAACCTGCAACTAGAGCATATTCACCTCAAACTGGAGCATATCGAGGATATCCATCTCCAACTGGAGCAAATCAACTTCTACCTGGAACATATTCACCTCAAACTGGAGCATATCGAGGATATCCATCTCCAATTGGAGCAAATCAACCTTCAACTGGAGCATATTCACATCAAACTGGAGCATATCTAGGATATCCATCTCCAACTGGAGCAAATCAACCTCCAACTGGAGCATATCCAACATATTCACCTCCAATTGAAGCATATCAAGCTCGAACTGGAGCATATCCACCTGCAATTGGAGCATATCGAGCATATCCACCTCGAACTGGAGCAAATCAACCTCCAATTGGAGCATATCCATCTGCAACTGGAGCAAATCAACCTCGAATTGGAGCATATCTACCTGCAACTGCAGCTTATCAATCTCGAACTGGAGCATATAGAGCATATCCACCTTCAACTGGAGCATATCAACGTCCAACTTGAGCTTATCAACGTCCAACTGGATTCATATAGCTTACCCATACTATTTTGCTTATCAGTAAGCTATCAATCATGTTTTTACAGTTAGTTATTTAGCCTGTGTGTGTAGAATAATGGCTTGCAACAGAGATGTGTAGCATAGCCACCACAGTTTTTGGGTTATTTATCAGATTTGTTTTTATTTTGCTTTGTGATTGGATTTCTTATTAGTTATGTGATTGTGTGTAATTAAGGTTTATATTTTTGACTTACAATCCTCAAATAATATTTCTAAAATCGTTATAATAAGTCATCATCATCACATCATAATAGATAATGTTGTTCACTATTTGTAGCTATTTTTTCATAATTTTCTATGCATTGTAAATATGAAAATAAGATATTATTTATTTAATTGAAATTTCATAAGAATTTGATATATATATTGGTACAAGCGAGTTTTCTGGAATCTTATGGTTCTTGTTTTGCCAATCTTTTTAACCAGAGTATTTTTGACATGATGAACTATTTTAAAGATAGTTTTTCATAATTTTTAGGGCTCTAAATTTTTAGTTCTAAAAAAATTTATATAAAGGTATTTTTTCATCACTTCCAAATACTTAAAAGAGCAGATATTAAAAAATTTAGGCTCTTATAACGCCCAATACGTTCAACATAACAAGACTTCCTCCCAACAACGGAACTCAAAAATCATACACTTCAGACAAATAAGCATGTATATAATTGTAATTTAGATGAAATAATGAAATTAAGTAAAATACAAAGTATCACGGTATACTTACCGGCGACTTAAATATTTAGGGCTCCAAATTTTTTAGTTCTAAAAAAATTTATATAAAGGTATTTTTTCATCAGTTCCAAATACTTATGAGTCGACTCGATTCGAGCCTGATTTGACCCTGGAATCATCTTCAATCATTAAATTGAGTCAATTGTGCCCAATTTAATTAAAATATTTTTTTATTAATAATCAGATAAATTTATTTGAGCAATGTCAAGTCATTTTTAACTCGACTCATGCCCGAAATTATTAAAAATAATTTGGCTATTAATTAAATAAATTCAAAGTAGCACAATCGAGCCGATTCTGCTCGAATCAAACTTGATTTATGGCTCGTTGGATTCGATCGACTAAATTTAATGCGACCTAAGTCAATTTCAAACAAATTGGCATCATTTAGTACGAACCAGGTCCGATTTGTAGCTCGACGGCTCTGATCGTCCCAATTTTAAATCTACTCGACCTTAATGGGTTTGAATTCAATCATTCAAATGAATATACTTTGGTTGATTCATCCGGCCATTCATGATTAACCAGCCTCCAATCTTCTCATTTCAACTTAGATTAAATCAAGATATAGAGGGGTAACATGGTCTTTAGCCTACTTTAGAAGTCTCTAGGTTATAAAGAGGCATGCATGGGGAACAATTTTTATGTGCTCTGACTGGACGTAGAGCTATGTTCGGATGCCAATAAAATGTCGCCACGTGCTCTTGCTCTTTACCGCGCGGCCCGACGACTCCGGACCGGAAAACGGGAATGCTATGTTCGTGTATTGCGAGGTATTACTCGATATTGCTCAGTATTACTAGGTATTACTTAGTAATAACGAGAAATACTGTTCTGTGAAGACCAATACCGAGCAATACTGAGTTGTACCGAGTTTTTCTAGAAAAACTCAGTACAACTCAGTATTGCTCGATATTACTCGGTATTTGCTCGGTATTGGTTATTGCCAAGCAAAATCGACCAATACCTAACAATACCGAGCAAAATCGAGAAATACCGAGCCATCCTGGGTCCGTTCCGGGTTGGGTTGTCAGGGCGCGCGGTAAATAATGAGAAGGTGTAGCGTGATTCTATTGACGGCCGAACGTAGAGCTACGTCCACCAAATAAAATGTTTGGGCGGCAATATAATCCATTCAGCCCTTTGGCTGTTTCGTGCGACCCGAACCAGAGAGCGTGAGAGACCAGAGGAGAGGCGTTCGGCCGTGTGAGAGGCGGAAGCTTGCATTAGGTGAGAGAGACGAGTACAATCTCTTTCTTTCAATCTGATTTCTCATTCTCTCCATTTCCTTCTTCTTCTTCTTCTTTTTCTTCTTGCTACTTCTATACATATTCTTTGTTCAAATCCGGATGACTGAAGTTTTCAATGAGTTGAGATTCTATTTTACCTAAAATCTGAAGTGAGTTTCCATGAGGTTTAAAAAAAAAAAAAAAACAGAGAAGAAGCCTAAACGTTTTTTCTTCAGGACCGAAGCTTTCTATCGATCGCACCTTCTCTGTCCTGCAAGTAAGAACGCATGATCAGCTCGTCAATCCTCCCTTGTTTATAGATTTAATATTTGAAAGATAAGATTTATTTCTTTCAAGATCAGTGGCATCTACTTTCTATTTCTTGAAATTGCTTTAGCATCGCCTCAACAATATGGCTACTGATCTTGCAGTCGTTGGAATCCCGATGCTTTTATCATTTCTCAAAGTGTGAGATAAATTCAATAACATTCATCTTTTCTTTGCTTTTGTTTTTTTTAACTATTTCTTGAATGTCCTGTATGAAAATCATAGATACTGTAAGACTCTATTTGATCTCGATTAGGATCTATCTGAAGCAAAAATTATGTATATTGAAAATCTATATTTAATAAATTTAGGAAATGACTAATTAATTCTGAAAATTGTTTGGTGTGATGTAGAATTGTAGATCAAAACCCATTAAATTGTATCGAATTGCTTGATAGCACTTCAAGACTGTAGTATGGATCTTGTTAAGATTTTGCCTGATAATTATTTCCATTGTTTATTCTACTGAACCTCTCTCAAATAATCCTCAATTTATTTTGATATATCTGGTTGAATATTTCACACGATAAACTTAATTGAAGGGAAATAATATAATTCATTCTCTTTCTTGAACATAAGTGCATAAATGTTAGTGTTTAATCTGTCCAATAGAAAGTTGTGTCAATGTCAGAACAAAAAAAAGTTTTATATGTTTGTTAAATCTCCGTATCATAATATAATTGAACAATTTCATTAGCTTTACATTAATCGAAGTCAACTAAGAAGCTTAAAGGAAGGTAAAAATTTGTTTACTTTTAAAAGCTAAATTTATTATTTTTTAAATAATTCTTTCTCACTCCATTGCTTCTTTTCTATGTTTTGCAAGGAAATCTTAAAAAGCAATGAATAAGGTGATACTGGAGCTATTTGGATGAGGAGCTTGGACAGTGGATGGGAACATCAGTCGCCGTCATTTCTTCCAAATGGAGGCGCTACGGGCGGAACTAACTGATCTGTGATGGAACCCAAACCATCGTGAACTCTCTCAGCACCTTCTCTTCCTCTTCATTCACCTTCTCCTCCTGTGGATCGATCCTCAACAAGGCCTTCCTTGATCACACCCAAACCGTCGCCAACTCCCTCAGCCTTCTCCTCCACCACCACTCATCTCTTCATCACTGGTGGCAATAGAAGAAGATGGAGGTTCCGGATCACTGAGCTGGCATTGAAGCAGAGGGGGGTCACGCCATCGGAGAGAAAGCTCGAGCAGAGGGTACTTCGGCGGCGGATCTCGCCATCGGAGAGGGAGTTCAAGTGGAGGGTAGTCTTCAACCACAAGCGGTTGATTTCAGAACCGCTTGCGATCGCGTGAGCGAAGGCGACGACGCCGATATGGTTTCCAACGACATTCGCATTCTCTTTATGGACCGCAGGTTTTTGTCTATTCGATCAAGTGATACTTTCACTTGAGCTTGATAAAAGCTATACGACTTCGATCATTGTCGACAGCCTACTTTCTTTGGCGTCGATCTTCGTCGACCACCAATCTTATTCTTTGGCTTTGATCGTCGTCGAAAACCCACATTTTTCTGCAGTCCATCATTATTCGCAAGCTCCAGGCTTTGATACCAAACTGATGTGGTGATCGTCAGAAGAATCAGACCTGCTTGAAGGGATTCTCAATCCAAGGATAAACACAAGCTTGAAAGCTTCAAAAAGAGATAGTATTCCTCATATTCTCCTTTCCTTTAACACATTCCACATATATATCATAATCAAATAGAGACAACCTAGAGAATCCTAAAAAATTCTAGAAAACTTGTAATAAACTTATAACAAACTAAGTAACATGTGCCTAAGAAACAATTTAACTTTGATGCTCTGCATCTCCTTTTGCATGGTGTGACAGTCAGAATCCAATAATATGGTAATTTTGATATGCTACATGGTCTTGTCGCTAAGTTGCTCTTATTTATGATTAATTTTGATTAGATTAGATAAAATACATTAGATACTTATAATGCACCTCACCCTCCATTAGCAGCCTTGCAAACAAAAATTTTTACTTCAATTCAAAGAAATTTTTTGACTAAAAAATTGTTTAAGAAAGCATTAAAAAAACTGTCTCACATGAAATCTTAATTTTATGAAATAAATTAAAAATTAAGAAAAAAACTTAAGTTCAAAAAATTCTATTACTTATGCTAATATTTCTAAGAAAATAGAAAATAGAAGAAAATTTAAAACAAAAAATCTTATTTGTTGTTAAAAAAATTTATAAAGCCATTTGATCAAAACAAAAAAATTTAATATATAAAATATTAAAAATTGAAAAAAAAAACTACGTCTCCAAAAATATTTCTAAGAAATTAGAAGATAATATAAAATATCATATTTTTGCTATTAAAAAATTATATGATAATTTGATTTTAACAAAAATGCTTTAATATATAAAAATTAAAAATTAAAAGATAAATAAAAAATTATTATGTCGTCGTATGGATAGCCATCTGCTCGCCCACATAGACGACAAGTGCCAGTCTAAGTGGCAACTAGGCAGGTTTTGCAAAATAATCTTTATTTGTCCCATATTTAATTAATTAACTTTATGACTGATCATTCTTTAAAATTTAACCTCATGTCAATTATACCAACCACAATGGTTGGAGAAATTATCCTGTGCGGAGACCGGGCGCAGAACATCGTCCGAAAACCAATAAGAATGTGCCACATCAGCGGTACTGAGCCGCGGTACCGAGGAATATCGAGCCGCGGTACCGTGTGCACGGATGATGTGGTGCATTTTGATTGGCCTCCAAATGACATTTGACGTCTGTACAGACTAAATAATCCAATTGTTGGGGGACTCATCCCTTAATAGCTAAAGAATCAGTGTTAACACTATACTACGGATTCATGTCTAGTACTATCCCTCGCATTTACAAAAATAAAAACTTGAATTATATATATATATATATATATATATATATATATATATATATATATATATATATATATATATATATATATATATATATATATATATATATATATATGGTGATTAATCAGCGTAGATATCTTTGCCTGATTCAGCGTCAGAGAAAATAGCATCACACATTCACACCATTCTAACTAGCAAGATATAGTAACAAGACGCCTGGCATGCTGTGCGCTTCTTCTCCATATTTTTTGGAGCCCTCACTTTTATTCCTTACCCATCCCAAGCATGTTTGCTTCTCTTTCATGGCACCACGAATTAGAAAATTAAGCACGCATGATGGAATCTGAAACAAATGACTCTGCAGACAACGAAGGCGCCGGCTATGGTGAGCCCTCGAACTCGAACATCCAATCTGAGGGTCAGGACCTGCGATCTCTTCTTACCGATCTCAATAAAGACCAGCTCGTTGATATCGTCGTCGAGCTAGGTATGAAAATTCCTCAGGCTGCTGATGAAATTAGAGGTGCAGCAAGGCATACCGCTAGACATCGCAAACTTATTGTTCATGGCTTAGGTGAGAAAACTACGTCAGAAACTTTGGGTAATGCCTTTTCTTCATATGGTGAAGTTGAGGATGCATATGTTGTAGTTGACATAGCAACTGGAAAGTCTCGTTCTGTTGGCAGCATTACATTCAAAAGCTTAGAATCTGTTAAAAAAGCACTGGAAAAACCAAAAACATGGGTCGATGGCCGTCTGGCTTACCAACTGCCAGCTCCTGAAGCTCAAATTGCCGATGCAGATGTGGACCCGAGAAATCTGTTCGTTACACGTATTTCTTCAGATGTAACAAATCTAAAGTTTCTCCGTTTCTTTAAAAAGTATGGGGACATAGAAAAAGGTTCTCTTATATTTGATAAAAGTACGAGAACATCAAGTGGAACTGGGTATGTGACATTCAAGACAGTTGAGGCTGCTAAGGCGGCCATCGCTGACCCAGATAAAATCCTTGCGGGAAACCGAATCTCTGTAGATATCAATTGGTTGAAGAAAAAGGAAAAAGAAGTTCAGGAGGAGGAGTCTGTAACTAATGCTCCACACGTTCACAACAGTCCTTCCGCCATTGCCCCGCAGCACGACGGATTGCAGTCTCAAGCCCCACGTCCACATTTTAGTGCTTACGAGCCTCATGCAATTCCTCTACCATATCAACCTCCAACTGTAGCATATCAACCACACGAGCCTCATGGAATCCCTTTAACATATCAACCTCCAACTATAGCATATCAACCACATTTTAGTGGATACGAGCCTTATGGAATTCCTCTACCATATCAGCCTCCAACTGTAGCAGCATATCAGCCACATTTTAGTGGATACGAGCCTTATGGAATTCCTCTAGCACATCAACCTCCAACTGTAGCATATCAACCCCATTTTAGTGGATACGAGGCTTATGGAATTCCTCTAGCACATCAACCTCCAACTGTAGCATATCAACCACGATTTAGTGGATACGAGGCTTATGGAATTCCTGTAGCTTATCAACCTCCAACTATAGCCTATCAACCATATTTTAGTGGATACGAGTCTTATGGAATTCCTGTAGCTTATCAACCTCCAACTATAGCATATCCAGCTCCAACTAGAGCATATCGAGCGTATCCACCTGCAACTGGAGCTTATCAACCTCGAACTGGAGCATATCGAGCATATCCACCTTCAACTGGAGCATATCAAAGTCCAACTTGAGCTTATCAACGTCCAACTGGATTCATAGCTTACCCATACTATTGTGCTTATTAAGCTATCAATCATGTTATTTAGCCTGTGTGTGTAGAATAATGGCTTGCAACAGAGATGTGTAGCATAGCTACTACAGTTTTTGGGTTATTTATCGGATTTGTTTTTATTTTGCTTTGTGATTGGATTTCTTATTTGTTATGTGATTGTGTGTAATTAAGGTTTAGTTTTGGACAGCTTTTTTTAATGCTTCTTAAAGTAGTCTTTTAATACAAAAATTAAAAATTTTGTACTAAAAAATTGCTTTAAAAGCAATCAAAAACCTGTCTCAAATGAAGCTCAAAATGATACTAACTGCTGCTGAATGAAACCTGATGCTTGAAAAAATCTCTCTCAAAAAAAAAAAAAAATGCTGATATGTATAGATCAATGGATGTATTATTTGTTTTTATTTTGCTTAGTTTTGAATATGGTTCCCAAATGTTTGTAAAATTCATACATGAGATTCTCGATGAATTTAATGAAACAAGAATTAAGTTTAAATTCATTTAAAAACATATAACTGCTTCATCAATTCTAATTGATATATAATTACTATGAGTTTGTAAATATATAAGCTTATTATCCTTATTTAACATAATTAAGTATGTGTATGACTAATAATTAAATAAAATTTTTAATAATATAATTATCAAACTTAAGCTCACATAAAACTTTTATTATTATTAATTAATTCTAAGATGAAATGAATTTTTAGCATGAGATTTCTAATTATTATAATTATGAAAATATATAAATACAGAGTATAACAATATACTTTACTGACGACTTATATTTTTAGCACACTAGGTAGATTTCATATTTTCTTATTCTTACAAAATTTCTAGGGGATGTTCAAAACACTATTTTGAAACTTTTATTATAAATCAACATGAAATTTTGATATTATTTTTCATATTACTAAAAAAGATAGATATTTCAAAACTACCAGACAAATTTTCAAAAAAAAAAATATTAAAATATTTAGAACATTCATACAAACAACAAATTAAAAGTTACGTGATAAAATTTTAGCCGATGTGCAGTTATTCTCATTTGAACCTAACAAATTTATAATTTTAATCAAGAAAATATCAAAAAATTTGCATTATTAAAAACCGATATAGACATAATGCAACCTACTTTGATCCGGATAACTTCCCAAATTAAGCTGACAATAGAAAACAACTCAAAATAGCCTGAAGCCAGCAGCCCTGGGGGATGCTGGAAAATGATATATTTTTACTAGATTTTGATATTTTTATAAAAATTTGTATAGTGCCACAACACTCCAAACAACAAACAAGGTGTCGCAGCACCACCATGCTCACCACAATTTCTCAAAATTAGAGTTTGATACCACAACATTGCCGACCCCGGTGCCGCAGTGCTCTTAAGGGAAAATTCCTGATTCATATTCCTGCACACATAATCCCTTTGGGTTGCTCCAGAACTAATCACATGCACCTTGAATATTGACTTCAGCAAATTCATGGTTTAGCTAAATGTCAATTAGTCATGATTTGGATGTCCATGTTAGAGGGGGTAATGTGATTTTGAAACTTGATATTGCTAAGGCTTATGATAATATTAATTGGCACTTCATTTATTTTATGCTTGAGCAATTTGATTTTAATTATGTGTTTATTAATTTTATTAAAAATTGCATTGAGAATGTCTATTTTTCCATTACCCTTAATGGTTCCAATCATGATTTTTTCAAATCATCTCATGGCTTAAGGCAGGGGAATCTTGTTTCCTCGGCTCTATTTATTATTGCGGCTGAATTTTTGTCTAGGGATCTTTCTAATTTATTTGAGATGAATCTTGGTATGTATTTTAAAATTTGGGAGGTTTTCATATATCTCACTTATACTTTGCGTATGACTTTATTGTTTTTACGAATGCTACTATTAATAGAATTCATAAACTCATGGAGTTTTTCAATCTCTTTGAAACAGTTAGTGGTTTGTCTTTTAGTAAACAAAAATGCTGCTTTATTGCTTCCAAAAGAATTTCTAATAATAGGATTATAGGTTTTAAAGGTGTTACTGGTTTTACTCAATCTAGTTTGCCTATTAAGTATCTGGGTGTCCCTCTGTTTAAAGGTAAAAGACAGACTTTTTTGTTTGATGATCTTATTTCTTCTATTCAAAATAAACTCTTATCTTGGGACTCTAACTTCCTTAGTTTTGGTCGTAGAATTACTCTGATTAAAAATGTCCTTTGTGCTTTACCTGTTTATATGTTTCAAACTATTTTTCCTACTAATACAGTTTGTAGTAGGATTCATAGGCTGATTAATAAGTTCTTTTGGAAAGGTACTTCTTCCTCTTCTAAAATTACTTGGGCGGCTTGGGAGAAATGTTGTGGTGTTTTATCTGAAGGTGACATTGGTTGTAAAAATTTACATGATCTTGCTAAAGCTTTTTCCTTTAAACTTTGGTATAATTTACGCACTAAAGAGAAACTATGGGCCAATTTTATGATTTCTAAATATTGCAAGGGTAATCATCCTACTAGTTGCTCTTCTAAAATTGGGGACTCTAAAGTGTGGAAAAGGCTCTGCAAGATTAAGTGGGAGGTGGAACTGTTGATCACTTGGGGTCTTCATGACGGTAATATATTTTTTTGGCAAGATAAATGGTTAGGAAATGATTCTATTGATTATATTTTGAATACTACTTCTGCTTTGGTTAAAGTTAATTTTTTCTTTAATGAGGATTGTTGGGATTATACTAAACTCTCTAGTTTTATTCCTGATTGCATTATTCAGCATATTTTAAACGTGCCTATTACCACTAATTCTAAGGATATTACTTATGTAATATTTCCAAAGATGATGTCTTTCATCTAAAAAAAGCGTGGCACCTTTAGGGATAAAGGCAATTCTAGTAATATCTTTTCTAAAATCTAGAATAAGAGCATTCTTTCTACGGTCTCTGTTTTTGTGTGGAGAGTTTTACATAAATTTATTCCTACTGAGAACAATCTTATTAAAAAAGATTTCAGTCATGCTTCTAAGTGTCAATGCTATTTTCAAATTGAAAGTATGCATCATATTTTTGTCTCTGGTCCCATGGCTGTTAGAATGTGGATTTATTTTGATGATTTATTTCAATTAAATTGTTTTAATGCTCACATTTCCCTTTATTCGCTTCTTAAGTATTGGTTTGTTGATACGAAAGGTCATATTCGCAATGCTATACCTTCTCTCATTCTTTGGTTTCTTTGGTTGGAGAGGAATAGCTCCATTTTTAATGGAGTTAGGATGAGTCATCTCAATGTCATTCAAAGGGTGAAGGATAAAATTGTGGCTCTTGTGGCTGTTAAGTTGCTTACTGTTAAGAATTTTAAAAACTGTTATTATGTTAGCTCCAATTTAGGGATTAATTGGGAGAGCACTTTTGAGGTTAATGTTATTTATTGGATTAAGCCTCCTAACTTTTATAAGTTGAATATGGATGGTGCTTTCTATGGATCTTCGACTGGTTGTGGTGGTCTCATTCAGGACAGCTGTGGTCATCTTATTATGGCCTTTGCGAGTCCAATTCTTAATGGTAATACTGATACTGCTATTCTTAGAGCTATTTTTTATGGAATTCAACTTTGCATTTCTCTTAATTTAGCTAATTTGATTATTGAGGTGAATTATGGATTCAACATTAGTCCTTTTCAGGCTGGTGAGGAAGTTTGTTGCAGCCCTAATCTATTCTATAATATTAGGGAAATCAAAAGGCTGCAGTTGTTTTTGAATTCGTCTTTTTGCCATGTTAGTAACACTGCTAATTCTTGTGCAGCTTGACTTGCTAACTGGGGGTGTAGGCTGAGTGGTTTTACTGATATCATCAATTCTCTATTCCTATACCCTTAAGGGTTTGCTTTACCTTGAGTCTTGTGAGGTTCCTTATGTTGTTTCTTAATTATTTCTGTTGGGTTGTGCTGATCTGGATGGGTGGTTCTTTGGTTTGGGGTACTTCTTGGGCTCTGCTGATTTTCTGTCATTTATGGTTAATGCTTTGCTCGTTTTGGAGTATTTTCTGTAGCATGTTTATTATTGTCGTCTGGTTTTTTGTTGGCTGGATCCTTTATAAATCTTTTTGGTATTGCTTGAAATATCGTTTCTTTCTCTTTGCTGTTGTGTTTTGCTGGTCCTAGCAATTTGTGTTGCCCCCTTCTCATTTCTGGCTTTTCCTGCCCTGTTGCTGTAGCGGGTGTTTTTCTGCTGGTGGGGTTTGTGTTGGGTGTTTTTCCGATGGGGTTCATTGTTTTGCCTATGTCTGATTGGATTTAGATTGGAGTAGTGGTTTGTTTGGTTTTGTTGCTGAGGGTCTGTTCCTTTGTTGCTCTCCTATTTGTTTGGGTGTTGGGAGTAATGGTGGGATGAAGGCTGGTTTTTCTCCCCCTTTGTGGTGGTTGGCTTATGGGTTTATTGGTTATATCTTGATGCTAGCAGATATTCTGGCAGTGTGTCTAACTTGGGCTTTTTCTTCCTTTCCTGTACTTTTGTTGGGGGCAGTTATGTTGGCCACTACCTTATCGGGTGGTGCTACTCTTATAGATGGAATTGGTGTTTGGCTGTGATTATCTCTGTGTGGGGTCCGATTATCCAGTGCTATGTTGTGGGTATCATGAGGATCAACTGTTTGTATGAGTTTGTGATATCTCTGGTGATTTCCCCTTGTAGGATTGAGCGGCATTTGGACTCTTCCAATGAAGCTAATATTATAGAGAGTATCCTGAGCTCTAATTGTTTAAATTCTAAGACGAGCTTTACTTTGAACATTTTTGTCTCCTGCTTATCCATTTCTACAACATACCCCAATTTTGGCTATGATTATACTAATATTTTGTTTTGGTGTAGTTTTCTCCTTTGTAGCCTTTCTTTTTTGCAGGTGGAGTTGATTAGGCTTGGCTTCAAGTTTTTTGACATAAAGAATGGCCTTTATTGTTTATATATGTTCTTTCTTTTTTGGATGCTTCTCTATAGCATCATTAGCATGTTATTAGGGTGCCTTGTATCTTTTTCTAGTGGAGACAATTGGCTCGTAGGTTTTCTTTTTCTTTATTTTGTAGCTCCTTTGAGCAGTAGTGAGCTGAATGTCTCCGATAAGGACTCTGTAACATGTTTTTTATATTAACGTATAGGCCCCTTTGTGGGTTTTAATTAAAAAAATGGTTTAGCTAAATGTCTTGGGAAGATGAATCCATCGACACAAAAATTGATTCGCTCTGACTCCGAATGAGACTAAATCAAGCTCTTGAAGTGTAATTGAAAACTTTGGAATATTAATTGAGTGATCAAATAATCTCCAAAGTCAGTATGCTTATAATCAAATCAAGCATCTCAACTAGATATATCCAACCAACTCAAGATCACTAACTTCAATATCATTAAGTTACCCAAATGTTGAAATAAGTTTTATGATCCAGGGGATAATATGGGCAGTCAGATGGACAATTTCAAATTTCAACTATATTTATAAAGAGAGTCACTTTCAAACATTACAAACAGACTCAGACTCTTGACGGGGGGGGACTGAAGATGAAGCTATTGGACCACTATAGTATGAAGGGAGCTCAACTGTCGAATCAGAGCTATTGGACCACCACCATCGAACCACTCTCGCCCAAACATTATTGTTGGATCACTACAATCTGGTTGTTGGACCATCACAATTTGGCCACTACCATTGGACCACTATAGTCTAAAATTTGCAATCTAATGATAATGGTTAGACCATTCTAGTTAGCTGACAATAGTTGAGAGGCCATAGTTACAAGATAATGGTATAGGGATAGTAGTTGAGCGTTAATGCATTATAGGAAAGTTAGAAGTTGTGGCAGATTATTTTTTGTCGAAAATGGTGACAGATTTACGACGACAATTTTTGACAATTTTTTTGCGGTGGATTTGTAATGAAAATTGTTTCTAAAGTTATTTTGTCTCCGCGGTTGAGTGGAGAAGGGTGATGGTTTTTTATGAGTGGAGTAGGGTTTGAATCTCGGGTAGGCCAATCATGTAGGAGATGGCATAGGCAGTTCAGTCAGGCGCAACAAAGGTCAGGCGAGAGATGGTGCAGGTAGCTGGTCAAGTGGGAGATGGCGTGAAAAGCGAGCAGTCAGGTCAGACGCGGGGAACTGAAGATAAAGCTATTGCACCACTATAGTTTGAAGGGAGCTCAACTGTCGAATCACAGGTAATGGACCACCACCATCAAACCCTTGTCACCCAAACATCGTCGTTGGATCACTACAATCTGGTTGTTGGGCCATCATAGTTTGACAACCACCATTGGACCAGTATAGTCTGAAATTCTCAATCAAATGATAGTGGTCAGAGGATTGTAGTTAGGTGACAGTAGTTGAAAAGCAATAGTTACAAGACCGTGGTCTAGGGATAGTAGCTGAGAGGCAATGCACTACAAGAAAGTTAACAATTTGCAGCGGATTTGCGGCGGACTTTACAACAGATTATTTTTTATCGAAAATGGCGACGGATTTGCAATGATTTTTTTTTTGCGGCGAAAATTGTCGTCACAAATCCATTCCAAGCTAAGTTATAATAGAAAAAAAAAGCTTTTTAAGTTGTTTTGCCTCCGCAGTTGAGTGGAGAAGGGTGATGGTTTTTAACAAATGTAGCAGTATTTGAATCTTGGGTAAGCTGGTCAGGTGGGAGATGGCGCGAGCAGTCAAGTCAGACGGGATATGGTGCGGGCAGTCAAGTCAGGAGGGAGATGGCACAGGCAACGAGCAATCCGATCAATTGTGGGAAGCCTGCGTGACTGGGTAGAATTTGTAGTTTTTTTTTTTTTGCTGAAATTCAGCTGCAAATCTACTGGAAATATTTACGGCATATTTTCTCTACCGCAAATACTTTTACGCCACTTTTTGCGTCGGATTATATTCCGCTGTAAATCGTACTTTGCGACAAATTTTTCTTCTTTTGCAGCGGATTTGTCTGCTGCAAAAAAAGGTAACTTTTCTTTAGTGATGGTTAGAAGACCGTATTCAGACGGCGATGTATAGAGAATAATAGTTGGGCGAACATGATTGGAGGATCGTGGTTGGGGTGACAGTGATTATGGGTTTGTAGTCTAGCAAAGGTGGTTGACAGACTATAGTCAAGTGATTGTGGTTAGAGGATTGTAGTTCAACAACATTGGTCAGAAGATCATACTCTAGTGATGGTGATTGAGGGTCATAATTAGGTTATAATGATAGGAGGAACGTAGTCGGGTGATGGTGTTTGGGCAACATTTGTCAGGTGATTGTAGTCAAGCAATGTAGTTGAGTGGTGATGGTAGTCAAGAGACCATAGTTGGGCCACAATGACCCAGGGAACATAATTGGGCAATGGTGGTCAGAGATTGTGGTCATAGTACTGCAGTAAGGCAATTGTGATGGAAGAATTGTGATAGAAGAATTATAATTGGGAGATCACAGTCAGACAACTATGGTCAAAACACCATAATCAGGTGGCAATGGTTGAAGGGCTATAGTTGAGCGACGATAGTTGAATGATCATAGTTGGACAATGGTGGTCGGAGAACTATAATCGGGTAAGAGTGGTCAAAGGATTAATCAGGAAATTGTGCTCGAAGAATTGTAGTCTGACAAAGTTGGTTGGAGGAGCGTAGTCAGTTGATGGAGGTCAGATGATAGTAATTAGACAATTGTGGTTCAACAATAGTGATCAAACAACGAATCTTTGATGATAGTGGTCAATTGTTGGTAGTTCATCTCCAATTAATGATTAAACGTCAATAATTAGACGACAATGATCTGATACATCTTTGAGATTTTTCAAGTCTCAAATCTCTCTAGAATCTTAAACCAAGAGCTCCTTTTGTTTAAAGGGTGAGAATTTATTTATAATTTTGTTACAGTAGAATACTCTACAAATATAATCAAATCTGAAACACTAGATCGAACTCCCAGTATTAATCCTCTAGATCATAAACCATTCTCTAAGATTCATGACTTAATGATATCGAAGTTAATAAATCTTAAGCTTGTTAGATTCATCTCATCGAAATGCTTGATTCCACAAAAAGAATTGCGATGAACTTATACTTTCAGTAAAGATAAGTCCCCCCTTGAAAAACAAAAAATGGCAGGTATCTTGACAAAATTTCATTCACCATGTATTGTTTTCACAACATGAAACACAACAACAGTGAATAGTTCTAAACATTCACATTGAGATAGTCATTTTGAACAAAGTGTTCATTGGAATTCAATGGGTTGAATTATAAAATCATGCAGTGATCCGTTCGACATAATAGACAGTTTAAAAAATTAGAGAGCACATCTTGTTCATATAAGAGTTGACATCATAGCATACTTTAACACTTTAAATGAAGTAGGCAAAAAGATGAAAAATCGATACACCTGAATTACATTCTCAATGAACACAGATGTTCAGACTTGCAACATGTACTGCTTTAAATCTTGTTAATACATCAAATCTTCTACCAATGAAGTCGAAGTGAAAGGGAAGCATGATCAGAATGGAAAACTTAGGCTTCATTTGGGGCTGCTTTCTTGCTGCTTCTTAAAGCAACTTTTTAGTACAAATATTTTAATTTTTGTACTAAAAAGATGCTTTAAGAAGTAGTGAGAAAGCCATCCCAAACGAAGCCTTAGCCTCCCAAAGTTTTCAGGGTCTGCTAGACACAAATAAGAAGCTAGTTGGCATATAAGTATAATACAGACATTAGTTGAAGATCTAAGTTAGATTCAGCAGCTGGTAAAGCAGGAGGTGATTTCCACCCCATGTTTACATTTCAATCAGTGAAGGATAGTGTACTGTATAAAATATAATTTATTGACATCAAATAATGCTAGCAAGCTGCCATACAAATGGTTACAGTATTATAAAATAAGGGAAAACAATGTAAAACTCACTTGTGTAAATAAGAGAGAGCATTTCTGCTGTGTAAGCCATCATTACTATTTGTCTGGCTTAATCAGAAGAAAAGTCTCACCAATAACAAAATATCAATGCTGCTGTTGCTGCTGCTTCTGCTGCTGAAGGTTGATCAATTTAAAATATGCACCGTTTATATTTTCCATTAAAGCTGAATGGCTACCTTGCTCAACAATCTTTCCATCCTGCAGGACTGATATTACATCTGCATTTTGGATAGTAGATAGCCTGTGAGCCACAACAATGGTGGTGCGTCCCTTCATGATCCTGTCAAGTGCCTGCTGAACCACATGCTCTGACTCTACATCGAGGGCGCTTGTGGCCTCATCGAGCAACAGAATGGCAGGGTTCTTGATAATGGCTCGTGCAATGGCGACGCGCTGCTTCTGGCCACCTGAAAGCTGCACTCCTCGTTCCCCAACCTTGGTTGAGTACCCTTCTGGGAGTGAGCTAATGAAAGAGTGAGCATTTGCAAGTTTGGCTGCCTCAATAACCTCTGCCTCTGTTGCACCATCCTTTCCATAGATAATGTTATCATAAATGGAGGTAGCAAAAAGGACTGGTTCTTGCTGAACTAGCCCTATGTGCTTACGCAGGGACTTCAGGTGGAGTTTCCTAACGTCTTTACCTGTAAAAGTTAGCTATAAATCAGAAGAAAGTAGGCAGCATAAGAAAGATGTAAATAACATCATCTTTTGTGTTTGCATACCATCAATCATCACTTTTCCAGCAGCTACATCGTAAAATCTTAGAATCAAAGTCAACACGGTACTCTTTCCAGATCCACTAGTGCCAACTAATGCCATGGTTTTTCCAGATTTCATTCTAAGGTCAAAATCTCTGAAGATAATAACTTCAGGCCTTGAAGGATAATAGAACTCAACACCCCTCAACTCTATGACTCCCTCGACTCTCACAAGTTCCTCCCCAATATCAGCCACCACCTGAGTCTTCCGGTCTAGTATTTCGAAAACCGAAGCCGCCATCTGATTCCCTTTAACAAGGTCTGGTGCCATTGCCAAGGTTTCTCCCATAGCTAGTGCGGTAACTATCAAGACCATGAAGGACTTCATAACAGATTTGAAACTTGCGAGTTCTTTGCCCATAAGAACTGAGCCATACCTGAAGCATTATTAAATATAACAAGACACCATTATTCATAATCTCTTAACGCAATGGGAACTTTTGACCAAGCTTTTTAAAAATCGAAATAGGCTCCAAACCAATATTCCAAGCATTTAAAATTTCGAAGCCAGTAATTTTAAGTTTCAAGTTTGATCTTGTTGGTAATTCAAAAAATTAAATGAGAATCCAGGTCTTCGCTTCATATAAGCACTAATCCTTGGTGTAAGCTACAAAAGTAACAGTCATGTAATTGTTGGATAGTGACCATGCCATTTCAATTCATTCTCAGATCAGAAATGTTTTTAACGCAAGCTTCCTGAACAATGGAGATTTCAAATTTGCACCTTAAAAAATTAGAAGGATGAAATGAAGATTCCCAGATCTATAAAATCCAAGTAGCTACACGTGAATGCATTCAATTAAACTACAATTATGTCCAGGAAAACAGTCATGAACAAGCTAGAAAAAAAAGGCAAAAAAGCCTTGCACTTGATAGTTCATACTTATGACATAACTCTGCAAATCCAGGCTCATAATAAAGCAATATGGAGAAGAAGTCTGCAACAACTTTGAAAAAGAATGAGCTGGTAGAGGATTTCCAGAATCACATACCAGAGAGCAAGGGCATAGGAAGAGAACAGGAAGAATTGAGAGACTCCATAAAAAAGACCAGCAAGTTGCCCACGCCGGAAAGATCGGCTTGAGGGATCCTTGAGCTCCCTAGAATATAAATCAATGACTTTATCCTCAGAACAGAAGGCAGCAACAGTACGAATGTTGCTCACAGCCTCAGCAGCTAGCATGTTGGCTTTCAAATAGGCCTTGCTCAAGTTACCTCCATATCCCTTCATGAATAATTTCTGATGGTGCAGACAATGTAAGAAAAAAATAGATTGGTAATCTGTGTTTCATCACATCATGAGAAAAAAGAAGGTATATGGGAAAAAGAACTCTACCTCACTAATATGGCCACTAACCATCAATGGGTATGTTGCCAAAACAACAAGAGTTATCCTCCAATTAAGGATGAAGGCAATAACAAGTGATGTTATAATCATTCCTATGTTTTGAATTAGTATAGATGAGCGGTCTACAACTATAGTTCGAAGTAGTGTTGCATCTGTTTCAAGATGAGATGCTAATATTGCGCTGTTATTCCTTGCATCATCAAACCAACCAATCTCATTTTGTAACATGGCTGAAACAAAATTAACAAAAATATCACAGTCACTCACAGTATAAAGCTAAATTGTTTCAATCATCTTCTGAAAAAGGTCATGCATGATATTACAGAATTTAACAAGCAAGTAAAATATGAGATATTTATATTCAAAGAGACGAGGAAGGGCGTAGCAAGCGACGAAACTTCGGGGAGTTGAAAATAAGCATAAATTCGGAGATTCCCGAATAGGTCAACCTTTCGAACTGCTGCTAAATCCATGGGCACGCAAGAGACAAACTAGCAAACTGAAACATCTTAGTAGCCAGAGGAAAAGAAAGCAAAAGCGATTCCCGTAGTAGCGGCGAGCGAAATGGGAGCAGCCTAAACCGTGAAAACGGAGTTGTGGGAGAGCACTACAAGCGTCATGCTGCTAGGCGAAACGGTGGAGTGTTGCACTCTAGATAGAGTCCAGCGGCCGAAAGCATGCAACTTTGCAAAATGCTAAAGTAATTGATGCCAAGATGATAAAGGTTATAACTTACAGGAGGAAAACAACCACTAACAAAAGAATAATAGAGAGACAGAGAGAGAGAGAGAAAGAGGTTATAGAAAATAATTTTTTGAAAGAAGAAAACATGCATACCTCCAAACATTCTCTCCCTGACACGAAGCGTAAGCCTTTCACCCATGATGCCAAAGTTGAGATGTGCCATGACATGGAAAATCACTGTCAGAACAGCACCGCCACAGAAAAGGAGAGCAATTTTCTTCACTTCAGTTTGTGTGGTCTCCCAAGCCATGTAATAGGAAACAAGAGCCTGTGTTACTCCAAGAGCAAAAAGTGGCATTTGTGCACCTGCCACCAAAGCACCCACAGTGCCAAACACCCCATAAATCCAATCAGGACCAACCATGAAGTATAATCTTCCTACAGAAACATGCTTCTTTTTTGAAGGATCGTTTGCTTCAGGAACAAAGTGGCCAACTGAATCCTTATCAGATCTGAAGCTGGCTCCTAAACTTGTAGCTCCAAGGGAGAGTTCTCGTGAAAACTTGACGCTAAGAGAAACAAAAAATAGGATAAATTGCAAAGCGAGTGTATTTTATAACTCGCATGAATGATAATTACCTTTGAGGCCTCCTAAAACTTGAACTCTCAAAGGAGCCTCGCAGACTTGCAGCATCTTGGATATGAACAAGTGATGAGTAAATGCTTTGAGGCTGCGAAATAAGCTGGTCATGGGTTCCTGTCTCCACAATCTTTCCACCTTCAACAACAGCAATGATATCAGCATTCCTGATTGTTGAAAGCCTATGTGCCACCACAACTGTGGTGCGGCCAACCATCACCCGATCAAGTGCCTCTTGTACACTCTTTTCAGACTCAGCATCCAAAGCACTAGTGGCCTCATCAAGAAGGAGAATGGAAGGGTTCTTCAGTATGGCTCTAGATATTGCAATGCGTTGCTTCTGCCCTCCTGATAATTGGATTCCTCTTTCTCCAACCTACAAGTACAAATGGAATCATGTAACATTAAAGGCCATAACTGTTCTAGTTTTCAGTAAAGGATGTCAAAATTCTCAAATAACAACAAATCAAGCCATGCTTAAACAAAGTCTTCAGTTCAATTACTAACAAAACAAGTCAATCACAAGCAAGAGAGAGTACTGTTTTATACATTTTTACCTAATACACATATTTATACAAATGAATACTAAAAAAGGTATGAAAAACATATATCTTGAATTTTCTGGAGCTTAAAAGACATACACATTTGAAAATAACAACACTTTGCTACCACAATTGAAAAATAAAACAATCATACGAAATTAAGAGTAGAATGGTAGCTTGATAATTAACTAAGAAAGTCTTCATCTTTGGCTTCTTTACACCCTTATTTGCAATAAAAAAAGTAGATTGATTACCTGTGTCTCATAACCATCAGGAAGGTTATTAATGAAGGTTATTGCCTCTGAGAGCTTAGCAGCATGTGTAATCTCATCAAGGGAAGCACCATCTTTCCCATAAAGAATGTTCTCCCTGATGCTTGTGGCAAAAAGGGCAGGCTCCTGGTTAACTAATCCAATTTGATGCCTCAGCCACTTAAGGTCAAGATCTCTCGTATCATGCCCATCCAAAAGTATTGCACCAGAGAGGGGATCATAAAACCGTTCGATAAGTGAGATAATAGTACTTTTGCCTGATCCACTGCCTCCAACTAACGCAACTATTTTCCCAGATGGGATGTCCAAACTAAGCCGGTTGAAGATGAGGACATCAGGACGTGAAGGATAGCTGAAGGAAACATTACGGAATTGAATATGACCATCCACAATGGGAAGCTTCCGCCCAGCTCTGGCTGCAGTTTGGCCCACTGTTTTCCTCTCTATCATCTTGAAGATTGGGTATGCAGCAGTTCTTGCTCTGAGGAATGTGGAGATATTTGGAGCTGCCTGCCCCAGTGACCTGCATGGTATTTCATCAAAATTCATCAACTGAGAAATTACTCAATCAAGTGAGACTGGGTAATTTTACGAGATTCACTAAATCTTGCTGAAATCAACCTGCAATTAGGTTTAGAATTGATGAAGTATTGAAAACAAATAAACAAGGAAGTGAAAGAAGGAACAAGAACTCATAAGCATAGAGTCTTACAGTCCAGAAATGACGACATTGAGCATGGTGGTAAAAGACTCTCCCCCATTAGATATCTCCTTATGAACCACAATGCTTGTAAACCAAACCAGCAACGCCCATGAGAGGAAGAGAATGCAATGTAAAGAACCCAGCCCCAACCCCTTCGCCAATCCACCCTTTTTCCCGTACTTGTACGTATTTTGCAGCGCAGCCCTGTAGCTCTTCACCGCCTTCTCCTCCCCCACGAACGCCTGTACAGTCCTCACAGTTCCGATCACCTGCGATTCCGAAACCCCAATAAGCTCCAACAGTTTAAAAAAAAAAAAAAAAAAAAAAGACAAGAACTTGGCAACTTCAGCAAAAACCAAGGGAGCGACCTCTTCCGCGATCTCGCCGGCCTTGACGTAGGATTTACGGACGCGAGCGATGAGGCCAGTGGCGACAAATACATAGATGCCACCAGCGACGGCGATAAGGGGGACGATTGAGAGCGTTACTAGACTGATCTGCCATACGCGAGAAAACCCGATAGCGAAGCCGCAGAGGAAGCGGCTGATGTAGTGTAGGAAGTTCCCGACCTACCCAAAAAATTAGAAAAAAAACTGATAATTCGTCATAATCATCGCTGATTCATCAATCCAGAGCGACATTCTCAGCGTTCGTCGCCGGAGATTAGACTCGCAGCGGTGATGCGCCGGCGGCTAAACAAGGCGTTTTTCACTATTTTAAAAATTTTTAAAATATGAATATAATTATTTGATAAAAATTGGGATTAAATTCAGGAATCTTAATAATAATTTCTTACTAATATTTTGGAAATTTTTATTTCAATCATCCAAAATCTACATATAAATATTGATTATTAAAAATGATATTCATAATTAAATTGAAATTTTAAGTTAATAAAATAAAAAATAATTTATTATTAAAACAACAAGTTAAATTTCTCTTAATTAATGATGAATTTTTTTCTTTCAAATATCATTCATCTTCCACATTTATTTTATATCTCGCATTTATATGGTCTTCAATTTCAAGATGATTTAAAAAATTTGTATCTAAACTAATAAATTATTTATGAATGAAAGTTTATTAATTTTGAAATTAATTATAATTTCAATGAATATGAAAAAAAATAAAGATAAATAGAAATATTAAAAAAAAATCTAATTTTATTAACTATTTCATTAATTAAATTTCTTGAATATATTTAAATTTGTTTTAATACTCATAAATTCAACTTTGTGGCAAGTAAAATGTTCCATCTTTTGGAATCTATAATTATTTTTCATACAATAAAACTATTATTTATAGACTTTGAAATATTCAATTTATGATTAAATATTTTTAAATAAAATATAAAATGATGCTAAGAAAATTGGTAATTTGATTTATATTTAAAATACCTAAGAAACATATTGTCATAATATTTTAAGAAAAGAAGCATTTACCACATTTTGATTTGTATTTACAATGAATTATCAAAATTATTGAACTATCCAAAAAAATTTTTATTGCTCAATAATAATAAAAAAATTGCAAACCATTTAAAATATTTAATTATTTAAGTAGTAAATCAACTTCTAATAAAGGAATAATAAAGACATTAAATAAACTTTGGCTAAAAAAATTATGGCTTTTTAATTATTCCACACAAAAAATTAGAAATTTAGTAAAAAGTATAAAATATTTTATTGAAATAATCTCTTACTTTTACACTAATATGATTGTAAATATATAAGATTATGAAAATAATTACTTTTTATAATTTAATAAGTAGCCAATATTTGGTGGATGATTAATTAATGATGCCAACGACAAAAAGTTTGGGACTATTTTCTTAATGCTTTATAAAGCATTTTTTTTTGTAAAAAATATTATAAAAATAGAAAAAATAGTGGCCAAAAGATGTTCCAAACAAGCTTTAATATAGGACGAGAAAGGTGTTGGAAAATCTTAATACAATTTTTTTTTTAATCTTATTGATGAGAACTAACAATTTGATTAGTGTTTTTAATTGATAATAATAATAATATTTACATTAAGTTTTGATAATAACTAGATATCATCAAATTTATTTACGATCAACAACAACAATAACATCAAGCATTTATCCCACTACGTGGGGTCGGCTACATGAATCCTTTTTCTCCATTGTGTCCTATTAAAAGTCCAATTCTCATTTAAATCTAATAAAGAAAGGTCATTCCTAATATTTTCTAACAAAGTCTTTTTAGGTCTACCCCTACCTTTAACATAAGTCAAATCTAATACCTCTTCATCGGAAGGCCGCTGTTTTATGTGACCAAACCATCTAAGGCGACTCTCACTACAGGAAAAACGTCATTTTCCGGCGGCCATTTTCGCCGGAAAATGGCCAAAATCCGTCAGAAAATTGCATTTCCGGCGGAAATATTTTCGCCGGTTTCACGCACGTCGTTAAATGACTTCCGGCGTAAAAAAATTCGCCGGAGACATTTCCGGCGAATTTCCGACGGAATTTTCGCTGGAAAAATATTTCCGTCGAAATTTATATGCGCCGGAACGCCAAGAAAAATTAAAAAAAAAAATTTTATGCGCTCCGGCAGCTCCCTATCCGCCGCGCTCCACGGCTGCCCAACCCCGCCCGTTGTCCCGTGGACGCTCCGTCGGACTGACTTCACCCTGCCCGAACAAGCCAACCCCGTGAACACAGCCCGCGCTCCACGGCTGCCCGCGTGGACCAGCTGCCCCCCCTCCCCCGCGCACCCGCCTGCGGCGGGATTCGAACCCGCACCACCTCCCCCGCGTACAGGAACTTCTGCCAACTAGTCAATTAACTAAAACTGCTAAACTTGTTACGTTTTTTTTATTTAATGTATTACAGATTAATTATTAAATCAATTAATTTAATTTAACAAAAAAAATTTAAAATTAATTAACTTAATTTAACAAAAATAAATAATTTTAAATTTTTATTATAATTTAAGTTTAAATTTAAATCTTTTTTTTGTTTTTAAATAATTAAATTATAATTTATTTTATTATAATTTAAGTTATTAAATTAAATAATTTAAGTTATATTTTAAAATAAAAAATATTTAATTTTTAATTTCCGTCGGAAATTCGCCGGAAATTCCGCCGGAAATGTATTCGGGAAAAATACGTCGGAAAACCAGTCAAAAATTTTGTCAGGAATTCGATGAAAAAAATCCGTCGGAAAGCCGCCGGAAAATCCGCCGGAATTTGCGACGAATTTTTTTCCGCCGGAAATTCTGTCAGAAATGAGCTGTTTTCCTGTAGTGTCTCTCTAATTTTATCTTCTAATGGAGCTATTCCAACCTTTTTCACGTATATGCTTATTTCGTATCCTATCTCTAAGGGTAAAGCCACTCATCCACCTGAGCATCCTCATCTCTACCACACTTAACTTAGTATTATGCTTCTCTTTTAATGGCCAACATTCGGTACCATAAAGCATTGCAGGCCTCACTACCATCGTATAGAATTTTCCCTTAAGTTTGAGGGGTACATTTCTATCACATAACAAGCCCGATGCATTCCTCCACTTCAACAATCCAACTTGAATTCTGTTGATAATATCTCCATCTATTTCACCATCACTCTGAACAACAGATCCAAGATATCTAAAACGTGTACTCTTATTAATGACTTGATCGCCCAAAGTCACAATCCCCTCACTAGGTCTATTACTACTAAAATTACACTCCATATATTCCGTTTTAGATCTACTTAAGCGAAATCCTTTAGACTCTAAGGTTGACCTCCATAATTCAAGTTTACCTTCAACTCCCCTCTAGTATTATCAACAAGAAGAATATCATCAGCAAAAAGCATACACCAAGGTACATCCTCTTGCAAATTTATTTACAATCAACGGTAAAAAAAAATTATGATGAAAAACTATTTATCTGTATTTATTATTATAAGAAGTATTGTATTGAACAAAATATATTTTGATATAAATAATAATATTATTAAAAAAATTATTTAACAACCGGCTAGCCTTGATTTTTAGCCTTTCATGGCTTATATTATTTATAAATTGATACCCAGAAATTAAAATAATTGCAATCCTTAAGTAATTGAAGTTGAAATGGGTGGTTGAAAGTGTAATATAATGTAATAAATAGAGTGGATTCAAAGTTCACAGTGGAATGAAATGATTCTAATTTGTTTAGGGGCTTAAGTGATTAATATTGTAATTTATTGTTTTATGAATTATTATCATTTTCAAATTGTATACAATTTTCTTTGATTAGGAGCTTAATAATAAATAAAATTTTATCATCAATTTGTTAAATAAATTTCAACTACAAATATTGAGAAAAAATCAATTAACTTTCTTAAGAAAAAAAAATCAAAATCTTAAGCTTCATTTGGGACAGTTCTTAAAAACAGCTAAAAATTAATTATCAAGAGTAATTAAAATGAAGCCTAGACCGTTTGGAATAGTTTTTTTACTGCTTTCTACATCTATTTTCTAGCATAATTTTTTTTTAAAAAAAAATGATGACGAAACGCTGTCCGTCTAAGACTTTGTTTGGAACAGCTTTCTTTCTTCTTTATAAAGTGAGGTTTTAGTTAAAAATTTCTAATAAATTGCTCTATAAAATGATAAAAAAGTTGTCGAAAAAAACAAATCAAAACTCCCTTCCAATTAATTATGCTTGGCCATGCAGTTATATTAATATTATTGCTTCTTTAAAGTATACATCTACAATAAATGCACACCAACTCTAATAATGGCACTACAGATAGCTTAGCTTGCAGTTGGTGCTTAGTAAATGAACAATAACTAATTATTTACCTTAAGATTTAACAATTAACGTTTAATTAACATTTAACCATTTATTCAACGAGAAATATATAATTTTTTTTAATTTAACGTTGAATTTCCGATTTTTCAAAATGAAAAAAAGAGTAAAAAAATTACCTTTTCAGAAATTGCATCTTGGACGATAATAATATCACTGGTGATGGCAGCAATCACCTCTCCAGTTGAAGCTTCAGTATCAAACAGCTCAATATTTTGATCTAACAATGCTCGCAAATAAGCCAGCCTCATCTTTGCCACTTGCCTCTCTCCAGTGTACATCCAGCAAGCCACCTCTTCACCATCATCATTAATTAATCAAGATAAATATGATTAATCATCTTAACTATGTTGATTAAGCACAGTAAATCAAGTTAACTTTTGCTTACCAGTCCATGCAGAGAACAGAATGACTATGCCTAAGTATACAAAGTCCAGAGAGTACTGCATGCAATGACAAATTTTGATTAATCAGTTCCTCAATAAACTAATTAAATTAACCATCATATACTTTTCAGTTTTCACGTTCAGAAATCAACAATTTTTTTTTTTTTTACTTTTATGACAAAAGAATCTATAGAGAAGCTCTCAGAGATCTTAAGTTCCTGTTGTTGTTAGAGACTTGTAGCAGAAAAATACAGATCTCTGAGCATATAAAGTGGATATTTGTTTTTTTTCTTAGAATATAAGAAAATTTGGGACTTGAATGAACGTACTAAGGCGACTTGATGAGAAACAGAAGTGGGAAAGAGATAGGCGATGCCGATAATGTTGATAAGTTTGCCGAAGAAGATGAAGAAGACGGGGACGGAGGCGCCATGAACGCAAGCTCCGACGCTTCCTAAGGTCATGAGAAGGCAGTCAAAGGGGTCGGCGAAGCTGAAGAGCTTGCTGAAAGGCACCTTCTTTTGCGCCTGCTGCTTCTTGTTCTTCTTCTTCTTGCTGTCTTCTTCATCTTTGTTTTGATTAATGTCTTGTTTTTCTTCTTCTTCTCTCTCATGAATAGCTTTCTTGTGAGAGCTCATGGTTTTAAAAAAAAAATTATTTCTGAGAGAAGAAGTGAAGATAATTGAGCTATAAGGATGGAGAGGAGGAGCCTTTATTTCATACAACTATACCACCGCCTACAGAGACAGGTCATGGGGAATATTAAATGGCCATTAATGAAAGCTTGATTGAGTGCAATTTTTCAGCTCTATTTTTCATGTCCGAAAGGAATGTTTAATTAATCATCATTATAATAATATTTTTTTTAATTTATCGTATAGCATAAATTAATTACTTGTTTGAACCATTGTTAATCATGTTTTATAAGCTGCAATCTTAAATATTTTTAATTAATTAAAGATATAGGTATAGGAAAAATTAAATTAAAAAGTTAATTATGTACTATTAGTAATAATTAGTTTAAGAGAATCACTATAACTTAAAAAAATGATTAAGGACATTAATTTTAACGAGAAAATTTAAAAAAATACAATGAATATTTAGATATATTTTCTTAATGAATATTTTATGTCTAGTAATATATATATATATATATATATATATATTTATAATTATTATGGTTGACTGTAATTTTATAAAATAGAAAAAATGAAGATGTCTAAAGTTTAATAAGAAATTATTTATATTATGAATTTACTATTGCTTACCGTATTTTGAAATGTGAAAATAGTAGGGGTGCCAATTTTTGACACGACACGAAACACGACCCGAACTCAACCCGAAAAAATTTGGGTTCAACCCAAACTCGAAACGGGTCGGGTTCGGGTTGACCCGGCAACCCGAAATTGACCCGAAAGTGACACGAAAGTGACACGAAAACTCATATTTGACCCAAAAACCTAAGATTGACCCATTTTTGAACCGAAAAACGGAGATTGAACCGATTTTTGACCATAAAACTAGCAATTTTGGGTCAATTCCGTGTCATTCGTGTCGGGTCGGGTTGACCTGGACCCGAATCGAGTCGGGTTCGGGTCCGGAAATCTGACCCGTTTTTAAAAACAGGTCGGGTTCGGGTTGACCCGAACAGTGCCGGGTCAGTTCCGGGTTCGACCCGAACCCGACCCCGACCCGTTGACCCGAATTGACACCCCTAGAAAATAGGCTATTTTGGAGTTTACTATGATATTCATTGCTGACAAAATTAAATTTATTTATTATTGCTGTACGAAAATATATATTGATCTATTTATGACGGAGGAGCATTTTTTTTTTAATTTCGGACCATATATTTTTCTCCTCCTTATTTTCACTAATAATGATTTTGTTATCAATAATAGTTTTTATGTATCATAAATTAAAATGGCATTAAAAAAAAAGTTTGAGAGTTTATTTTGTTAATTAAATGAAACGTATTTTTGCCTTCTTTTTTAAGCAGTGGAATATATTTTATAGGAAAAAAATATTTGGGAAGATTTTTAATAGAATTTAGTTAGGATGAGTTTTAAAATTTAATGAATATTCATATATTATATGCTTTTTAAAAAAATTCAATCATTTTAATCATAATTT
The DNA here is from genome assembly GCA_022539455.1 of Dendrobium nobile. Lineage (NCBI taxonomy): Eukaryota > Viridiplantae > Streptophyta > Magnoliopsida > Asparagales > Orchidaceae > Dendrobium > Dendrobium nobile. The sequence continues at coordinate 3,609,540 of CM039726.1, forward strand.
TTTCATTATTTTTTTCAGTAATATTATTCATCAGAATTCACATAAAATTGAAACTCTTGGCAATTGAAGCTTTCCAACAGACAAAATCCTATGTACCCTCTCTCTCTCTCTCTCTCTCTCTCTCTCTCTCTCTCTCTCTCTCTCTCTCTCACACACACACACATAACTATTAAAGATCATTGTTCCATGATAGAAAAATTGTGGTTTGATGATGTTAATTAGGCGACGACAGTGCAAGGATGGTGATCAAGTGGTAGCGATCAAATGATAGTACGGGTGTCCACGATCTAATTGAGGTGATTGAGAACAGTGGTTCAATAATCTGAGATTGTGCATGTGGTGATGGTCCAACAACGAGGATAGTCTGATGATGATAGAGGTTCGACTGTGACGATCTAATAATAGTGGTTTGGCAATGACAATTCCCCATGCAAAGAGGGTCAAGTGGCTGTGATTTGATGATAGTTGTTGGGCGGATGTCCGTTAATAATGATTGGGTTGGTGATTTAGGTTTCGTTTGGGATGATTTTTTTATTGTGTATTAAATAAGTTTGCTTATACAAAATTAAAATTTTGATACTATAAAGCTATTATAAGAAACAGTAAGAAAGTCGTTCCAAACAAAACATTAATGTTGGTGATTGAATTGAGCTTCAAGATTTTTCAAGCCCTTCGAATCTCAGGCCATGGATTCCCTTTTATGTAGATTGTGAGAAACTCTTGAAAATTTTCGAAATGACCTGCCTCATAAATAAAGCCAAAATTTTGAATACTTTTTGAACAACCTGCATTGATTTCGATCCTCTTTGTCTTGGAAATAACTAATTAGGCTTTGTTTAATTTAAGGAAATTGAAAAGAGAGGGAAAACAAAGTAATGAAAACCAAAATTATAGAATATTTAAATTGATATTAGCCATTAGAATTTGAGAAGGAATTGAATGACAATTATCACATTTTATTTTATTTTTATTAAATTGATGATAAAAAAATTTGCGTGGAGAAAAAAATATAAATGTGTCAAAATAATGACTTTTTTATAAGTTTTTTCTATTAAGCTATTTGTTTTTCTGAACATTTTATCCTATCAATTGAAGTCAAACAAGAAAATGACTTTCTTTTCAATCCTTGACTTTTGGCAGAGGCCTAAATATTTAACAATATTATAAATTTTGAAAAATTGCATCATAATATATATTTTATGTGGGATTTTTTTTTTTTCAAAAACTTATTTCATAAATACATAAATTTGATTAAAAAAATGAAAGAAAAAAAAAACAGTAAAGATTCTCATATAAATAAGAATTTATTTATTTTGATTAATAACCACATGCTCACCCAACAATATGAGTTGACCTAATAACATTTTGTAGTTGGATGAGATCCAATCTGATCCTAAATTTCTTTTTTAGTTGACCCAAATAAATAAATGATAAGATTTCATTTGGGACAATTTTATTAATGATTTTTAAAGTAATTTTTTAGTATAAAAATTTATATTTCAAAATATTTTTATACTAAAAAATTAATATAATTTTAAATGACACAGTGAAAATTTTTATTTTTTTTAACTAAAAACCCTTATAAATATAATTGATCTGATCAAAATGCACATCACCATCAGCAGACTGCAAATAACAGATCCTTATAAATGTGTATTTTACAGTTATGTAGCTCTCTTAGTTCAATATATACAAACAGTGTAATGAATACAAAGATAATGACGTCCAGCCAGATCTGCAAGCACGAGATGAGGAAGACTCTCTACAGAGAGAGAGAGACTTTCCATAATTCCTCGAGCTGCTATTATTATTCTAAAAGCTGCATTGATTAGTCATCAGAAATTAGGTCGATTCGATCTTTTGCTTCATTTGATGATTTTGTCTTATCAATCAATTGTTTTATTCATCAATCAAATGAGAAATTGCGAGCTGAATGAGGAGAAATTATTACGGACCGTTTTAATTTTCAGGGGGCAAATTTATAAGTAATTGTTGGTGTTACTTAGAGTTCGGCTCGACTATTCACTGCAAGAAAATGAGTCAATAACGACTCCTATTTGGTCATATCTTTGATCGGCGCACACTTTGCAGATATATCGGGGGTCCAAGGGAGCAGCGTTCCCTGGTAGGGGTTCGACCTGTCTGGTCAGGTCGCACGGTCAAGGGGCCCAAGGAACAAATTTTGGTTGTAAGGATAATTTGGAATTCAAATGAATAAATAAAATGGTGAATTCTATTTACTATTTGTTAGGAGCAATTACCTAAATATCATAGTATTTTAAAACTTTTAGGGGGGGTGGGGGCAATTGTCCACCTGACATAAAGGGGGTTCCACCACTGGAAGCATAGCTTGCGTTCGGATTCTAAAAATCAAGTCATGTGATTTCCTACACAGGGTGTATACAACATATACGTAGGGTGTATATACTACAGCAAATTATTGGGTTCGAACACCGGACGTGTTCGGAGCCCAATGAAAATGCGCCACATCACCTACTACTCGTTACTGAGCAGTATCGAGCTCGGTACTGTTGAGTACCAAGCTTAGTACTGCTCGTTACTCAGTACTTCATAGTACTGAGCTCAGTACTGCTTAGTACTGTGAATACCGAACGTAAGCTGTGTCAGGTGTCCGAACCCAATAATTTCCCTATATACTACACACCTTATGTACAAATCACATGATTTGATTTCATCCGGACTGCACACGTAATAATTTCTCTGGATAGAGAGGATGAGGATATGTACTTGGAAAGGAATATGCATGATAGTTAAGCTTTAAGATTTGCGAAGATTTATCTGCGTAATTAATGAAGGAAATGACGAGTTGGTTGACAGATAAAGCCGTGCGAGACTGGTTGAACATAACATTTATTGCTTGAGAGAGAGATATATAGTGATAGGCATATTAAAATGGCGTTTACCGATCATCATTTCATGCTTAAGAGCTAAGTAACCGAGCAGATATTTCTACATGCGCATATAAATATATCTTATTTACTTCGAAAAAAGATACTCAGATACGCATACAGATAAAGAAATGAAATGTGTTGACCCTCCTCTTCTATGATATTTGTTTTAATTTTTAAGTATTTTTTGATACATTGTACCACTCAAATTATTTAATATTTACTATCATTTTTTCTAAGAAATCCTCTTCATAAAAGACGAGATTGTCTGATTAAGACTTCATTTGAGTAGGGGTGTCAATTTCGGGTCACGGGTCGGTTCGGGTCGAACCCCGCAACTGATCTGGCACTATTCGTGTCAACCCGAACTCGACCTATTTATGCAAATGGGTCGGTTTTCCGGACCCAAACCCGACCCGCTTTGGGTCCGGGTCAACCCGACCAGAATCGAATGACTCGGGTCGGACAAAAAACTAGTTTTCGGGTCCAAAATCGGGTCAAACTTCGCTTTTCGGACTAAAATCGTGTCAATCTCGGGTTCCCGGGTCAGAAACGGGTTTTTGGGTCAAAATGGGTCATTTCGGGTCAACGTGTCAACCCGAAACCGGACCCGATTTTTGAAACGGATCAAATTGTTGAACCCGAACCCGACCCGTTTCAGGTTCGGGTCAACCCAAACCCGAAATTTTTAGGTCGGGTCCAATATTGACACCACAACTTTTTTACTAATTTTTTAAATACTTTTAAAGTAAAAAATTAATTTTTTTTAACTAAAAAAATGGCTTTAAGAATAAACAAAAAAATTGTTCCAAATAAAATCATATATATATATATATATATAATTAAAAAATTTAATGAAAATTATTTATTAAAACACCGAAAGTTAGTTTTAAGAAGGTGGATGGGCTAAAATAAAACCTTTAAATGTGTACCTAAAACAAGAGTATATTAAAGGGGCATGGACAGAACAAAAAGGTTCGTTAACTTTTTGGTTTCTAGCGAAATTAAGTGCAGTTGTCGATGGAGCAGAAAATTCAACGAGAAATGCGCGGCCACAAAATCAGGTTTGCGTTTGTTTAACACAATATTTTGTTGTATATTGCGTTATAGAAAGTTATAATTATCTCCTGAATTATTTTAATTATAACACATACTTTAGATTACTAAGGAGTTTGATTCGCAAGCACAAGCATGCAGTACATTTTAAGTCTGAGTTGACTCACTACATTGGTGCATCAGATTACTAGTATAGTGAGTATGTCACTCACTCACGAGAAATTATTCCGTATGAAGTACGGACGGGAAAGATACGTCCGCACTATAAGTGTACACAATGTATATATTGTGTATAAACAGTGTGTACACAGTTTAAACTGTGTACACACGGAATTAATATTTTTATACATAGTGTGTGCACTCACAGTCCGAACGAATCTTTTTCATCCAGACTCCGCGCAAAATAATTTCTCCAAACACGCATATTTACAAAGAGTTATTTGCCGACTCTACGTCGCATGCCAACTTTAACTTGCCCGGCCGATAACTGAACATTATGCATCTCTATCTCTAAGGGAGGACCACAAGAATTTTACTAGTGGCATCTATCAGTTTCCTGGACTATTTTGTCAGTAATCTCCACCTCTAGGGGAGGATTAATCTGGTCATCTTTATTGACATCCACAACTCCTTAACAGCACTTAGTGGTTGTCTTCAGTTTTTGAGTCATCTCCATCCCTACAGGAAGACCAAACCAGCAATATTTAGCAGCCTCTGGCCTCTGCCTTCTTATTGCATTGCTCCCCAACCTCCTTTAGGTCATATCACATTAATATTCAAAAAGGTGGACCGTTTAAACATATTTTTAATTGCCAGTACTATGACCTTCAATCAGTTTTATGTCATTATCCTCAAGTTGTACTTTCTCCACCTCCAAGGAAGGATAAATTGGAGTCCTCCAAGAAAAATTATTATATGAGGTATTTGAACGCGTTCGGAGGTTAATCTGGATGCACGTCCGAATTGACCTCCGAACACATTCGGACACTGCACATAATAATCTTACGTCCTCTAGGACCTATTCTTTCACCTCATGATCATGTAAACTTTGCCATCAAGAAAAAAATAGTTATATCACTTCCATCTTTCTCACTAATATTATTGTTCGCCAACACTAAGGATTACTTGCAACATCTCATTTGATAACTTTCATTTCTTAATGTCTTCTCGGAGTTTAGGGTAATTTATATATACATACTACAAACAAAATTAAAAAAATATTTAAGGAAAATCATTTTTTATAACACTAAAATCTAATTAAGATTTATAGACGATGGAGTCAAATTAAACCTTTGAATGTTTACCTAAAAACTTGAATATATTTTAAGTAGACATGGACATGTTATTTTCCTTTTAGATTATAGTCAAACTAAGTTTTCAATTAGGATATTTTTTTACTGCTCCTTACAGCAATTTTTTAGTGCAAAAATTTTAATTTGAAAGCTGATGTGAATATTATAAGCATACCCTTTTTTTTAAAAAAATTGAACAGTTGCTTTCTTAAAGCTATTATATCTTAATAACTCTATATGTAAAAATTAGTTTTTCGCTAAAGAAATTTTTGAAAAACAACAAAAAAGCAGTAGCGTAACATAATTGTATTATGCTTTGAATTAGGGGTGTCAATTTCGGGTCACGGGTCGGGTTCGGGTCGACCCTAACCCGACCCGAGTAGATAAACGGGTCGGAAATCTAAACCCGGACCCGACCCGGCAGGTTGCCGGGTTGAACCAACTCGACACCAGAAGGCTAGCTGCGGGCGGGCGCGGACGCGGGCGACTTGGCTCGAATGCGAGCGGGCTGGAGCGGCAGAGCAAGCGGGTGTGTGAGCACAGACGCACCCGGGCGGGGCGCGCGGGCAGCCGCAGTGGGCACACGGACAACCGCACAGGCAGCCTCGCGCGCGGTCGCGTGTTGGCAGCGCGGTCAGCTTCGGTGGGCGCGCGGGCAACTGCTTGGGCAGGGGGCGGGCAGGCTCGGGCAAGTCTCCGGGCAGCCAGACAGTCATTTCAAACGAGTTTCCGGGTTGACCCGGCAACCCGTCAGGTCAACCTGAACCCAATCCGTTTTTCAAACAGGTCAAATCCAAGAACCTGAACTCGACTCCTTTTGAAAACGGGTCGGATCTAACCCGAAATTTCCGGGGCGAGTTTAGGTCGGATTTTCGTGTCGTGTCAAATATTGACACCCCTACTTTGCATAACAAAACAGTGAGAACGTTATTCCAAACAAACACTTAATCATTATAACAACTATGATCCACCTAAAATGATTTTATTTGCGTGTATTTTTTAAGTATGGGGCTTCTCAAGATGTAAATATCACAAGTGTAGAATCCTATGACCTTCCTTTCGATCAGACTGACAACAATGGGCTACCTACTCAGAATTTCTATCAAATTATATATTGAAAATGATGACTTTGGATGAGTATCGATTGATATCGATTCAAATCTTATTTTTTTTCAGTCTCGACTGATTGTAACAGTTTAATTCTACAGAAGAAATCTATACTTTCACTCAAAAGCCATTAAAGTTTGAAAGAGACTTTTGTTAAAGCGGTTGAGCATTAAATTCTACTAATGAGATTTCAGCAAATTTTATGAGAGTGGTAACTTTAATCCTTGAATACATCAAGGGAATTGGTATATATACATTGGCACCTTCAACTGGGAATTGTTATATGTACATTGGCACCTTCAACTTCTTGAGAGTATGGAGGTTAGAACAAAATCAGTCGTGGAGAAAGTAAGAGATAAGGTAGCTGCAAACTTCATCGGCTATGAAGTTGCAGGGCATGTGATAATGTTTTATTGAAAATCGAATTGAATCGGCAGGTTCAACCAATTCAATCATGAACCGATTGGGTGGCCGATTCGATCCAGCTTACAAAACCAGCAAAAATCAACAGTTCAACCGGTGAACTGCTGAACTAGTCTGAGTTGGAAAGAACCGGCTGATTATATATATATTTATTTTAATTAAATTTTAAATAATATATTTTAGTTTTTAAATTCTTTTAACTTTTTTAAATATTTTTATTAAATATGATAATTAATAACAATATTTTACATAATGTGTTTAATAAAAAGTGTAAACTTCATATTATATAAAGGCTTAAAGACAACTACCTCAAACTCCTCCTAAGATACAAGACTAGAAAAGCTGTATGAATAATTTAGAATATGAATTTGAGCTTAATTGGGCTACAAATTTGGGCAATATATATGATAAATTAAATATAATGTGTATTATAAGAATTCATAATATATTTAATTATAAATATATTATTCTTAAATGATATATTTATTTATAAATTTTTAGCATATTTTCTTAAAATTTTATAAATATTATTAAATGCTCATATATTTATATTATATTATATTAATTTTCTTAAGTTTTAATAATATTATTAATTATTACGTCATCCGGTTTGACCCCGATTTGAACGGTTGAATCGTGAATCTCTCATTCTTTCGGTTCGTTGTCCGATCTAATTCTCACAACCTTGATTTAATGATGTGAGAAACAATGTGAAGACTTCTTATGCATGTTTGTAGAGAAAAAAAAATTCCTTAGATTAATATGGATGTTATGTTAATCGTATCTAATAGCCCAGATTACTACTCATGAGAAGCTATAAATAGTGATCTAAAGCATGTTGGTGAGATCTTTTGATTTTGATGAAGTTTCTTCTTTCAAAATTTGATCTTTTAGCACTTGACAAACGCGAATACTTGATTTCAAGAAAGCCATCTCTACTTGTATTTACATGAGATTTGAATAATTGTGTCAACACTTTCTTCAACATTTGCCTAACATTAGGTATTATTCAGAATCATAGCTAAACAATCAGCTATTTTCTCCCCAACCACCTTATTTAATACCAAAACCAGCCAACAAAATCTGTGGCACCCTTCAAGATACAACTAATCAGAAGTGGAGCTATACCCCCTTTCATTTTTATGTTGATCTTTCATCAATAGCTTCATTTATATCTAACACATGACTTCTCTAAAATTCTATCAAATACTCCAACAACAATAACATCAAATCTTTATCCCACTCCGTGGGGTTGGCTACATGAATTATTTTTCTCCATGGTGTCCTACTAAGAGTCAAATTCTCATTTAAATCTAATAAAGAAAGACCATTTCTAATATTTTATAACCAAGTCTTTTTTAGGTCTACCTCTACCTTTCTTAACATAAGCCAAATCTAATACACCTAGTTTCCTAACTAGGTCATCAGAAGGCTGTCATTTTATGTGAACAAACCATCTAAGGCAATTCTCTATAATCTTATCTTCTACTGGAGCTATTCCAACCTTTCACGTATATGCTCATTTCGCATCATGTCTCTAAGAGTAAAATCAATCATCCACCTAAGCATTCTAACCTTTGCAATAGTTAACTTAATATTATGCTTCTCTTTTAATGACCAACATTCTGTGCCATAAAGCATTGTAGGCTTCACCACCATCTTATAATTTCTCTCTTAAGTTTGAGGGGAACTTTTCTATCACACAAGAAATCCGATGTATACCTCCGCTTTAACCATCCAACTTGAGTTCTGCTGATAATATCTCTATCTATTTTGTCATCACGTGTACTCCTATTATGACTTGATTGCCCAAAGTCACAAATTCCACCACAAAATCTATTACTACTAAAATTACACTCCACATATTCGATTTTAAATCTACACAAACGAAAACCTTTAGACTCTAAGGTTGACCTCCATAATTCAAGTTTACCTTCAAAACCCTCTCTAATCTTATCAACAAGAAGAATATCATCATCAAAAAATAATCATAAGGGTACAACCTCTTGCAAATGTCTAGTGAGAACATCCATGACTAAAGTAAAAAAAGATACAAACTTAAGGTTGATCTTTGATGTAATCCAACATAAATTGGAAAATACTTAGTCAAACAACCTTATGTTTGAACTCAAGTAATAGCTTTGACATACATATCCTTAATAAGTTGAATATAAGCATTATTAACCCATTTCTTTTTAAAATCTCTCCATAGCACTTCTCTTGGAACCTTATCATAATTCATAAGCTTTCTCTAAATCAATAAATATCATATGTTATGATTATTTAATAAGTTTTATGCTGGCTATCGACTAGCTAACGTAATCCTTCCGTTTTGGCATCCAAGATTTGGGATCTAACCATGGAAGTGTTAAAATTAAAAAAAATTAAACACATAATACTATTAATACTTGTGCGACTGTGCCCACATTTTTCATGAGGAGACAGCAACATGTGCAAATGACTTAATTTCCCATATCAAACAAGCAACTTTCCAAAGACAGACAAGCATGCAATCAATTCTGCGCAGAGATTTTTTTTTTCTTTTCCTTTTTTCTGTTATCTGAAGAGACATTTAATACAGTATAATGATGGGCTTCTTGTGGCCTTAAGCATTTTTGCCTGCTTCACCTTCAACCTATAACACCCACACATAGTTCAGAGATATGCTATATAAACACATAACCTAACAAGACCTATGCATCTACATTCCTCTCAAGTAAATTAGCTATCTGAGAGTTAGCTTGAAAGGATAATCAACAAGCATGATCAAGGGATTTCTTTATCATGAGCTCGAGGCTGATGTACCAGCTGATGATCTGTGGGAGGTCTATGGCACTATTCGACTCGCTAAGGTTGTTATGGAGTTGATTCCTCATGTAATACTTAAGGTAGAAGTGGAGGAGGGAGATGGTGGTGTTGGAACCATTATACGCACTTCTTATCCACCAGGTGCTGTATCCCTTTTCCTAGAAAACTAATTTTCATAACCAGTTTGTAACTACAGAAGAATTTAAGAGTAAAATATAAAAAACTTTTCATGTTAACAGAATCATCAGGTCCTAAGTACAGCAAGCAGAAATTTGTGAAGGTAGACAACGAAAAGCATGTAAAAGAAATACAAGTGATAGAAGGAGGACTAATTGGACTGGGCTTCAGCTCTTATCTTATTCATTTTGAGATAATAGAGAAAGAGAAGTCTATTTCCATCATTAAATCTAGTATACTCTATGAGCTTAAAGATGACCATATCGATGTTATTTCTCTTGCTTCCATTGTTCCCTCAGTGCACGTCGCCAACTCTGTTGTCAAGCATATTAAGGAGAGCAAGATTTGATTAATTAGTTATTTAGGGTTTAGGTTGCCATTATAATATGTGGCTTGTATTGTGATTGATTATGTATGTGGTGGTTTGTTGATCAATATGTCGACCTCATTAATACTTTGGAGAAGGCATCTGTATGATGTTGTGTATGTAATTAAGCCGTGTATGCAGTAATCAACTTATTACTGAAGGCGTGTTAGGAGAAAGCTAAGTTAAGATCCTTAAGGATGATTGCTGTATGAGTGTATGATAAGTAACCATGTTTATAGTAAATAAGCCAGCAAATGGACCACTTATTGTATTATTTTTAGTAGACTTAAATGCTACTTATTTCTGTTTGGGAGAAAACTTAGTTTCATTTGGGGCGGCTTTCTTATTACTTCTTAAAGCGACTTTTTAGTACAAAAATTTTACTAGAGAGCTGCTTTAAGAAATAGTAAGAAAACCGTCCCAAACGAAACCTTAATTTGTCTGCCTAATCAAGTATTTATCAGCAACATTATTTATTTATTTTGGAGACGTAAATATCATAAGTGTAGCTTTATGACCTTTCTTTTAAACACACTGGAAACTTACTCAAGAGTGGCCATCAAATTATATATTGAAATTGATTGGTTTAAGTTTAAGTGATTTAAATCCAATTTCAATGAAACTTACTAGTTTGGTGCCCCAATCAAGTCCACTACAGCTTTTTGTCCTGAAGAAAGGGCTTTCAACAGCTCAAACGCAATCCGATATGGGAAGAATTCAGTTAGATACATCACTCTGATAACAGAACATCTTCAAGGGCTAAATATCCATCCATGGATCTTTTTAAGTTCAAGGTTGTGGAAAAAATTCATCTTATCTGCAGATGAAAATAGATTAATAGCATTGTGAAGAGAGCAACATAGAAAGTTTGAAAATACAAGGAAAACTTGCAACAATTTCACTTATCATGTGTGTGCTGAAAAGCAAATGATATATTATGCTGTCGCCATTTGGTAATCACAACAGCTTCCTTATCTTCAAGTGATCAGTTAAAAATTAAAATACATGATCCTCAACCTTTTGCTGGGAAAGTAGTCCATGAATTGAATTTTCAAGACGAGCAACTTCAGGACGATTTTAAAATTTAAACATTTTGGCAGATATCATTCTCAGCATTGAGGATTCTCTTGTTCTGTGTGAGTCCAAGGCTGTGGTTTTCTTTACAACTGGACCATCTTGAGTTCCTATTGTCACCACCCTTCCACAGCTTTGCAATCAACATTCTTAGGAGGCTCATGAAGTATGCGACAAATGCTGCTAGAACATCCCTGCATGAAAAAATAATGGTTAATGATTGCATGAAAAAATAATGGTTAATGAAAGAGTGAAGTCGCGATTACAAGAAAAGCCATTGTATCATTAGTAATGATATGTCCTTGAAAAAGTAATGGTTCTATATTAGTCCCAATAATCCAATTGAGAGCACTACGATTTGTGCTTCTACGCATCTCCAACAAACATATCTAAACTTCAAATCTACATCTACACTTCCATTATCCCATAAGAATATAATGATTCTACACCAATCTTGAAGGCAATTGCCTCAATCCATGTCCCTTTGATTGTCAAAAGGACCAAAAACGTCACAATCAAAGGAAGAAAATATACTTACCCCATGAAATAAAGACTTTTCACATAACTTCCTGTGGGACAAACAACATGATGTCATTGAATAAGAGATCCCCTTAGGGGCCATTCGTCAATGGGTCCATTGTGATTCTTCCTAATTTTCAATATTCAAATTGGGTCATCTTATTCCTGTGTTTCAAGATGTTACTATGGATGCTTATGACGGATCCAATGATCTATAAGAGAATATGAAATATTATCAAATTATTATGCATATTCTACGAACTACGAATTCTCTCTTCTGCCAAGTACTCCCCATAATGCTCCCATCCTTGTAGTGCCATCAACACATTTATCAAGTTGCCTAAGCTCTTCTCATTAATAGAAGAATTATTAAGGATTCCTTTCATTTCCTTTTATTCATCTATTATTCTTTAAAATGATGAAGAAGCTCTAAAAGATAACTTAAGATTTTCAACAAAGGCCCAAAAAAATTCTAAAAAATGGCACAAATTTCCTCAAGGGAGCCTTCCTTAGATGACTTTGACAAGGATCATTTAATTCGATCCTAATGTGAGAAATGGTCCACAATTATGCAAAACGCATCCATCATATTGAGGTTCAAATTGTTGCCAGTGAGGCAATCGATGCCCAAAGACAATGATTTTCTTAATACTCCAACAAAAGGAAGTGTTGACCTCTAAGCATTAACCCAGCAGGAACAAAAAAAAAAAATCAAATTAAAATACCTGTAAAACCGCTGGATCCTCGAATCATGCCGAGATCGCATCGATTCGGCGCCGTTCGCATCACTTCCCTGCAAACCCGGCGCAAATCCTGCTCAAAACCAGCGATCTCGCCTCGACCGCGCTCCATCTCCGCGTCTATAAAATGAAGAGCTAGAGGCTTCTCTTGGCCAGTTCGTTCACAGAGCCGAAACTCTGCTTCTCTCCGACTCTTCCTCCCGTCAAACCCGAACTCCACTTCTCCGTCCAACCCCGTCCAGAGAGCAGACCGAGCTCCGATCCTCCCTCTATTTCCACAACCAGAGCCGGCCGAACTTCCCCAGCCCGAGCTCCTCCTGCTCCCGTCGCCTCCTCCCGTCGAGCCCGGTCCCAAACAGAGAAAGAGAGAAAGAGAGAGAGAGAGGAGAGGTCTATATACCCGAACTCCTCTACCTGTTGCTGTCTCCGATCCATATAGCCGAACTCCTCTCACGATCCTCTGCTCCAGGCCGATCCACCACTGCAACCTGAGAGCTCCACTTGGCCGATCCCTCTCACCCGAAAGCCTCAGCTCTACCCGATCTCTCCTCTTACCCGTGCCCTATCTCCACTTAAATAAACCCGACTCACTCAACTCAGTCACTCAGCCTCAACTCACCCACTCAGCCTCAACTCACCCTCATTCACTCCCCAACTCAGCAACTCAGCTACCTAAAACCTAAGTCACTCAGCTCACTCACTCACTGACTCAGCCAACTCACTCACCCCCTTTACTAGGTATATGTAATCTTTTTTATTATTATTATTTATTTTTTTTATTAAATCAATTTAAATATAATTAATTATTTTTTAATATAATTATCTATTATTTATTATAAGTTAATTATAATTTATTAGGTTTAATTATTACTAAATATTTTTAATTATAATTAATTAGTAATTAATCGTGAATTAATCATAATTAATCAAATTATGATTAATAAACTTTTAATTATAATTAATCATTAATTAATTATATATTAGTTATAATTAAATAAATCTAATTATAATTAATTCTTCATAAATAATATTTAATTAGCATTAATCATAATTAATGATATTTAATTTTTTTTAATATATATATAAAAAAAAGGAGAGATTTCAAAAAGAAAATAAAAATGATTCTTTTCTCGACGCTTGCAACGAACCGGCAAACCCCCGAGGCGCTCACGTAGCGTTTAGGGTGGGAAACCGGTGCGAGGCTCGCGACGATTTAAGGATCCCTCTTCAAAGCTTGCAACGAGCCGGCAAACCCCCGAGGCGCTCAAGTAGCGTTTAGGGTGGGAAACCGGTGCGACGCTTGCGGCGAAGGGGATAAAAAAATGTGTTCTTTATTTTTATATAAGTACCCCCGAACGCCCACGTGGTGCAGAGGGGGGAAATCTGTATTTTTCTAACATGTTTTCTTCTTATAATCAACAAACACAAAACACCCTTAAATGCTCACGTAGCAGGCGGGGATAAAAAAATTCATTCGCGACCGCGGTGTCATTTTTGACACCTACCTGAAGCGCTCACGTAGCGTCGATGGGAATGGTTGCCTCTTGGTTTTTCCCCTAAACGGGGGAGACGCCGGGAGGCTGCCGAAATTTCATTTGAAAATACTGAGGACTTGGACAAATTTGAACTTTCATTGAACTCTCATTTGAACTCAACGAGACTCCAAGGACTTTGAACAATGCTTTGACAATAACATAAACTCAAAATCGAACTCAAATGACAAAGAACTTGGTGCAAAGAACTTGAAACTCGTACTTGCGGACATCAAACAAGAACAAAGAATTAGAACTTGATTCGAACATGAAGCCGATAAGGCTTGGACTTGAGAATGATACAAGAGAACTTTGATGTGGACTTATGAACTTGAACTATAATAAGACTTGACTTTGAATCTCATGTGATTCAAAAGAGCCATTTGAACTCGAGAGGACTTGAGTTGGACTATAGAAGACAAAGCTCAAACTTTATGAGACAGCATGGAACTCATTTCTAAATCAAGTGATCAATGATCTTAAAATCAAACTTGAATCAAGCAATAAGTATTGGACCCAAGTGAATAGATACAAAGGTTGTACTTGAACTCAAAATGAATAGAAGATTCATATTGAAGCTTCGTCGGACATGGACTTGGACTTGGGCAAGATTTGTGCATTCAAACAAACATAGATGAACAAATGAATTTGTGATACAATTTGTTTTCAAACAAAGGCTCACACATAAAGTCACTACAAGCTTTGGTGGCAATGATCCAAAGCATTCAAATGAACTGAGGAAAATCGACATGTTCAATCATCAATTTACAAGAAAGGATAAAGAATTTGCAAGTGAAATTTGTTTGCAAGCAACAAATAAGTTCCATAAACATTAAAAGGAAACATACAATGATTGCTGATGAATGTATGTGAGAAAATTAGCAATGGTTGTAGTCATCCCGACAGTCAACAATAAATCTATAAATACACACATCAATCTCTTATAGATTATTGAGATCCACATGCAACGAGTTCAACGAATCATTAGCAAACACAAATGGAAGGCATGTGGTAAACACAACTCACAACCATGGAGCTATCATGCAAGTGGATGTATTCATCTCCTTCAAGAAGAAGAATCAAATAGGCAACAAATACAACAACTTTCTTGCAAATATAGATCAAATCGAAAGGATAACAATATGCTTACAATCAGGTGTATGAGGTTCTCAGCAGAAGTTGAGAAAGTTTCATGTTGATCGAGGTGCAAATGCCAACAAACACTCAAAATCCATACACAAGTGAATAAAGAAAGATCTGCAATACATACAAATCCTCTACGAATACAAATGTATGTACAACATCCATCCATGGGTAGATGCATAAAGACTACAGTAAATGCAGTATCCTGTAGTCAACTTCAGTCTAAGGATGAATACATCTACCTCCAACAGTAGTAGCTGTATTGTAAAGACCAAAATCACAGCAGAATGCATAAAGAATACAAGCTCCTACGAGCTTCTACAACCTAAGGTAGGAGATTAGTTGGTGCACTATAATCCACCTAAAAAAAATCAATAAATAGTGCACGACAGTCTACCTGTACGAAGCAGCGGACGACTCTATCCAGAAGCTGCTACGCCACGCCACCGGATCCACAACTTCTATGCAAGCGGACAGAAGGCGTCTACAAATACTTTCAAAATACCCCTGCACGTGCACCATAGTTTGTATACACGTAGGTACACTAAAAGGGGTAAAAACAATCAAAAACCCGCATGGGCCCCGGCGAGCGTGTTATTGGTACACACGTGACGTCTAGGGATGCTGCGCGGGTGTTGACCTCGTTTTTGTCTTGATTCGCCATCGATTGGGTTTGATCGTGTTGATCGAGCCTCGTCGAGCTTGTTTCGATTCGAATTGATATTAATTTGATTTTGATTTATTTTATCCTATTTTATTGAACTAATTTTGGTCGAGTCGAGGCGAGCTCGAGTTGACCTGGATCGAACCAGACCTGACTCGATTTTGAGCTTGATTTCTTCCCTTGAGTGTAGCTAAATCTTAATCAAAGTTTGATTGACTTTCCAAGCCAATTTTGATCCTGCATTCTTGATCCGATGGCTCGTATCTCCCCACTCTCCCTCTCGTGCCCTAACTAAGGCGAAATCCTCCATCTCACGAGGGAGATCTGGAGTTCCCAAGGCAAGCGGCGGCTCTCTTTTCTTCCTCTCTCGCACGACCTCCCTCTCCTCCCCCCATTTTTCTGGGTTCGCACAGGAGCTCCAGGCGGAAGTCTTCCCCCGTGGGGTTTTCTCGGGCTCGTCCAGAGCAAGAGCGGAGGCCCCGCCCTTTTTCCCCTTCTCGGTCTCCTGGCTCCAAGAGTTCACCGAGTCTCCCAGCCGACTTCGCCTTCAAGACCGAACCCAATGATCCGGCTACGCCTCCCCAGCCGAGCCCGAGCTCCCGCCGCCGCTCTCTCTCTCTCCCGAGGCTCTCTGCATTCGCACAAGCCGAAGCCTCCCTTGCCTTAGCCGAAGCCCGACGCCCTCTCGTCTCCCCTCCTCTCGAGCTCTCATTTGTGAAGCCCGAAGCTGATCGAGATCCCCATCCCCTGCTTCTTCTCTGTCCGTGAGATGCTCGAGCACTAGGCGAGATCCCCTTTCCCTCTCAGTCTTGCACGACCCAAGTCGTGGGCTACCTACTCGTTCGAGCCCGCCTCCAGCGACGAAGCCCAAGAAGTGTCGCAAGCTTCAGGCGATCTCGGACATGTCGCCTCGTCCGATGGTAGCCCCCGCCGAAGCCCTACACTCGCCTCCTAGCAGCCAAACTCTGCTGCAGGACTGAAACCGACGACAGCCACTTGAGCTCCATCAATCGAACCTAGCACATGGACTGTCCCAAGCTTATCCACTGTTCAAAGTAAGTATTTCCTTCTTCTTTCCCTTCTTCCCTCTTCTTCCTCCTATTTCTTTTGTTTTTTTTTTTTTTCTCTTCTTCTTTTGCTTACTCTTCTTTTCTTATTTCTTATGCTTCTTTAATAAAAATAAATAAATGCGTCTTTAGTGAGGTTCTCCATCATATATTTTTCTTCATGCTTATTCTCAAAATCTTACCTATTTGGAATGCGTTTTGGCTGGTAAAATGAAGATTAGTCGGCTTGAGTTTAGAGAAATAAATGAAGGTAATGTACCCATGAGTTAATCATGATGGTTATTTTCTTATTGCTTAAGTCTGATATGAGCATTATACTTGACTGCTTCTTCCATTTTTTCTGTCTTGAGAGCTTTTAACGGCAAAGTGAATGAGAAAATTTGTTATAGCATTGTTTAGTGGAAGTTATGTTCTTCCTATTACTCATACCATGAGGATTAAAATCATAACTTTGTGACTATCTATGTTAGCCTGATGGAATTTTGAATTACTCCATAGAGATTCGTTCACTATTTCGTGCATATATTTGTATCCAGATCACGTCATGAGTAATGGTTATATATAAGATATCTACCTAGTTTTATAGTTGAACCATTCACAATTAATATATGTGTAGTGGATTGCTTTCTTTGTGCGTGATCCTATCAATGCAGGCATGTTTGGAGAAGTTATAGGTGGTGTTGTAATATAATTCTACGGAAGTTATGTTATACCCTCCCTTAGATATTGCATGCTATCTATTTTGATCAAATGCCCTAAGGATGTTATGTCCTTTATTCGTTTGTTTTTCTTTTGAGTATCATTTACGTAAGGTCCTAACATTTGAGTGGCTATTTACCTCGTGATCTTATTATGATGTTGTTGGCCATCACTCTACGAATATGAGCGAAGAGAAATGGAGTGTGCATAATACTCATGTTTTTTTTTTTATTCTCTTGAAAAGGTTGGTGACTATACCAAAAGTGAATGAATGCTTGGAATATGCAAAATTGTACTTAGTCTCTATTAGCTAATCTCTCATTCGATGACATGCAACGAGAAGTTTGGAAATTTATTGGTAGGTTTTGAGAGCTGCTTTATATCAGAAACTTATTGGTGAACTTTGAGGATTGTTGCAAAGCGCTCTGTAGTAAGAAAATCCTAAGATTTGCTCGAAGTCGGAAACTTTTTCTTTTCTTTTTTTTTTTTAGCTTTATTTTACATTGGGAGACTTTGTAATTCACTCCTCTTTGTGAGAATGTTTCATGATGCCTTATATTTCGATTTCAAACATGCTTTGGATATAACTTGGAATGACTCTATTGTGCTGGGAAGTGACGCATATTCTATGTTGGAACAAGTAGGACTCTTTGAGAGCATAGTTCTTGATTTGATGATCATATATATAGGTTAGCTAAATCTTTAGTGCCTTGAGTAACAGTTGTATTAATAGGTATCCATGTTGTTCTTTATTGCTTATGAAGATGTGTGCAGATTTAAGCATGGAGATGTTTCTTTCATAAATAGTTTGGGAGGATAATTACATTGTGCTGAAATATCTCTTTGGAAGAATTATATTGTGTGGAAATATTGTTTAATGAGTTACAAAGTGTTTAATTTTATCTCTTATTCGTATGGGATACTATTGATTGGGAATGTGATCATCTAAAAAAATGAGCATAAAGATTTTGTAATTTTCTTTTATAGACATTCATGATTGCTTGACTTGGAGAAATATAACTTTGGCTTTCACCCTCAAACATGTATGCTCCATCAAGATGGGTTTTTTTTTTTGGGAATGTGAAAGATGATTTAGTATGTGCTCAAAATGCAATCTATGAACTTTAAGAACAAGTTTCTTGCATTTCTTTAGTCACTGGATGACTATAAGTTTTTGGAGAGAAATGATTTTCATTTATTTTGTTTATCCTTTCGTAAGCAGTTAAGTTGAAAATCATGTGCTATATGGTTATCTATACTTAAAACAAGCAAGTTGGTAGTAATAATCTCATGTGGTGATTGGAGAGATGGAAATGGGAACAATATTTCGCATCAAATAGAAGTTGTTGGAAAGTGATTCATATTATGATTGGGGCATTGCTTCTAACATTTCGGAGAAGTGAATTAGCTCCAGAATCTCCTTCTTCTTATTTGTATTTGGCTCAAGATGGATTGAAATAAAAATGGCTAGATTTCCTTGTGCTCTCATGGATACTTGGTAGCATGCAACATAGAAAATAGAGAATTTGCTAAAGGGTCTTTTGAATCGTTTTATAACTTAAAGGCTTTTACGATTTATCTTATATATCAAAAAAATTTCATGATTTGTTTTGTGATTAGAAAGTTCTACAAGCTATTTTACGTTGAAAGATTTTATGAAAGATTTTGTGTTGGAAAAGATTTGTGAATGTTTTATAATAAAAAAAATCTCATGAAATCTTCTCGTTAGAAGACTTTTCATGAATTTTTACCCCACACTAAATATAAGAAGCACTTGATTGATTTTGTGTCAAAAGGGAGTTTTTCATGTGTTGTTTTCTTTTTGATAAGGGGCTTTATGTGTTGTTTCTTTTCGGGGAATTTTTCATAAGATATTGCTTTGGGGTCGAGACCTTAATGAGGTGAATTTATGTCTAGATTTTTCTTATCTGGATGAAGTGATTTATTTTGCATAGGTTGTGTCCCTTTCATTAATGTTTGTTTCTAGATATAGAATTGGAAGAATGTGGTAGATATAGAGTTTGGAAGAATGTGATAGATAGAAAGAGATGTTTTAAGTCTAGTTTTGGGAATTTGAGTTTCCTTTGTTGCTTTGAGCTCGGTAAGGAATAGTTTGTGTAGTCGAGTCGCGTCCATATCAAGTGTTGTGTTTAGAGCGTGGGGACAGTAAATGGCATTAAAACCCCTTCTCTCCTATTCATTTTACATTGAATAGGAGTGAAGGGTGTTTTAGGGATATGCTTGACTTCGAAGAAGCATGTCCAATAACAAAATGCCCACATTCCTTTATTATTTTGTCTTCTCATTTCTTCCTCTCCTTTTGGTATTTTGTAGCTTTTGTTCTTCTTGCATTTCTACTACTCTCCTACTTATTGTCTCATTTCACTTATAGATCACTAAACCTATTAATACATGTATGAATATCTAGAAGGGTTAGAAAAATATCTCCTTTCATTCCCCATAACACTAGTGACACCTAAGGACAAAAATTAAGGACTGAGTCTTAGATAACATAGACTTAGGGTGCATGCTCCTTATAGGATAGAGACATCAGAACATAGAAAATTTATTGACACTTTTTTCTAGGTTTAGCGTGCCTTAATCTGTTAATAACGGACCAATCGAATCAATCATAATCCAGCTTCTAAAAGTGTATCAGAACATTTTATTCTTAATCCAACCTTAATTAACGAATATAACTACTAAACTGCAAAATTCAAATCAAATTTAACTGATCCCCTAAACAACCCCTAACCAACCTAAAAGCCTTAAAAGATATAGATTAAATTAGGAGAGCAAACCTAAACTAAAATTAGTCCAACATAAAATACTTATAAAATAAAAGCTTTAATCAAACACACTTATTATTAATAACACACTTAGTCTAAAACACCTCTAATATTAAATCAAGTGAATCAAAACCTAACCTAAACTAAATGAGTCATAAAGAATTTATCAGGAGATTTCATTATAACCCAAAGCCTTCTAACTCACCTAAAACTCAATCAAACCTTAAGTTAATCTTTTAAAATCAATGAACAAACCCCCCTAATACATAACAACCACTCCAAAGATGAAGTTTATTGGATGGACTACTCCGGGCTGCGGGGCTAAGTGTCCTAAGGAGGCCTGGTTCCTCGAGCCTGGTGGCACAACGCCACGAATGGATTCAATGGGGTGTTAGAATTTAAAACTAATTTCTTAATTGGTTTAAGTCAAACCCTAATTGATGATAAATCACTTAATATACATCCTCTTTTTCTAATTTACAACCAACATAATAATTAATCAAATCTTAAAATAAAAATCTCTAAAATCAATCCTAAAGTACTAATATTTAGACTTAAACCAAAATCCTCCTTCTGCCCTTCAACAAATCAAATGAAAGCAACTATAATTAAACTCCCCTACATAGGTCATATCCAAAACCATACACTGTTACATATACCTAGGCTGGTTTAGTTAAGACACTACTTTTAGCTCTTGGTTAGGCTCACATTTCCTCCTGTTATTCGATGTTTGCTATATACACATGTTCTATAAATGCAATTATTAAATTTCCTGTTAGCTGTATTTAATTTCCTATTAGTTATATTTTTATTAGTTACCTGCATTTCTTTTCTGAATGGCATCTACGCTCATATATATATTTCTCTGTTATATTTTCTTGCGAGGTACATTGGAGCTTAATGATCGGGAACTAAACGAGACCGTTTGCTTATAAGCTTTTTAAGTGGCAGCGCCACATACAGTCAGGTATAATTTCTGCAACTTGTAAAGTAAATTTTTTTTTAATTATATATCGAAATTGCTTCACATCACACACTGTTTGTTGATAGGTATTCTAGCATGTTTAGGTAGCCAGCCTTAGGTTAGTTCACTGACGAAGCTTTGGCCCTATAGGTCAAAGCTTGACCCCCTTCTGTGAGCCCTAGAGACCATTAGGGTCATTTAGGCCTGTAGAGTAGGCCACCTACTTGTGCCATTGGGCATCGTTGTTTTCCCACACGAAGTGGGCATCGCTAGGATTTTGGCCTTTTCCAGTTTTGGGTACGATACCCCCCCCCCTTTTTCTTTCTTTTTTTCTGTGAGCCTTAGAGACCATTAGGGTCATTTAGGCCTGTAGAGTAGGCCACCTATTTGTGCCAGTGAGCACCGTTTGAATGCTTTTCTGTGCGGGTACCTTGCCTGGAGGGTATCCTTAGGGTGTGTTTATTTACTTTTTCTGCACTCTGAATGTCATGCATGCATTTGTCTTTACACACCTTACCTCACATTATGCTTCACTTACATACATGCATCACATCAATAGATCTAGGGATATTTCGTATCTGTTTCATGCATCATACATGGCGCTAGGTACATTCTTTTGCATATTGTAGAGTCCCTGATTGAAATCTTTTAAATTACAAATCCTTTATTTCCTAGGATAGAGCCTTTCTATCTTGTATATATATAGGGCGATTGATTGTGTTTAGGATGTTAGCTGGCAGCTCACTCCAGGCAAGCATAAGTCCAGGTTGTACACCCCTCAGTGTGTCTCCTTTCATCTATGTTTTGAGTCTGTCGTTTCTCTTAGGATAGTAATCTGGTCTTTGATCTTCTAAACTCAAAATTTTAATCACATCTTTATCCATTCAAAAATGTCTAATCATCACTAAGGGTAAATAGAAGAGACTCTTTGGAATTGAACTTAAGAACTCTTTTTGTGCATCAAATCAAGAAGTGAATAATACACCATCCTTAATCGAGAGTTTTCTTAGATCGAGGTCTAAGATGTAATTAACTACGGGGGCTTGCGCCCGTAGGAAATCGATCCCCACAATCAAATAAACCCCATTCGAGCTGATGTGTCGAATGGGGGAAATCTCGTGAATTTAGGGTTATATATATTATTATCCATCGAGGTTGGTAAGTGAAAGTCGCTATCCTCCATGGCTAATCATATCTATAACTCCATCTGCTCTTCCATCGGCCTGCTTGTGTCGATCGTAAAGGTCTACGACCATTTTGTCCTACGGGATAGTGTAGTCGTATTCTTTATATTCGAACCCCACGAGCGGAATCCTTTCGGAGACCCACAGATTTCTGGCGACCACGGTGGGACAGGTTTCTCTCTCCATCTTTGGATGTTGTATTATTCATTTCTGTAGGTAATCCTAGTTTGGTGCCTAGTTTGAGTTCATCTTTTCTACTCCAGTATCTTCTCTTAATCCTTAATGAAGGTTAGATCATTTTAATGTATAAAGATTTAATTAAAATTTTGAGTTTATTATATCATTGTTTTTAATTCTCAAATTCAAATTCAGATCAATCTATTTCAAGCCAATCTTATTCAAATCAAAATTTCAATATCTATCAATTCCTAGTTGGAATTCTTTTAGACTTAATTTTGTTTCATATCATTTCAAACGAATGTCCATATTCCATCTTTGATTGCATGATTCATATTTGACATAAACTTCAGTCCTGAACATCTCTCTTGTTTGAACTCTTTTAGACTGGGTTTTGATTCATATCAGTCCAAAGAGAAATTCAATTGTTATTTTTAATGGAAGGGTCCTTAAATCTGACATATACGAATTTTTCAAAAGAAAAATTTAATTTGAGAAAAATTTGAAAGTTTAAAATACAAGATAAAACTTTGAAGGAAATTTCTTTTAGAGAGTAATTGACTTGTTTTCCTTAATAAAAATTTATCTACTTTTTTATTTAAAAAATGAAGTAAGTGTTGGATGACTCCTTTAAACACTTAAAGAGAATTTCTTTTAATGATCCATAAAAAGAGCATGTCTCTCCCTCCCATTCCTTGTGTGGGATGATTTCATTTTTGAACTCAAATCTATATCAAAATGAAATTAAATTTAGAAATGAAAATTTTCTCCGTTAGCTTGCAATTTTCTATCTCATAGGTGTCTTTTGCATGCTTATGAATTTAATTCAAAATTTTCTTAATTAAGTTGTTCATTCTTATCATCGGACCGAGTTTGCTTTGTGAATTGTTCTTCCTTACATAAGGGAGTGAGTTTTCTTCTCTTACGTTTGGAAGATAATTTTACAACTGAGAAAATATTTTCTTAGAGATTTAGAAAGGAAGCCAATTACAAGAAATGAAAAGATGCGCAAAGCGCCAAAAGTGGAAGATGCACAAAGTGTATCAAAAATGAAAAGATGTGCAAAGCACCAAAAAGTAAAGATACACAAAGTGTATCAAAATTGAAAAGAAGCACAAAGTGCCAAAAAATTACAAAGCAGGCATAAAATGAGCCTAAAATAAAAGTGTAAATGGCTTTCCTTTCTTGGAAATCTCTAAATCTCAGAAAACTCATGTGTCCTTTGATATTTTTGATACTTGATTTTGAAAATGATGAATTTGGATTCATTGTTATGCATTGACATTCTATTAGACATAAAAGTATTCTTCATGCAAGAAGACAGAGAAAATTCAATTTCTTTATCTAATTTAAATCTTTTTGGATTAGATTTTAATTCAAACAATGCTTATCTAAGGGAGAGAACCCAGTTTAGCTTGTAGGGAGCTTGACTTGGGTTAGCAAGTTTTAAATCCCTAACCTTTTCGGGTTTAGATGGAGTCAACCCACCTCTTACTGAATTTCAAATTTGGTTCCACTTGTTATTTTGATTGAGCCAAAACAATTAAGAGGTAAATATTTTATTTTGAGAAATAATACTCTTACTCTTTGATAAAATTTCTCCTCTTTGAAAAATTATTTGAATCAAATTTATCTCAACTAATTGGTGAGTGTTTGACTTCTCTTAGTGGCTCCACTATTGAGTACATTTAAATACTCACCTTGCTCTTTTGAAAAATTCATGTATGAAAATTTTCGGACCCCAACATTTGATTATAAATCATTCTTATGGACTGATGTGATTCTTCCCTTGATCGCACTCTCATTCTCTTTTGGAGCTTGGTTGTTTTGAGTTGTGATTATTTTGCTTACAAACAACCATTTGATGTGCATTTTATTCTCTTGATATCTTTTTGCCGCCATCTCTTGTTTGGGAGCCACTCTCCCATTCAAGTTGCTGGTTTTGTTCACCTGCTTGGGAGTCACTCTCCCATTCAGGTCGTTGTTTTGTTCACTTGTTTGGGAGCCACTCTCCCATTCAAGTTGCTGGTTTTGTTCACCTGC
The DNA here is from genome assembly GCA_022539455.1 of Dendrobium nobile. Taxonomy (NCBI): domain Eukaryota; kingdom Viridiplantae; phylum Streptophyta; class Magnoliopsida; order Asparagales; family Orchidaceae; genus Dendrobium; species Dendrobium nobile. The sequence continues at coordinate 3,634,274 of CM039726.1, forward strand.
TTGGGAGCCACTCTCCCGTTCAGGTCGTTGTTTTGTTCACTTGTTTGGGAACCACTCTCCCATTCAAGCTGTTGGTTTTGTTCACTTGTTTGGGAGCCACTATCTCATTCAAGTTGTTGGTGCTTCACTTGTTTTGGAAGTCATTCTTCCATTCAAGTTCTGATTCCATTGCTCGGTTGGGTTAATTCCCTTTGGATTTTTCTACATGTGATCGTTCTGTTGTGTCCTTTCTCATATTGGTGTCATATTATCTTTGCCTTGATTTTTCATGTGAGTATTCATCTTCATTCTATGTCATTCTTCCTCCACGGACAGACCCGTAGGAGAGATTTCTATTTGATTTCTGGTGGATTTCTTTGTTCAAGAGATCCCCTTTCGTCACTTCACTTCTCTTTTTTTCGCTCTTTGTTCCGCCGTTTCGAATATGGTCAGGCGAACATTGAGTAATCCTCATTCACCGTTTCGAATATGGTCAGGTGGATATTGGATCCTTTTTCTCTCTTTTGCCCTGCTGTTGCGAATGTGGTCAGGCAGGCATTAGACCCCTTTGGGGAGCTCTTTATTCGCTGTTGCGAATATGGTCAGGTGGATATTGAGCTGTTCTCATTCGCCGTTGCGAATATGGTCAGGCGAATGTTGAACCCCCTTTCTCTTTCCCCTTTGTCTTGCTGTTTCGATCTGGTCAAGCGAACATTGGGTTGTCCTCATTCACTGTTTCGATCTGGTCAGGTGAATGTTGGACTTTGTCTTTTGTCCCACCGTTGCGATTTTGGTCAGGTGGACATTAGACTTTCGGGAGGGCTCATTATTCGCTGTTGCGAATATGGTCAGGTGGATTTTGAGCCATTCTCATTCGCTGTTGCGATCTGGTCAGGCGAATGTGAACTCCCATTTCCTAGTTGAGAGAGCCCGACAGAGTCCCTGGGAGGCATTCCTCACTTCCTTCCTCTTCTTATCACCTCGACATATGCGTCGGGTGATTGTTGAGTGTACTTTCCTCTTTTGTCCCACCGTTGCGATTTTGGTCAGGTGGACATTAGACTTTCGGGAGGGCTCATTATTCGCTGTTACGAATATGGTCAGGTGGATTTTGAGCCATTCTCATTCGCTGTTGCGATCTGGTCAGGCGAATGTGAACTCCCATTTCCTAGTTGAGAGAGCCCGACAGAGTCCCTGGGAGGCATTCCTCACTTCCTTCCTCTTCTTATCACCTCGACATATGCGTCGGGTGATTGTTGAGTGTACTTTCCTCTTTTGTCCCACCGTTGCGATTTTGGTCAGGTGGACATTAGACTTTTCTTCGACCCTTTGTTTTGCCGTTTCGATATGGTCAGGTAAACATTGGGTCATCCTCATCTGCCGTTGCGAATATGGTCAGGTGGATGTTGGATCACTTTTGCCTTCTGTTCTGCTGTTTCGATCTGGTCAGGCAGACAGTCGTTTCCTTACTCTACTCTTGTTCACTGTTTCGATCTGGTCAGGTGAGCACCGAGTCTTTCCCCATTCACTGTTTCGATCTGGTCAGGTGAATGTGGGACGTTTCTCTTTTCCCTTCTGTTCTGCTGTTTCGATCTGGTCAGGCAGACAGTCGATTCTTTACTTTTCTTTACTCTTGTTCACTGTTTCGATCTGGTCAGGTGAGCACTGAGTTTTCCCCATTCACTGTTTCGATCCGGTCAGGTGAATGTGGGGCGTTTCTCTTTGTCCTTCTGTTCTGCTGTTTCGATCTGGTCAGGCAGACAGTTGACTCTTTACTTGTCTTACTCTCCATTCACTGTTTTGATCTGGTCAGGTGGATGTGGGATCCTTCTCCCTTTCTCTATGCTGCTGTTGCGATGTGGTCAGGCAGATAGGTGATTTCCTTATCTTTGATTATTATTCATTACCTCCCTATGATTGTGACTCTTTGCTATTTGAGATAATTTTCAAGTGATGGTTGAATTTGCTTCTTCTCGCATCGTCTTAGACATGTGTTCTAGGTGATCGTTGAGTCTTTCTTAGTTCTTTATATCACTACTTTGATTTTGCTCATATGAGCATAGAATCCCTTCCTTCTCTATTTTGCTGTTTCAGTATGAACATGCAGATAGTTGAGTTTCTTTCCTTGGTTCTTTCTCACTATCCTGGTTTAGTTAAGTGAATATTGAGTCTTCTTCGTTCGTTCTTTTGATTTGTCAGACGAATGTTGAGTTTCTTTTCTTCTTTTGTCCCACCATGTTTGCATGATTGAGTGATTATTATATGAATAAATGATTGTTGTATGACTATATGATCATTTGCATGATTTGATGAATGTTGGATGATTATATGAGCATATAATTGAGTGGTTATTACATGATCATGTGAATTATTGTATGATTACATGATTGCTATGTTATTATTTCATGATTGTTTGCTTATCGTGTGGTTTGGTAATCACCATGTAACTAAACAGTTATTATGTGATAGTGTGAGTATTATATGGTTGTGGTTATGACTTAACCATGTGTTATTAAATGACCGCATCACTATTGCATGATTAGATAGTTGCATTATTGTGTGATCATAATAAAGATTGCTTGATTATTGTAGAAGTGCATAATCATTGCATTGTTATATGTTATATGATTGTTGGTGACCATTACACAATCATTTGCTTATTATTATGTGGTTTGATATGATGATTATTGTATGTTTATTGTATGACTATGTGGTTATTATACGATTGCATGAAATGGTGCGACTTGATTATTGACTCATTGTTATATGATTAGTTGAATGTATTATGGTTATGTGATGTTTATTTGATTATATAATATTGTGATTTGATGATGCGACTGCTTGGTTGCATGATTATGTGATTGATATATAATTGCATGAGCATTGTGTAATTGTATGTTCATAACATGGTGGGACACTTGTTGCATGCTTGTTGTATGATTGCACGCTTCTTGATTCTCTTTAGCCAGTTGTAGGATTCTTCCTAGCGAGTCTTTCTATTTGATCGTAGGATTGCATCTTCCTAGCGAGTCTTTCTATTTGATCGTAGGATTGCATTTCCTAGCGAGTCTCTTTGGTTGATCGTAGAATTGCATCTTCTTGGTGAATCTTGTTCGTGGTTGTATCTCCTAGAGATAAGGAGGTCAACGCCAACACGAACGGTTCACCCATTGTTCACCGCACATGTTGGGGTGGAGTTTGTTGACCTCGTTTTTGTCTTGATTCGCCATCGATTGGGTTTGATCGTGTTGATCGAGCCTCGTCGAGCTTGTTTCGATTCGAATTGATATTAATTTGATTTTGATTTATTTTATCCTATTTTATTGAACTAATTTTGGTCGAGTCGAGGCGAGCTCGAGTTGACCTGGATCGAACCAGACCTGACTCGATTTTGAGCTTGATTTCTTCCCTTGAGTGTAGCTAAATCTTAATCAAAGTTTGATTGACTTTCCAAGCCAATTTTGATCCTGCATTCTTGATCCGATGGCTCGTATCTCCCCACTCTCCCTCTCGTGCCCTAACTAAGGCGAAATCCTCCATCTCACGAGGGAGATCTGGAGTTCCCAAGGCAAGCGGCGGCTCTCTTTTCTTCCTCTCTCGCACGACCTCCCTCTCCTCCCCCCATTTTTCTGGGTTCGCACAGGAGCTCCAGGCGGAAGTCTTCCCCCGTGGGGTTTTCTCGGGCTCGTCCAGAGCAAGAGCGGAGGCCCCGCCCTTTTTCCCCTTCTCGGTCTCCTGGCTCCAAGAGTTCACCGAGTCTCCCAGCCGACTTCGCCTTCAAGACCGAACCCAATGATCCGGCTACGCCTCCCCAGCCGAGCCCGAGCTCCCGCCGCCGCTCTCTCTCTCTCCCGAGGCTCTCTGCATTCGCACAAGCCGAAGCCTCCCTTGCCTTAGCCGAAGCCCGACGCCCTCTCGTCTCCCCTCCTCTCGAGCTCTCATTTGTGAAGCCCGAAGCTGATCGAGATCCCCATCCCCTGCTTCTTCTCTGTCCGTGAGATGCTCGAGCACTAGGCGAGATCCCCTTTCCCTCTCAGTCTTGCACGACCCAAGTCGTGGGCTACCTACTCGTTCGAGCCCGCCTCCAGCGACGAAGCCCAAGAAGTGTCGCAAGCTTCAGGCGATCTCGGACATGTCGCCTCGTCCGATGGTAGCCCCCGCCGAAGCCCTACACTCGCCTCCTAGCAGCCAAACTCTGCTGCAGGACTGAAACCGACGACAGCCACTTGAGCTCCATCAATCGAACCTAGCACATGGACTGTCCCAAGCTTATCCACTGTTCAAAGTAAGTATTTCCTTCTTCTTTCCCTTCTTCCCTCTTCTTCCTCCTATTTCTTTTGTTTTTTTTTTTTTTCTCTTCTTCTTTTGCTTACTCTTCTTTTCTTATTTCTTATGCTTCTTTAATAAAAATAAATAAATGCGTCTTTAGTGAGGTTCTCCATCATATATTTTTCTTCATGCTTATTCTCAAAATCTTACCTATTTGGAATGCGTTTTGGCTGGTAAAATGAAGATTAGTCGGCTTGAGTTTAGAGAAATAAATGAAGGTAATGTACCCATGAGTTAATCATGATGGTTATTTTCTTATTGCTTAAGTCTGATATGAGCATTATACTTGACTGCTTCTTCCATTTTTTCTGTCTTGAGAGCTTTTAACGGCAAAGTGAATGAGAAAATTTGTTATAGCATTGTTTAGTGGAAGTTATGTTCTTCCTATTACTCATACCATGAGGATTAAAATCATAACTTTGTGACTATCTATGTTAGCCTGATGGAATTTTGAATTACTCCATAGAGATTCGTTCACTATTTCGTGCATATATTTGTATCCAGATCACGTCATGAGTAATGGTTATATATAAGATATCTACCTAGTTTTATAGTTGAACCATTCACAATTAATATATGTGTAGTGGATTGCTTTCTTTGTGCGTGATCCTATCAATGCAGGCATGTTTGGAGAAGTTATAGGTGGTGTTGTAATATAATTCTACGGAAGTTATGTTATACCCTCCCTTAGATATTGCATGCTATCTATTTTGATCAAATGCCCTAAGGATGTTATGTCCTTTATTCGTTTGTTTTTCTTTTGAGTATCATTTACGTAAGGTCCTAACATTTGAGTGGCTATTTACCTCGTGATCTTATTATGATGTTGTTGGCCATCACTCTACGAATATGAGCGAAGAGAAATGGAGTGTGCATAATACTCATGTTTTTTTTTTTATTCTCTTGAAAAGGTTGGTGACTATACCAAAAGTGAATGAATGCTTGGAATATGCAAAATTGTACTTAGTCTCTATTAGCTAATCTCTCATTCGATGACATGCAACGAGAAGTTTGGAAATTTATTGGTAGGTTTTGAGAGCTGCTTTATATCAGAAACTTATTGGTGAACTTTGAGGATTGTTGCAAAGCGCTCTGTAGTAAGAAAATCCTAAGATTTGCTCGAAGTCGGAAACTTTTTCTTTTCTTTTTTTTTTTTAGCTTTATTTTACATTGGGAGACTTTGTAATTCACTCCTCTTTGTGAGAATGTTTCATGATGCCTTATATTTCGATTTCAAACATGCTTTGGATATAACTTGGAATGACTCTATTGTGCTGGGAAGTGACGCATATTCTATGTTGGAACAAGTAGGACTCTTTGAGAGCATAGTTCTTGATTTGATGATCATATATATAGGTTAGCTAAATCTTTAGTGCCTTGAGTAACAGTTGTATTAATAGGTATCCATGTTGTTCTTTATTGCTTATGAAGATGTGTGCAGATTTAAGCATGGAGATGTTTCTTTCATAAATAGTTTGGGAGGATAATTACATTGTGCTGAAATATCTCTTTGGAAGAATTATATTGTGTGGAAATATTGTTTAATGAGTTACAAAGTGTTTAATTTTATCTCTTATTCGTATGGGATACTATTGATTGGGAATGTGATCATCTAAAAAAATGAGCATAAAGATTTTGTAATTTTCTTTTATAGACATTCATGATTGCTTGACTTGGAGAAATATAACTTTGGCTTTCACCCTCAAACATGTATGCTCCATCAAGATGGGTTTTTTTTTTTGGGAATGTGAAAGATGATTTAGTATGTGCTCAAAATGCAATCTATGAACTTTAAGAACAAGTTTCTTGCATTTCTTTAGTCACTGGATGACTATAAGTTTTTGGAGAGAAATGATTTTCATTTATTTTGTTTATCCTTTCGTAAGCAGTTAAGTTGAAAATCATGTGCTATATGGTTATCTATACTTAAAACAAGCAAGTTGGTAGTAATAATCTCATGTGGTGATTGGAGAGATGGAAATGGGAACAATATTTCGCATCAAATAGAAGTTGTTGGAAAGTGATTCATATTATGATTGGGGCATTGCTTCTAACATTTCGGAGAAGTGAATTAGCTCCAGAATCTCCTTCTTCTTATTTGTATTTGGCTCAAGATGGATTGAAATAAAAATGGCTAGATTTCCTTGTGCTCTCATGGATACTTGGTAGCATGCAACATAGAAAATAGAGAATTTGCTAAAGGGTCTTTTGAATCGTTTTATAACTTAAAGGCTTTTACGATTTATCTTATATATCAAAAAAATTTCATGATTTGTTTTGTGATTAGAAAGTTCTACAAGCTATTTTACGTTGAAAGATTTTATGAAAGATTTTGTGTTGGAAAAGATTTGTGAATGTTTTATAATAAAAAAAATCTCATGAAATCTTCTCGTTAGAAGACTTTTCATGAATTTTTACCCCACACTAAATATAAGAAGCACTTGATTGATTTTGTGTCAAAAGGGAGTTTTTCATGTGTTGTTTTCTTTTTGATAAGGGGCTTTATGTGTTGTTTCTTTTCGGGGAATTTTTCATAAGATATTGCTTTGGGGTCGAGACCTTAATGAGGTGAATTTATGTCTAGATTTTTCTTATCTGGATGAAGTGATTTATTTTGCATAGGTTGTGTCCCTTTCATTAATGTTTGTTTCTAGATATAGAATTGGAAGAATGTGGTAGATATAGAGTTTGGAAGAATGTGATAGATAGAAAGAGATGTTTTAAGTCTAGTTTTGGGAATTTGAGTTTCCTTTGTTGCTTTGAGCTCGGTAAGGAATAGTTTGTGTAGTCGAGTCGCGTCCATATCAAGTGCTGTGTTTAGAGCGTGGGGACAGTAAATGGCATTAAAACCCCTTCTCTCCTATTCATTTTACATTGAATAGGAGTGAAGGGTGTTTTAGGGATATGCTTGACTTCGAAGAAGCATGTCCAATAACAAAATGCCCACATTCCTTTATTATTTTGTCTTCTCATTTCTTCCTCTCCTTTTGGTATTTTGTAGCTTTTGTTCTTCTTGCATTTCTACTACTCTCCTACTTATTGTCTCATTTCACTTATAGATCACTAAACCTATTAATACATGTATGAATATCTAGAAGGGTTAGAAAAATATCTCCTTTCATTCCCCATAACACTAGTGACACCTAAGGACAAAAATTAAGGACTGAGTCTTAGATAACATAGACTTAGGGTGCATGCTCCTTATAGGATAGAGACATCAGAACATAGAAAATTTATTGACACTTTTTTCTAGGTTTAGCGTGCCTTAATCTGTTAATAACGGACCAATCGAATCAATCATAATCCAGCTTCTAAAAGTGTATCAGAACATTTTATTCTTAATCCAACCTTAATTAACGAATATAACTACTAAACTGCAAAATTCAAATCAAATTTAACTGATCCCCTAAACAACCCCTAACCAACCTAAAAGCCTTAAAAGATATAGATTAAATTAGGAGAGCAAACCTAAACTAAAATTAGTCCAACATAAAATACTTATAAAATAAAAGCTTTAATCAAACACACTTATTATTAATAACACACTTAGTCTAAAACACCTCTAATATTAAATCAAGTGAATCAAAACCTAACCTAAACTAAATGAGTCATAAAGAATTTATCAGGAGATTTCATTATAACCCAAAGCCTTCTAACTCACCTAAAACTCAATCAAACCTTAAGTTAATCTTTTAAAATCAATGAACAAACCCCCCTAATACATAACAACCACTCCAAAGATGAAGTTTATTGGATGGACTACTCCGGGCTGCGGGGCTAAGTGTCCTAAGGAGGCCTGGTTCCTCGAGCCTGGTGGCACAACGCCACGAATGGATTCAATGGGGTGTTAGAATTTAAAACTAATTTCTTAATTGGTTTAAGTCAAACCCTAATTGATGATAAATCACTTAATATACATCCTCTTTTTCTAATTTACAACCAACATAATAATTAATCAAATCTTAAAATAAAAATCTCTAAAATCAATCCTAAAGTACTAATATTTAGACTTAAACCAAAATCCTCCTTCTGCCCTTCAACAAATCAAATGAAAGCAACTATAATTAAACTCCCCTACATAGGTCATATCCAAAACCATACACTGTTACATATACCTAGGCTGGTTTAGTTAAGACACTACTTTTAGCTCTTGGTTAGGCTCACATTTCCTCCTGTTATTCGATGTTTGCTATATACACATGTTCTATAAATGCAATTATTAAATTTCCTGTTAGCTGTATTTAATTTCCTATTAGTTATATTTTTATTAGTTACCTGCATTTCTTTTCTGAATGGCATCTACGCTCATATATATATTTCTCTGTTATATTTTCTTGCGAGGTACATTGGAGCTTAATGATCGGGAACTAAACGAGACCGTTTGCTTATAAGCTTTTTAAGTGGCAGCGCCACATACAGTCAGGTATAATTTCTGCAACTTGTAAAGTAAATTTTTTTTTAATTATATATCGAAATTGCTTCACATCACACACTGTTTGTTGATAGGTATTCTAGCATGTTTAGGTAGCCAGCCTTAGGTTAGTTCACTGACGAAGCTTTGGCCCTATAGGTCAAAGCTTGACCCCCTTCTGTGAGCCCTAGAGACCATTAGGGTCATTTAGGCCTGTAGAGTAGGCCACCTACTTGTGCCATTGGGCATCGTTGTTTTCCCACACGAAGTGGGCATCGCTAGGATTTTGGCCTTTTCCAGTTTTGGGTACGATACCCCCCCCCCTTTTTCTTTCTTTTTTTCTGTGAGCCTTAGAGACCATTAGGGTCATTTAGGCCTGTAGAGTAGGCCACCTATTTGTGCCAGTGAGCACCGTTTGAATGCTTTTCTGTGCGGGTACCTTGCCTGGAGGGTATCCTTAGGGTGTGTTTATTTACTTTTTCTGCACTCTGAATGTCATGCATGCATTTGTCTTTACACACCTTACCTCACATTATGCTTCACTTACATACATGCATCACATCAATAGATCTAGGGATATTTCGTATCTGTTTCATGCATCATACATGGCGCTAGGTACATTCTTTTGCATATTGTAGAGTCCCTGATTGAAATCTTTTAAATTACAAATCCTTTATTTCCTAGGATAGAGCCTTTCTATCTTGTATACATATAGGGCGATTGATTGTGTTTAGGATGTTAGCTGGCAGCTCACTCCAGGCAAGCATAAGTCCAGGTTGTACACCCCTCAGTGTGTCTCCTTTCATCTATGTTTTGAGTCTGTCGTTTCTCTTAGGATAGTAATCTGGTCTTTGATCTTCTAAACTCAAAATTTTAATCACATCTTTATCCATTCAAAAATGTCTAATCATCACTAAGGGTAAATAGAAGAGACTCTTTGGAATTGAACTTAAGAACTCTTTTTGTGCATCAAATCAAGAAGTGAATAATACACCATCCTTAATCGAGAGTTTTCTTAGATCGAGGTCTAAGATGTAATTAACTACGGGGGCTTGCGCCCGTAGGAAATCGATCCCCACAATCAAATAAACCCCATTCGAGCTGATGTGTCGAATGGGGGAAATCTCGTGAATTTAGGGTTATATATATTATTATCCATCGAGGTTGGTAAGTGAAAGTCGCTATCCTCCATGGCTAATCATATCTATAACTCCATCTGCTCTTCCATCGGCCTGCTTGTGTCGATCGTAAAGGTCTACGACCATTTTGTCCTACGGGATAGTGTAGTCGTATTCTTTATATTCGAACCCCACGAGCGGAATCCTTTCGGAGACCCACAGCGGGTTGACAAATGAATTCAGGTTCGAAACCGATCCTTCTATACGGGTCAATAGAAGTCGACAGGGTTCGAATCAACAAATGAATATACGGTTGTGGCGACCGTTATATTTGTCTCAAAACATCCATATTAGGCCGTCTAGGCATATAACAATGAGAATTCACTTTTAAGGGTACAAAGCCTACGAAATCCGATCCTCTATCGACAACCCGATAGAGTTGACAAGGTTCAATCCATAAAGTGAAAGTGACCCCAAACACCCTGATGATGGCCGTATTGATTGGTTATCTCAACCGGAGGGGTTCCCAAATACTTTCAATTGTCTCCCAAAAGTCCATTCCAAATACTTTCAAACTCTACCCAAAATATCCACCAAAAATGCCAAAACTGCACAAAAATCCCAAAACTCCACAAAAATCCCAAAAATCCAGAAAATTCTCAAAAATCCCAAGAATATTTAAAAATGAAATAAATCCATCAAAATTTAAAGCAAAGCCCATCCACCCTCCGCAACAGTCTGCCGGGGTGGACAAATTCAAATAAACTCTAGCTCACAAAGAGCCAAATGCCTAGTCGAAAATATCACTAGGATCCATTCTCAAACAATCTTTTGCCAGTAAGGACGTGGTACGTGTCCTCTAACCGGCAGTTTCGCCGCCAAATGGCACTGCAGGTAAACGGTTATGACCCGGGGCCCTCTGAACCGAGTGGTTTTGCCGCCAAATGGCACCACAGATACCGGTTATGGCCAGAGCCAATACGCTCCTTAATGGCGTTAAATCCTTGAGATATGAATCAATAGGATATGATCGATAGGGCACAAAGCCCTATGTAAGCTAAGGTGGATTCAAATTTGTCCCCTTAGACAAACATTCAACCCCGGTCTACAAGGACCCCTTGAACGAAGCAACCCATGGCTGCCGACAAGGATCCTTCTGTCAGGTTGGGTCGACTACCTCCTCTGACTAAGTAGACCAGGGACCATGATGGCCCGGGATGACGGAACCATGGGATCTTGATCGGGCCCATCATCGATTCCCCCACCATCCGCTTTAAGTGCTAGATGGTGAAATTTCAAGTTTTAAATATCAATCTCTCAACCCTTCAAATTCCAAATTTCCAAACATTTCCAAATACCCAAATCTAAACCCAATTTCCAAACCCATTGCTGCTACTATATGCCAGATAACACGTATCATCTACGTATCTGATTGACGACTAGCCTTAATCGAAAGTTCTCTCTCGTGATCGGGAGGGGTAATTAACTATAGGGGCTTGCGCCTATAGGAAACCAGAACTCAGATCATAAAGTCCTCACCAAATGAGGGCGAAATCTCTGGGTAGTGTCTTATCTACAAACCCATCTGCCTTCCAAAATTTACCTCGGAACTTATTCAGTTAAAACTCCCTCGCCGAATAAGAAAAGCGAGCGGAGGTCGGGGCCGAATTTTCGGAGCCCACAGGAAGGATCACCAAAAAGGACATGTCAATGCTTCTTGCTATGCCAGATAAAAAAAGACAACATAAAAATCAAAATATTCCTTAGCAATAGCAACAAAGGAAGCAACAATACAAGCGGAGTACACACCGCTCAATAACTCACGTTCTAATTTCTTATTAGTTATACATAACAGAAAGCATTTTAAGCATCCTAATCTTTGGCAAAGCCACATTAGCATGGGGTGCCCACACTAAAAAAATACTTATCACGGAGGCAAAATCAAAAATTCGCACCCCCCCCCCCGAAAAATTTAATTTGCCTTATTGCCCCTTCTTACATTGTTCTGCCATTCTACTTGCATGTCGCGTGGGTGATGACTGGATAACAACACATCATCTTCCTCTTTTTCTTCCTCTCGAGACTCCAAAATCGATCAAAGTGCAGCTGGCCCATTTCTTAGCCTCCCTCTCTTCCTTCCGCTCGAGACTCTATGACAAAAGAGTGTGTTGAATGGTCCGCCTCGTCCTCACTTGATGCTGCTACTTCGGTGCTATCTCCTCCTCAGATAGGTTTAGATGTATTTTTTATCACCATCTATATGGCTTAAAGCATTTATGCTTTTTTTTTTTTGCATTCTTTCTTAGAATCATTAAATCAAAACATTTTCCATCTTGCTAACACCCAGAACGTAATGAGATTTTGTATAGTTTAATTTCATATTATTTGAAGAAATGGAAATGGAAAATACCAAGATAGAATTGATCCTCTATTTGAGAGGATGATCTATCTCTCCCAATTCTCTAGACGCCATCAGGGCCCAAAACCTAAGAGAAATCTCAAATTTCAGCCAAATTCAAGATGTCCTAACCCTAGCAAAACATACTACTTGATACATAAAATTCAAAAAGAAATATCTAAACAGCCCCTACTTTGAAATTTCCCTCCTAACTCCCTCAAAAATCCTTCCTAAACAGCTTTGTTGGCTCCTGCGGTTTGAGCGGCAGTACAGGAGAGGCGAAACTCTTCCGCCTCTATCTTTGTGAGCCAGTTTGTATCTGTATGGACTGGCTGGACCAGCCTAACAATTTCAAATAGTCTGGAAAGGGATTAACATAGGCAAATTAGGCAAAACTTTTAAGATAGTAGAGCCGTAACATATTGTCAAGGGAATTAGTCGGGATATGGACGAAGGTCCTTAGATAGTTTTTTATGCAACTCTAATATAATTTAACTGTCTTTGCAGATACTTATTCAATTAATTTTGTTTTTGGGTGTTAATTGGTGTACTTAAATTTTATTAAGAACTATTGATATTATAACTATTTGATATTTTGACCATTTTCATGTAAATGTCTGTATAATTAATTTGTTATGCAAGAAAATATAATTTGAAAAGAATTCTGGGCATTTTAGATTTTTTTCTCCCTACAAAAATTAGGTGCTGAGACCGTCTCTAGCTTCAGCTTAGGCACATGAACTAATTGCTTAAGCCAAAAACTGCTGCTTGTTAGATTTGTAGCATAAGGAAGAAAGAAGTGAGCCACGCAAATTTCAGCATTTGGCATGAAAAAAAGTGATTTTATGGCCTGTCTCATTGACATAATATAGTAAATACATGCAATTACATATCAAAATACAACACAACATAGCACTATCAAATATCAAGGACTATCATTTCAAGGCTACAATAAGTCAACAAGTTCAGATAACCAAAGAAATTATTTAGAGCTACTTTAATTTCTTGCTAATCATAATGAAGAAATAAAGAAAATAGCAATGGCAAATGCAAGCTCAAATTTGAAGTTGACTTCACCAAAAGTGCAAAAAGAACTTTGTAGTGCTGCACCTGCTGAGAGTTTATCTTCTATCATGAAAAATATTGGTGATACGTACTTCTCAATTTTAGTTGATGAGTCATGCGATGTCTCCATGAAGAAACAACTAGCTATTGTTGTGAGATATGTAGATAAATTGGGCAAAGTTATTAAAAGGTTTATAGGTATTAAGCATGTTTCCTCAACCTTTGCATAAGATAGGGCTTCAAATTCATTTCAAAATCACAGTGATAGATAACGTAGCTTGGCTATCAAAATACCTTACCTTTTGCTGATGCTATGGGAAACTTGATGCAAAGTAAAAGCTAGATGCTCTTGTCAAATTCAATAACATAACGACATCATCATCATCATCAATAGTAAACATTGCAGTATAATTCATTTCATGAATTTTGTATGTGTTTTTTAATTGTCTGTCAATCATAACTTCAATCCTTAGGACCTCAACGTTTCTCACTAGAGCTCTTATTTGAGCTGGTAAACCAAAACTGCTATTTTCACATTTAGCGAAGTGCGCTAACATTTATCGCATCCATTTCATGATAAAAAATGACGGATCATGCAGCTTGGCTGTCAAAATATCTTCATCCATTAAACAATGCTAAAGAAAATTTTGATGCAAAATAAAAGCTAAATGTTTTTATCAATTCCAACAACCTGAAGTTATAAAACAACACACATCAAAGGAATTAGATATGTATTTTCATTGAAAAAAGTTTACTTACATTGGCGAGCATGGAGATCGACTGCCATTTACGTAGTAGATAAACAGGAATGAGTCATAGTGCTGTTCATTAATGTAGTAGAAATTTGACAACCTTCTTACAAGCCTAAATTGCATCTTTTGGTAGAAATGGATGGCTGGCTGATTGTAAGCAATAACATGCAAATACACTGCTCTGCAACTAGTAACGCTTGAAGCATATTTTATCACCTCCCGAACAAGTGAAGAAGCTACAAAAAAATTGGGAGAGAAGCCATTAGATACATCAGCAAAAAAAACAGTCAAATTTCACAAGCAAAAGAGAAATTTATACCTGTGCCAAGGTTCCGGTATTGTTCTACAACACCAAGTGTCAATATATACACTAAAGTTTGATCCTTCCTTAATGTGTCATATCCTATTAAATCAGTAATCTGTCCAAAAAATAGTAAATAACTTCTTGTCTGTTAAAATTGCCTCTCAGTTTTGACTAATGTAGTTACCTCACTTTCTTTTACTGCAATGGTGCGTGTTGTGACGAATCCGATAAGCTCATCAACAAGGCCATCAGGCCTGCTTATGTCAACGGCACCCCAAGAAACAATACCTTGGCCATTGACAACTTTGAGGAAGAATTCCCTCTCATATCTGCAAAAGATTGTAGGAGAACAAAGTAAATACTTCAAATAGTTAATGACCATAAGGCTACATATAAAGCTAAGCCAAGTATAGTGTACATACACACTAATGGTGGGCATGCTACCTGATTGGAAATAAAGAAGCATGAATCTGCTCAAGAACTTGAAGATCAGCTGGCCGAATTGGCCTGTAAATAATTGTTGGACAGTGTCTAATTTCTGAGTCAAACATGATAAGCCTCGCCGCTAATAACGGGAAAAAAAGTAACTATGGTAAAGATGCATGCATAAGCATGCCATCTATGCCACATTAACTGCCCTGATTATGCTATCATAACAAACTTTATACTTTACTGGCCCTACTCTCCGCCAGATCCCTGCATTTATCAGTACAAAAGTAATATTAGTTTCTATGGGGATAAAATGAGCCATGCATATCCAAAATCCAGGTCTTTGTATATGCCATTGGAGTTTATATATATATATATATATAACCAAGTATGAGGCGATTACTAATGCATGCTGAAACATTGTCTCCTTCGGAAATAAAAAGAATGGAAAGATATAGTTTCTAATGAGTTCTTCTAGTACATGATAAAGAATTTTTCTGTCATTTCTCATTCTAAATTGAAGTGAATTTACTCGAAAGAAAATAAGTTGCTAAATATCTAAACATCATAATTCTTGCATAAATTCGATAAGGCAGTGAAAATAGACATGATGAATTTAGAATCGACAAAAAAATGAGTTGAAAGATTCAATCTACTACAACAACAATAATATCAAACCTTTATCCCACCATATGAGGTGACTTAATCTTTTTTCTCCATCGTGCCATGTTAAGAGTCAAATTCTCATTTGAATCTAATAAAAAAAGAGTCATTTCTAATATTTTACAACCAAGTCTTTTTAGTACCTTTCTTAACATAGGCCAAATCTAAAACATTTACTCTCTTAACTGGTTCATCGAAAGGCCGATGTTTTATGTGACCAAACCATCTAAGGCGATGACTCTCTCTAATCATATCTATCACTGGAGCTACTCCAATCTTTTCATGTATATACTTGTTTCGCATTTTGTCTCCAAGTGTGAAGCCACTCATCCACCTGAGCATCCTCATCTTTGCAACACTTAATTTAATTTTATGCTTCTCTTTTAATGGCTAAAATTCTACGCCATAAAACATTGCATGTCTCAACACCATCTTATAGAATTTTTCCTTAATTTTGAGAAGTATTTTTCTATAGCACAACAGGCCTGATGCATTCCTCAACTTCAACCATTGTGGGCTCCGAAAATTCGGCCCCGGCCTCCACTCGCTTTTCTTATTCAGCGAGGGAGTTTTAACGTAATAAGTTCCGAGGTAAATTTTGGAAGGCAGATGGGTTTGTAGATAAGACACTACCCAGAGATTTCGCCCTCATTTTGTGAGGACTTTATGATCTGAGTTCTGGTTTCCTATAGGCGCAAGCCCCTATAGTTAATTACCCCTCCCGATCACGAGAGAGAACTTTCGATTAAGGCTAGTCGTCAATCAGATACGTATAAATACGTGTTATCTGGCATATAGTAGCAGCAATGGGTTTGGATATTGGTAGAAATTGGGTTTGAATTTGGAAGGGTTTGAAGAGTTTGGTAATTTGAAGATTTTGACATTTAAAATAGAAATTTCACCATCCTGCACTTAAAGCTGATGGTGGGGGAATGGATGATGGACCCGATCAAGATCCCATGGTTTCGTCATCCCGGGTCATCATGGTCCCTGGTCTACTTAGTCAGAGGAGGTAGTCGACCCAACCTGACAGAAGGATCCTTGTCGGCAGCCATGGGTTGCTTCATCCAAGGGGACCTTGTAGACCGGGGTTGAATGTCTGTCTAAGGGGACAAATTTGGATCCACCTTAACTAACAGAGGGCTTTGTGCCCTATCGATCATATCCCATTGATTCATATCTCAAGGATTTAATGCCATTAAGGAGCGTATTGGCTATGGCCATAACTGCTATCTGTGGTGCCATTTGGCGGCAAAACCACTCGGTTCAGAGGGCCCCGGGTCATAATCGTTTACCTGCAGTGCCATTTGGCGGCGAAACTGCCGGTTAGAGGACACGTACAACGTCCTTATTGGCAATAGATTGTTTGAGAATGAATCCTAGTGATATATTCGCTAGGCATTTGGCTCTTTGTGAGCTGAAGTATATTTTAATTTGTCCACCTCGGCAGACTATTGCGGAGGATGGATAGATTTTGCTTTAAGTGTTGGGATGGATGGTTTCAATTTTAAATATTTTTGGAATTTTGGGATTTTTGAGAATTTTTTTGGATTTTGTGGATTTTTATGGATATTTTGGGTGGCATTATGAAAATATCTGGAATGGACCCCTCTGGTTGAGATTTACATTCAACACGGCCATCATCGGGGTGTTTGAGGGTCATTTCTTTTTATGAATTGAACCTTGTCAACTCTGTCGGGCTGTTGACAGAGGATCGAGTTTTGTAGGCTTTGAGCCTTTATTAGTGAATTCATATTGTTGTAGACCTTGATGGTCTAATATGAATGTTTTTAAAGTAAATATACCGGTATCCACAACTTTATATTTGCTTAATGGTTCGAACCCTGTCGACTTCTATTGACCCGTATAGAAGGATCGGTTTCGAACCTGAATTCACTTGTCAACCCGCGCAGCATCCCTAGACGTCACGTGTGTACCAATAACACGCTCGCCGGGGCCCATGCGGGTTGAGATCGTATTTCCCCCTTTAGTGTACCTATGTGTATACAAACTATTGTGCATGTGCAGGGGTACTCTTGGAATAGACGCCTTCTGTCTGCTTGTACGAATGTTGCAGATCCGGTGGCGTGGCGTAGCAGCTTCGAATAGAATTGTTCGCTGCTTCGTACAGGTAGACTGTCGTGCACTATTTGTTGATTTTTATAGGCGGGTCATAGTGTACTAACTAATCTCCTGCCTTGTAATCTCTTCAATAGGTATTGTAGTTGATCTCTTGTCAATGGTTGATAAACTTTCATATTTCTCCAAGGCTGACATGGAAGATGTAGAAAAAGAGGATCGTTTTGGAGCTTCTGCTAAGAAAGAATATTCTACTTTCAAGCCATTCACATTTGCTGGCTCTAGGAACGTGTGAAGTTTGGGAGAAATAATGAAACTAAGGTCATTGATAGGAACTCTTATGGAAGACGATTCACTGGGTTTTGTTACAGATGGTAAACCAGAATCCTCATCAAGTCATGATTTAAGAGCTGCCCTTAACATCGACTCAGCGAGATAAGAAGAGATGGATTTCATAAAATTTTCTGTAACACTGACTAGTTTGATCATAAACAAAATTGGACTTTGAAGGATGACAACATAAATTTTCCTTTTTTATCTTCATTAATATCAGCTATTGATGAAGAAGAAGGGTTGTCTGGATCATGGGAATCACTTGCCAACTCGTTCCCCTCACTCTCTACAAAGCTTGTAGTAGATGGGTCTAAATCATTATAGGAGCCACTTTCATCGATGGCAGGTCCAGAATCGAATAACCCACAAGGAGCCATATGAAGCACCACATATTTTGAGTCAGGAAATAACTTTAGGAGAAATGGAACTGACTTTACAGTTCTCTGAACTTTCTCATTTGGCGCCATCATCTAATAGCCACCGCAACAGTAAGCTCAATCGTATTATTTTGACTCTACAAAAGAGACAATGTACATTGCAATAAAATCCTCACATCATCATTTTCGATGGATGTTGAAGCCACATAGTTTAGGTGATATTGATCTTCACCAACATTTCCATTTGTAAAATCATATTGTAATAAACATTCCTCCCATCCTTCAATGTAACGTGAAAGAAACTCAATTTCCTTTGAAGTCATATGGAATATTTCAATAGAACTGTTATGATTGTCAAATGTATGGAATAGACCATTAGAACCCCATTTAGAATGGAAACTTTCTGTAGCATTTGAAGTGAACATGATAGACTCTCTAAACAAGTTCATGCCTACTATTACATAACGTGAATGAAGCTCAATCAAAGTAATGTGCCCTCACTCTTCAATATCTGGAAGGGATTCACATAGCCTTCTAAAGTATATACTAATGAGTGAAAGATTTTTCAAGCATATTATTTTGAAGGCAACAGAAACTCTACAACTCCAAATGAATGGTCACTCATGATGATATTGACTAGCTCTTCAAGAACATTATTTTCCTCAACCGTGGAGTGTAGGGCCCATGCTCTAACTAGTGGATCTAGATTAGACAAGTCTTTTTGAAAGCAATTAATTGATAGCAAAGCTTCATTGGGGCGCTCTCTAGCATATGGGAGAAGATGAAGATGAGCAAACTTCTTCATTGTTTTCTCAATTCATGTCCAAGTTCACAAGTCCTTGTTATCATATTGAACAATTGAATTTTAAGTTTTTAATGTATTTTGTTCAAGCTTGGATTTAATTCATTTGAGTTCCTTCTTAGTCCAAGTTCAAAGGTCCCCTGCTGTCCAAATAATGTCTAATATTTGTCCAAGTCATAAGTCTGAGTTCAAGTCCAAGTTCTTGTCCACCTTGCAAGTTCAAGTCAAGCTCAAGTTCTTTGTTCAACTCATTTGAGTTCAAGCAGTCCCCTGCTGTCTTGTAGAGTTCAAGTCCGAGTGCACAAGTTCAAGTTCAATCTCATTTGCACATTTTTTATTTGGATTCAAGTTCAATTAAGTATATTGAAACAAGTCCACAAGTCCATATCTTCTCGAGTTCAAAGGCTCACAAGTCCGAGTCCAAGTTCAATCGTCCTTCGAGTTCAACCAAGTCCAAATGTAGCAACACTTTCACCCGAAATTTCGGCAGCCTTCCGGCGTTTCCCCCGTTTAGGGGAAAACTACGGAAAACTGGGCCTTTCCCACCACGCTAAGAAAAACGTGCATGGTAGGTGCCCTCTTTCGAGGACACCGTGGTCGTGTAATTTTTTGATCCCCCGCCACGCTAAGAAAAGCGTGCATGGGTATTTTTTTTGTTTGTAAAAAAGTATATTTTTTTTTATTTTTGAAAATATTTTATAAGCAAGGCAGTTATTTCCCCGCAAGCGGGTACTTATGGGTATCCCCGCTTCGTCGCGCGCATCGCACCGGGATCCCTTCCCACCACGCTAAGAAAAGCGTGCATAGGCGGGGTTTCCAAGGCGATACGAACATCAAAGAAGGAATTTAGATGATTACCCGCTTCGTCGCAAACGTCGTGACGCACTCCCTCCCACCACGCTAAGAAAAGCGTGCATAGGTGGTCGTTTTGTCTCGACGAATGCGTTGAAACGAGTTCTCGAAGTTTTAGGGTTTAGGAGGGATTATACCTGCGCGGGGTCGACGGCGTTGGCTCGAGGATCGAGGGAGAAAGGCATTTAATTTTATTTATTTTATTAATATTAATTATAATAACAATTAAACAATTATAATTAATAATTAACAACTAATTATTAATCAACTATAATTAGTAAATTAACCATAATTATAATTAATTAATAATTAACTATAATTAATTAAAATTAATTATAGGTAATTAAAATAATTATAATTAATAATTAACTACTAAATAATAATTAATTATAATTAATTAGTTAATTATAATCATAATTAAATAATAACTAAAATAATTAATAATAATTAAAAATAAATAACCCCCCCCCCCATTCTCTGGTTCGGCTAATATACGGGATTTGGCCGAAGAAGAGCAAGGGAGAAAGTTACCTTCACACACAGCGACTCCTGTTTGTGCTTCCGATCAAAGTGCCGGAACTTCCAATCCAACAGTAAGGGAAAGTCGGACGGGGGAGCTAAAGCTGTCTGGATGGGGAGTTCAGCTTCAGTTGGAGATTCGGAGGGCTCAGGAGTTCGGCAGAGGGAGGAGGTCGCAGGAGGGATCGGCCAGGTGAGAGCTCGATCTCTCTCTCTCTCTCTCTCTCTCTCTCGGCCGGAGGAACGAGAGATGATCGGAGCCCGGAGCTGGCTTCGGGATGGAGGGAGATCGGGGAGCTCGTGGAAGGAGAAAAGCCGAGAGCCTTGCGTGTATGGAATGAGTAGAGCAGCCACGATGGGAGCTTGGGCTTGGTATTTAAAGAGGCGAACGGGGCTCGATCGAGGAGAAGATCGCAGATTTTGCGCAAGATTTCCGGAACGGCGCCGACTGCACACCGATTTAGCGGGATTTGAGCGAAATTTCTGGAGGAGTTCGGCGGGTTTGCGGCTGGATTCGAGGATCCAACGGACAAGGTATGATTTTTAGTCTATTTTCTTTTGTTTTTCCTTTGAATTTAGTATACAGGTCAACAACCATCCTACTTGAATTCTACTAATAAGATCCCCATATATTTCACCATTGCTTTGAACAATAGATCCGAGATATCTAAAACATGTACTCTTATTAATGACTTAATCGCGCAAAGTTGCAGTCCCTCCACTAGATCTATCACTACTAAAATTACACTCCATATATTCAGTTTCAGATCTACTCAAACTAAAACCTTTGGACCCTAAGGTTGACATCCATAGTTCAAGTTTACCTTCAACTCCCTCTCTACTCTTATCAACAAGAAGAATATCATCAACAAAAAGCATACACCATGGTACATCCTCTTACAAATATCTAGTAGGAACATCTATCACTAGGGTAAAAAGATATGGGCTCAAAGTTGATCCTTGATGTAATCCAACTACAAAAGGAAAATAATTGGTCAAACCACCTTGTGTTTAAACACAAGTAACAACTCCTGCATACATATCATTAATGACTTGAATATAAGCATTATTAACCCCTTTCATTTCTAAAACTCTCCACAGCACTTCTCATGGAACTTTATTATATACTTTCTCTAAATCAATAAATATTATATGTAGATCCTCCTTATTCTCTTTATACTTCTCCATCAAATCTCTCAATAAATGTATGTCTTCCATAGTAGACCTTCCCGGCATGAATAAAAAAATGTAGAGAAACATTAGTATCACATCCTAATATGTGCTTAATATCTCTCTCCAATAGTTTTAAAGAATGACACATAACTTAATTCCTCTATAACTCATACACTCTTGTGCAATACATTTATTCTTAAAAATAGGAATCAACACTCTCCTCACATCGTTTTAGTCTTTAAAATAATATTGAAATTTTTTATAAGCCAATAAATTCCTTCATCTCCTAAGCGCATTTCCACACCTCTATTAAAATACCATCATGTCCAACAGCTTTCCACACTTCATTTTTTTTAAAGCCTCACTAACTTCAATTTTACTAATATACCGATAAAAACAAAAATCACTATTTTTATTTAAGATGTTGAGATTCCTAAAGTCAATCATATTATCACAATCTTCATTGAAAAGCTTATCAAAATATTTCATCTACCTTTGTTTAATATCCTCTTAAATAAAAGTGTTTTTTGATCTTCCTTCTTAATGCACTTTAACTGAACTAAATCTTTACTTATATCTTTTTTATTAACTACTTATACATATATCTTTTTTATTAACTACTTATACATATATCTTTCACCATCCCTAGTATCTAAAATCTATTATATAAATCATTGAATGCTAAATTTTTTGTCTCACATATTGCTTTCTTATATCTATTATAAGGGCCTCTTTATACCTTTTTCACTGTTCCGAGCACAATTTTTATAATAGGTTTCTTATTTTTGATATTTTCTTGCACGTTTTGATTCCACCACCAGTTATTTTCACTATTAAGATATTTTTCTTTTGATGCTCCAAGTATATTCTTTGCAATATTTTAAAATTACTAGCTATTTTTCCCACATAACATTAATTTCTTCATACACCGTTAACATCTTAAGATTTTGAATCTCTCAAAAAAATAGTTTGGTTAGTGTTCTTTAAATCTTGAAAGATTCAATCAACAAGAATTGCAAAATGAGTGGTAGAACAAAGGTTAATAAGGATAAAAATTGTGCTGAAGAGAGTAACATAAAAAAGAATTAACACTTAATATATGACTAAACATCATTGAATGAGCAAGAAGGATTCATAAAGCCCACCTCCTAAATAGTTGAAATAAGATTATAATAATATGAAGATGTTAAATCACTTATAAGCTATCTTAAATTTTTATTGGGGAGCACTGGCAAAACAAATAAAATTACCAGCTTAAGAAGATTTAAAACTGCTTACCCCTCCTAGAAATTGGAACAGGGAAAAGGTGAAGATTAGGAATGGGTTCGTAATGATTTTTTTTTTTTTTTTTGAGCCAGACACAGATAATAAATTTTGCTCACTACTATCTCCTCTAACCAATAAAAAAAAGATGTGTGCAGCTATACAACTTTTTAATTACTTCACCCATTTATCATATACTCAACAGCATCCTAGTTATCTTTCTGCCATGTGGAAGTTTGAGCCAGATGGGTTCGCGCCTTGTCTGTGTGCCTCTGCCCAACTGATTTGGCTTAACCAGTGCCTTAATAGGTTGACTAGGGTCGATTAATACAACTCAGGGAATCTTAAATGGGCTTTGGTTAAACCTAGGCTTAAAATTGCGCAATTGGGTATTGAGACATTTTTTTCGTTCGTGAGGCGAGACGAGCTTTAAAGCATTTTCAAGCGTAAGTCTCAAAATAAAAAAAATTGCGTAAAGTGAAAATGAATGTTAAAATTAACTTTTTATGTTATACCAAAATAATATATTAAAAGATGACATATTAATTTTCTATTAAACTAAGAATTAGCAAATTGACATACATATGAAAAAACATTGCACAAGATGTAAACTGACAAAACTTAAATTGCTTGAAATAGAATTAAAATCAAAATATTACAAGAGCAAAATAACATAAAATAAATAAAATTGTATAAAAGTATCATATAACATCAAATTCAACTCTAAATTCTATCTTTCTTAGTATCCTACTCGTCCACATTTAATTCATAAATAAAGTTGAAATAATTGACAACAATTCAAAAATTATCTACACTGTCATCATTGAGAGGTTCTTTGTTTGAGTCATCGTCATAATAAATTGGTCTATCTCCTACCTCATCATGTGAAGTACAATATCTCACAATCTACTTCTTAATTTATTTCAGTCATCTTCCTCTTTCATAAATGTTTATCGTTAACATAAAAATGAGAGTAATACTCCAAAATTTTAAAGGAGATGGTGGTGGTGTGCGGCTTTTAAATGATCCTCGATGGCGACTATGACAGTGGTGGCTGTAGTGAAGGTAGTGGGCTAGAGTCGAGACAGTCGAGAGAAAATTGTTGCAGCTTGGGATTGTACGATGGTGTGATTTGTTCAGGGTTTAGTTTAGGATTTAGATAAATTTTAAGTTTATATATATATATATGGTGAGGCATACGTCTCATGCCAGGGAGGCAAGCGGGCCTCAGCTAATTTGAGGCGCAAGCCTCATAATAAAAGCTGGAGGCATAAACCTCGAGGCATTTTTTATTTAAATTTCGCTTAAGTGGCCCTCAAGGCGAGCCTCATATTACACAATTTGAAACAATAAGTTTAAATAGATGGATCTTAAGTGAGTCATCTAAGTTCTAAATCAGAGTGAGTGAGTCCTTCAAGCCCAAATGTGGTTCAGGTCAAATTGGTTTGGCCTATGGTCAACACAATGCTAGGAAGACAAGTCAGATTGATCACTTAGTTGACCTAAGGACTATGGGTTAACATATGACTCATAGAGCAAAGGGCTAATACATGCCAGGAAGTCATGATAGATTGATCATATCATCGGTTCAATTAAGGGAATTGCATTAACTATTAAGGATAACCTTGTAGGTGTAATATAGTGTAATAGGCTGACTAAGTAGAGAGAGTGTACGCTAATCAAGTGGTAGATCAAAATGGCTCAGAATAATCATTACAATATACGGAGATAGATCTAACTGTGTCAATAGGAGGATGTTCAAAGTTCAGAGTGGATTGAGCTAAGTGAGACTAGCAAATAACACCTAATTTTAAATGAGATCCAATTCAATTTTGAATTAAATTGGATTTTATTCCCTCATACCCAATTTGTAAAGCTAAATTAGGAAGCCCATAATTATTTCCCCAATCCCCTCTCCCTCTCACATTGTCGCCACCCAATGCATGGGTCTCACCCCCTCTTTTGCCTTTTATTCTCCAAGCCCACATTGGATTTGAATTTGAAATTCAAATTCCCTCTCCCCTCTAATTAATGCATAAAATCTAAACTTAATTTCAGATTTATAGTTTTGCCCACATACTTAAAACAAACTCCCTTATCCCTCTATATGGTCGGCCCCATTAACTCCCCTCCCCCCTCTTTCTCCAATTTAAGTTCTTAACTCCACTTAAATTCTCCCTAATTTCCTCCTAAACCGCCGCCCCTTTCCCTTTGTGTAATAATTTGAAATTCAAATTATTTACTCCCTTCCCTCTTAGGAAAATCTAAACTAATTTTAGATTTTTTGAAAATCTCTTTCCCTCATTCAAACCCTAGCTCTACCCTCCCCTATCCTCTACTCTCCTCCTTACCGTCGGCTCCCCTCTCTCTCCTCCGCCCTTCTCCACCTCTCTTAATTGGTGGCTCCACCAAAGAACCACACCGATACACTCAATCTCATAGATGGCAGATCCGGAAGTTGATCATGGATTCATTTACAATTCTCAAGAGGAAATCGGCATCATTCAATCACCTTTCTTCGATCCCGGATTTGGATCTGAAGGCACTGTCGAGGAATACGTGGAGCATATTCTCTTTACTTTGGTGGACGTCATCGACGAACAACAACCTACAGGACAATGGAAGATCACCGGACAACCACCCGTCTCTCCAACTCCGGCCAACTCTCCGTTAATCAAAACCGTCGGCATCCTCTGTCTTTTAGTGGCATCACTTGACTTGCTAACCTTTGTCCTCCGCTAACCCTACTTCCAAAGAGCGATCAAGAGGGAAACTCGAAGGTGAAAGTTCTATTTGTTAAGTGTCGGATTAGTGTTAATTGTACATTTTTCTTGCTATCGTTTTGTTATTGTCTTGAATCGTTCTGTTAATCTATCGTATAACCGCATATTATAAGCAAGTCAATAACTACGAAAACTGAAGATCCTAAGTTAGTGAAACATTAATCTTATAAATTCATTACTAAAACAAATTTTTTAATAAAATCCTGCAATTTCGTTGTATGTTTCACATCAATAAGTATAAGAGACATATAATAAACCTAGAAAGAATAGATGATCATATAAAACTTTAGTGTGAATAACACATCCAAAAAAGTTGCCAATACATAGGCAATATAAAACGACGTAGAGATGTTGAACATAACCAGATTTTGTTTAACAACACATACGAATATAATCAAAGAAAACAATAACAAATTTTCTTTCTAATATTTAGAATGACATTTACTCCTTGGATAAGTAGGAAGAAAAGATCGATGACGAAGTCGTGCCCTTGGATTGATAAGGTTGTGACGAAACATTTGTATTTGTAGGCAAGAGTTGTGCAATAGCCTCTAGGACCTGAAATTTAGGTGTTGGCATCATCAGAACTTTGAGATAATCAACAAGGCGTTGCTGAATAAAATTGAGGGTACCCACCATCATAGGGATTTGGACAATGTAGCTAATTAGATGTCCCAAGAGACATAAGATATGGATTGATTTCCAACAAGCACAAGGAAGCTTATTGCTTATAGTTATATTTCAGATGAATCAAAACCGTTAATGATGCATAAGGGGTGATTGGACCCATCTTCAGAGACATCGGTAGTGTTCGTTCAAATTGAAGCATAAACATTAATAATTTTCCTTTGCAAACATGAGTACGGCTGAACTTTTTCTCACAATTATATCACCGATCCTTCTCCCATATTTCCATTATTTCAATAGGTATTAGCCTTTCGATAGGGATATAAGAAGAATGGGACATGCTGCAAGTATTTGAGGTCTAATTGGGTTGGCAACAAAAGGATTGAGTTTGCTTAATAGTGAGAGATGGAAGTTTTGTTGGATTCACTGGTAGCCGTAACAATATCATTAAGCTTATCTTTGATTAATTTGACGAGATCCATTACTTGCAATGATAATTCCGGATGGAGGAAGTCCTCCTTTCAAATGTGGGTTTTAGGCAATAAATTCGAAACAACTTTGCAACAAGATTTCATCCATTCCGATGACTTAATTGAAAAGTTGCTCAAATTGCAACCAATAATCGAATTTCTACATGAGCATGGCTAATTCTCCTTGCAAAATGAGGTTCTTAAATGGACCAAATTGTGTGTATAATGCATCAAGGAAAGCAACCCTTGTGATTAATTTTTTTGGCTTTAGTCATCCATAAATACCTTTCCTTCATTAGCCCATCCATATGAAAAGTGGTGAGATTGAGCATATCCAGATAGAGAGTTTATAAATTCAAAAAATTGTTCCCACTGGATTTTAGGGTTTAGGCATCCATATGAAAAGTGGTGAGATTGAGCATATCCCAATAGAGAGTTTATAAATTTAATTTCACAAAATTGTTCCCACTGGGTTTTAGGGTTTAGGGTTCCAATTTTTAAGGTTGTCACCGACATGGCGAGGGATAGCGAGACAAATGGTTTGAAAGAGGTCATCGCACAATAGGTTGGATGTGCAATGGTGGGATGACACGCTTGCTAAGTTGTCTAGGATGGTTGCTTGGATTGGATTTTGAGGTGCTAATCCTATCAAGCCTTTACGATAATCAGCCAAATGGTGATTTCCCATAGAGTTTCACAGATCTAGTGGAGATGTTCTTTCGTCATTGTGAGGCAACATTAACCAAGATTGTACATCTTCAGTCATCGACCATGAAAAAAAAATACATACAAAAGCCTTCTTCCTTTGGTGTAATTATTGCAAGGAAAATTACACATCAACGAAAATTGATGGAAACTCCATGAACCCGCCCCCCCCCCCCCTCCAGGCTATCATGAAAATAAATGACACCAAAAAGGGCAAGCCTATGTTGTTGAATTAGGTCTCAACTTTGAAGAAATTGATAAGCTAAGGAACTTCCACAACTATCTCAAGAAATCATCTAGATCATGCTCTCTAGCTCAAAAAAGTATAACTTTTAATTACTATAGTTTTAGTGACTTAGATAATCCCCGAAACCCCCACCCCCCCCCCCCCCCCCCCCACCAATAATTAAATCATAGATTTAGGAACCACTGACCACATGACAAACCTAGTCAACATCTTTCAATTCTTGCCTCAATAATAAGAAAATTAAAGTGGCCAATGGCTCCCCAACAATTATTAGTGGTCAATAATATATTTCAATTTCCCACACATTTATCTTCAATGATGTATTACTTATTCCTTATACTGTCACAAATATTTTATTTGGATCAAGATTTCAGTGGCGAACCTCTAGTTTAGATTTTCCTTGGAGCACCAATACCTAATTTTCAAATTTGCATGTGAGGTGCCCTTTTTTAAGGTTGTTCTGACGATAGTTTATTTAATATATTAATTTGTTTTTGCTAAGTTTCCTAGTAGTTCTCTTACATCTGTTTCTATTAAGTTTTCTTTTTGTTGTTACTGGTTTTTGTTTACTGAAGGAGGTGTCATATTTTATCCTAGTGTTCTCCTATTTGGTTCTTGAACTTAGGTTACACCAAAAAGCTTGCCTTATATGATCTCACTTTCATTGTACTGG
This sequence comes from Dendrobium nobile, assembly GCA_022539455.1. Lineage (NCBI taxonomy): Eukaryota > Viridiplantae > Streptophyta > Magnoliopsida > Asparagales > Orchidaceae > Dendrobium > Dendrobium nobile. The sequence continues at coordinate 3,662,625 of CM039726.1, forward strand.
CCTTGGTGTACTAGGCCGTACAACCCCTTACATGATGAGTGACCGCTTGATCCCCTTTCATCCACTGGAATAGGGAACCGTAAAAGACATTTTATTTACCAAACCCTTAAAAAATGAAAAAACAACTTTAATCGAAAGTATTTTTGGACTCTTTATATTAGATGTAATTAACCATAAAGACTTGTGCCCATGGGAAACTGATTACCCATAATAAAATAAATCATATTTAATATCATATGTTGAGTAGGAGAAATCTTTGATATATTCAAGTTACATACATTTTTACCTTTTGAGTTTGTGGGGTGAACTATATTTTTACCCTTTGGGGTAGTCCAGTCTCCTCTCAATGAAATGCTCAAAGAAGAAATGTATGTGTGACTAGTCTATTTTTCATCGACTATCACGCTAGAGCATAAAGGCCTAAAACCTTTCCTATCTCTTAGGATAGTATGATCCAATCCTTTGTGACTCTCCTTGCCGCATGAGTCTCTCTCGAAACTATAATAACATTTACTTTTTTCATACGAATCTTTGGAGGAGCCTGTAAATAGCTCCAATTTATGTACAAAAAGAGAGCAATAAAATTCAGAATAATTATTCATATTTTTATTTTTCTACACAATCTATTACATTAATAAATCCTGCATAGTGAAATGTATTCAGCAAACTTCAGAAGGATCTGGCCCTTTTTTATTCTTTGCTATTTAGTCTGAGATTTTTAATCATACACAATAATTCCAAGCTTAAAGTATTTACTCTTTTGCAAGTTCAAGGTTGAACTGCCGGCGTGTACTTAAACTTACACTACGTTTGTATGCAGGAAATTTGAGTGAAATGAAACGAAAGAAGGGTTGAAAGAGCTCAAAGAGCTCAAACAAAATACATCGACTTATAAAAAAACAAAAGATATTAAATCAAAGAAACAATCCTAGGATAAACGAAATAAAAAATGCCAAAGAAAAAATAGAATTTTTATCCTCATAGCTGCTTTTACCAGCTCATTGAGGAATCTGCATGTCTAAGATATAAAGAACAACACCAAGCTACCAAAATCACACCTCTTTCAAATCTCTAATCCCGCATCTCAATCACAAAACTAATTCCAAGAAGAACAAGAACAAGAAGAAGAAAAATCCCATTTTTAACGTTTCCTTGATTCCAAGGTGAAGACTTCTATTAAAAAATTCCACCAATAAAATTTAATCAGACAAGAAACCCTCTTTCATGAACTCAACTGAACGAAATGAATCCATCAAACTTTTCGCCAATCCACTTATGGAAAGAAACAAAATCGCAAAATATAAATACAAAATGATATTAAATAAGAAAAAAAAATAATAGAATTGGAACCCAAACCTGGATTTAAACGAGAAGAGATCTCTCGAGAGATCCTTCCCGCGGCGATCGCTGATCCTTCGTTGGATTGGTAACAGTTGGATCGCATTCTTTGCTCTCTCACGAAGAACATTTCCTCAAGCGTGAATTTGGGTCTGAGTAATGATATAATGCGCTGCCAGAGCAACGAATCCAACTCAGCAGATGCGTCTAGTGGTGTGAAATGGACGGTCAATGATGATTAAATTGGTGTTGGATCATTTTAAGATGAATTAGTCGAGGGAATCACACCAATTAAACGGGGCATCATAATTTTTTGCATTTTTTTAAGGAGCATGTACAATATATATTTTTAAGAGTAGGGTAGGAGTGTCAATGCAAGATGATGAAAACGGTTCAATTCGGATTAGTTTTAAGTTTTCGGGTCAATTTGAATTTGATCCAATTTTATAAATGGGTTGGAATTATAAATCCAAATCTGACTTGTATGACAAATAGGTTGATCCAAACCCGAAACTTTTCGGATCAAATTTCGAATTGTGTCAGATTTGGACACTCCTACAGTAGGGTCGTGTACGTTCTAAAATCTAAAATGAAGCAAATAAGTCATATAAATTGATGCATTCACCCCGCATGCCCTCAGTCAATCAAACTAAATTTTACAGAATTGTAGCAAATGCGTCATACTAAAGGGTGCATTCAATGGAATGTGTCAAACAATATAGCGTGTTCCATAGAATGTGTCATTCTGTTTGGTTATAATTTACTACTTTTTAAAATTTTTCAATACTCTGCTCTTATTCCTAATTTAAATTAAACACTAACTCCTAAAAGAAAAACTTAATGCATTCTCTTTTATTGTGAATTCCTTTTCCATCAATCCAAATGATCATTTAACTTAGGCTTCGTTTTGGGCGAATCTTTTTAATTTTTGTATTAGAAAGTTTCTTTAAGAAACAGATAAAAGGCGTCCCAAACGAAGACTTATTCTTCATCAAAACAAACACCTATATACCTAAAAACCCATGCAGTTAAAATTCTTCGCATCTAAAATATTTTATATCAAACGGCTCTATATTTATTTTACGATATATGCCCTATATTTTACTTTCCTTTTGTACAAAACCAACACCAACTAACGACCAACTAATATTTTCTTATTAGTGGGCTCTGGCTTGGAACTTTTATTTGATCCGGTCACAGGACGTAGCTCTACATTCGGCCGCCAGTAGAATCGCACCATGCGATCTCACTATTTACCACTCGCCCCGACAACCCGGCCCGGAACGGACCCAGGATGGCTCGGTATTTCTTAATTTTGCTAGGTATTGCTCGGTATTACTCGGTATTGTTAGGTATTGGTCGATTTTGCTTGGCAATAACCAATACCGAGCAAATACCGAGTTGTACCGAGTTTTTCTAGAATAAGAGCACGTGACGACATGTTATTGGCGGCTGAACGTAGCTCTATGACCGGTCAGAAGACGAAATAATTATTCCGCTGGCTTGGGCCGGCGGCCCAAGGAAAACGTTTTGTATCTTACTACGGCCCGAAATCAAAGAAAGCCCCTTCTTTCAATATCTTTCCTCTTGCAGTAAATCCTGGGAAAAAAATCGTTAGGATATAGCTGTTTCGGATTTCGGATCCGACAAAAATCTTCGCCGGCGCCTTCGAAAATCTCGAAGACCGACATGGGAGGAGAAAACAAATGGAAAAGCTCGGAGATCGGCGAGCTCGCCGCCGATCACTCTTTGGAGAATTGCAGTCACCTGGTTGCTGATTTGGATTTATCAACGCAGAAGACGTTTGAGCGAGGATCATCTTCTTCTCCGGATCGAAAGCGAGATGAGAGAAGGGCGGAACTACCAGATAATGCAATCGAAGTTGCACTCAGGAGGTTAGATGAGCTCAGGATCAAGGGAGAAGAGCCGCAGCTTTCGGAGGAAGAGATAATCTTCAATGATCAGCGGCAGGAGGACGAGGTAATGTTCATAGTCCCATAGCGGTCTTTTTTAGTCAAGGAGACATGTTCCATTGCTTTGTTGGCTACTTCTAAGTAAAAAGAAGATAAAGGGTTCTGTAAGTGCCTTGGAGTTGAAAACTAAAGTTTAGTATGGATGGGCTTTGGTTATTGATTGCTTTGGTAATAGGAGGGACGAACGGGAGAAGGAAACTCTTGAACTTGTTCTTTGTTTACATGGCTGTCACAAAGCTGCACTTCAAGTATCTACTTTGGTAAGAGACCGAGGTAGACTGCTGGCATTTAGTGAAGAGTAATTGGCTTTTAAAAACATGATTTTTAGGTCCCTGGTGCATTTTGAAATCTCATGAAAGCCACTCTGTTAGTTTCCGATGTTTTACTTACACTATAATGTGATATGACGTTGGCCATTTGTCATTGAGCATGTGATCATTTATATGACCTACACTTAACCAAAATATCCTTCAAGTATAATTGTAAATGAGACCAATTTGAGAAAGCTCAAATACTATTTGGCTCAACCCGACTTCCTAGAAGTCATATATATTTCATCGTATAAAGTTATGAATATAAGTATATACAAACTATGATATATGAACATATAAATATATATATGTTTCTGTGCACATATATGTTATGTATATATAAGTATAAACTATCGAATTGAATATCATTAAATAAAGCATTGTTAATATCTAGCTCATTAAATATACAAATATATAAATTCTAATCGAACTCAAACTAATTATCAAGCTAAACACGATTGAACATAAACAATAAGTTTTTTGACAGTCCTAATCTTCTAACTTCATTAAGTGAATTAAAGCAAAATCTAAGTGGTATAAATTGAGTCCACTTCAAAAAGAAAGAAAAAAGGATAAGAAAGAAATATAGTCAGATCATGTGAGCCAAAAAATCATCAGTAAGTAAATTCAAAGTGCTACATTGCAAACTACAAAGCAAAGCCCCAAATATTTTCAACAAATCAATGCAGCGCCCCCCCCCCCCCCCCCCCCCCCCCAACCAAAAAGAAAAACCTTAATGTTAATAGTTGCAAATACAAAGAACAAATCATCAATATATATATATATATATAATAAAACTTTGAAAATTTCTCAAATGCAAGTTAACAAAAAGCAAAAAAGGGGAAGAAAATAAAGCTTCTCTAGCTGCCTTTGAATTGTAAAATTACTTTATGGGTTGTTTGATTTTAAGTAGAAGGGGTGTAAAGTATTCCAAATGCATGAGTTTTAAGAATATTGATGTTTAATTTGAAGTAAAATAAATGCGAGGTAAAATTTGGGTGCATTTGTAATTCATCATCTAGTTCATTTTTTTTATGTATTTAGAATTCCTTAAGTTTGGACGATTTTTTATATACACCATAAATTCATCGTCGTTGTCATTGTCGTTGCCCACCACCTGCCCCCATCATTGCCTACTACCCCTGTCACCATCGTCGACCGCCATCAGCCACCACCGCCACCCCACGTTGTTGGCCATCAATCACCATTGTCGCCACCCACCGTTGATCACTACCACTGACCACCACCATCAGCCACCACCACCACCTCTGTCGTCAGCCTTTAGCCACTGCCTCCTTCCATCAGCCTCCACCCGCCACCACCACACGCCGTCGACACTGTCGCCCACCGTAGCTTCTAGCGTTAGCTTTTACACTACTTTTATTTTACTACTTTAAACCAAACAAGAAAAAATATTCACTTGCATTTATTTTATACTTATCCAAAAACACCAAAGTATTTCTTTAACACTACATTCATTTTACACTATATTCTTTTTATATTGCATTCATTTTTCAGCCAGCCAAAAAGTCGCTTAGTTCTTCCATTAATTGCTTGGTAAAAGTTTTTTTAAAGGAAATTTTCTTGCTATAAGGTTTTTTTAATGAAATTTACTTGATTACAGGAGAAGGAAAAAAGGGGGCATGATAAGATTTTCTTTTGCCATCAGATTGCTTATCTTAAACTGATTCTTTATTTTTATAGGTGTGAAAAATCTCTGATATGCAAGAAAGTTACTTTGGTTGGGCGGATGTTGCTTGCTGGTATTTATTTTGTGAATCTAGATGACAAGAGAAACTATCATTGATGCTAACTTAATTGAGTTGGTTAATGCTTTTTTAGTTTAAAAAACATTAGGCTTTTAGCTTTTAGTGCTCAGAGGTCATCCATTAATTTTCTACTGTTCATAAGTATGCTTGACGCTTGTAAAAATCATTTCAACTTTCAATCTATATGGAGATGGAGTGTAAGTTAGCAAGTGTAAAATCCCTCCGAAGTTCATTTTTGTGAGTGTTGTTAGTCCGGACGAACTGGCCTTAGTACGGGACGAATTGAAGAAAATTGTGAAAATCTGTATGGTTAGTACGGACGAACTGAGTAAAAATGCAGGTTTGTCTGGGCGAACCTAGGTGCATCGGGACGAACTGAACCCGAGAGTTTCGTCCAGGGACGAAATAAATTGGAATTTATTTTCGTCTGTACGATTCGTGTCCAGAGGAGTTCGTCCCGGGACGATATGTGCATCGTCCTGGACGATCCTGCTTGATAAATTGAGGATTTGAGATATTTTTTTGAAGAGAGAAAAAAAAAGCTTGGTTTCGGAGGCCGCGGAGCGCTTTTCGTCCAACGACGCAGTTGGAAGATTTATTTATCTCGAAGTAAGGAATCCGAATCCTATTTCTGTTTTCGAAGATTTTATGTTTTGGTATTTTTCTGCTCAGTTTTGTGTTTCCGTTACCGAAAAACATGCATATCTTTGTATTGACGAAATTTTTACCGTGTAACTTTTGGTATGTTATTGAACTGATGTTTTTGTATGATTTGAGTATTTTCTGGAAAGTTTTTACCGGATATTTTGAGTTCTGTGCGCTTTTTATTGAATAGAAAATTATCTGGATGTTGAAAAATATTGCTTCAGTACAAGTAAAGCTTTGTAACGTTGTTTTACACGATTTTCTGGTAATTTGGTGATTTTCTGAATTTGTGAATTTTGTGGAAATTCCGTGTACTGCCGTTATGCCGCCGATTTCTCGTACGACTTCTGATTTTCTGAATTGATTATTTGAATGATTGAATATGCATATGAATGTGGATATATGATTGAATATATATTAATATTACTGAAAGACAAGTGAAGACTGGTTGAACCGTTGGTTGGAGATTGACTTGACCTGTACAGGATGGTGGGCCGACGGGCTTTCCTTTAAAAAGGGTTTGGCGATATCCTTTATTGATCATTGATATAACGATTGGGAGTCATAAGGAGATTATTATGCCGATGGGCGGCCGACGGGCAAAGAGTGACGACTCTATTATTGAGCCAACGGATATATGGATATATGGATATTTCTACAACAGCACAATATGGATATATAGATATTTCTACAACAGCACAATAGATATACAACGATACATCGACATTGAAAAACGCCTTAATAGCCAGTGATTGTACTTGTTCAGTAAGACTATTGTATTGTATTGCATGTGTACAGAATTGTCCTTATGATCTCATTATGGATTTATTGATTTATTGATATTGACGGATTTATTGTGGATTTACGAGTTTATTGTTACTGTATGATTTCATTGATATTCGCATCGTGTCACTGAGCATTGATATTGATACTGATATGGATATCGATATTGCATTGACTTATTGATACTATGGACATGGATACTATTGATTCATTGATACTATCGTTTCATTGATACTATCGTTTCATTGATATACCATATTGAACTGCTGCATGTGATTCATTGACTGATATGGAATAGGTTTTATTGTATTGATTTGATTTCAACCGTTCTTACGATGTATTGGTTTGATTGTTTATATGATTTCATACCGATTGATATTATTGACCAGAGATGATTGATTTTATTGATACGATGTTGATTTAACTGATATTATCGAGACGACGATTTTTCTCTATCGATTTGACTGATCAATTTAACTGAGATTCTTCCGAATAGAGATTTTTTCTACTGTTTATAGATTCTTCCAAGATTTGACGTATGTACTGATTTATTGAACTTTATGGATTTCTTACTATTGTTTATCGATTCTTTTACTGATGATTGTGGATTGTATCGATCATGCATTGATTACTGATTTTCGTATCTGCTGCATAGATTCACTGATCATGTGCAACTGACTGTTATGAATTTGACTGATTGACATGCATTTTTTCAGTACCGTGCTTTGATTTTTAGTTATAGGCTTAGGTGACCTGCTGGGCTTTTTGAAGCTCATTATATGTGATTAACAATTTCAGGTCAGAGCAAAGGGAGCAAGAAGTGATGGTTGATCAAGACTATCGACGAATCCTTTCACTATGGATGCCTGGGGCGTCACAGCAAGACTTATCTTCTATGAATTAACTTTATTTGAGCACCATCTCTCTCTTGGAGAGCATTAGATTCTGGGAAAATTTTTCCTTATGAATAAAAATAATAATTTTCTCGCGGATCTAGTTTTGCCTAATTATATAATGTAATTGTGACATCCCATAATCTAATTTGAAAGAATTACTTTTATCTTTTAAAAGACAACAATCATAACTACCTAATTTTATTTATCAATATGAATACCAACATAAAATAAAATTGTCGATCAATACATCAATATTCATTTTCACAAAAATCATGTATGTTATTCATGATCTATACAATAATATCACAACTATTCTGTCATGAATACAAAATAATAACTAAAATAACAAGAATCTAAACTTGAAAGATCTTGGTCGATCTCATACTCCTACTCTGTTGCTCTGACTTGAAATCATTTAATCATATATAATAAGCTCAAGAGTCCATCAAGTAACAAAATTCTACAATTGAACTCAAAGCACACAGAAAAGCAGTATGCATATTGTCAGTCAATTCGTAGCAGTAGCACATATGATCATGAATCAATGCAGAAATAATAAAATGTACATGCAATAGCAGTAAAGTCTATAGACCGTAAAACAGTATAGTGAGGAAACCAATAAACCAGTACTGATGTCAGATCGATAAAGCATTTGACAAATTAGTACTATCAATTAGTAAAGAAATTATATAATTGGTAAAACCAAAGCCTAAATGAAAACCGTTACAATTATATCAATCTAGTAAAAACTTAGAATAGTTTACATATGTTATCCAATACGTCACATGCTCAGTATATTATGTGCTCGGTATGTCACATATTCAATATCAGTACAATGAATCAATAGTATCAAACAATATTGGTGTACATATCGCTAACAGTAACAGTCCAATGTCGTTAGTAAAACTAGTGACAATAATAGTAAAATGATGCTTTTACAGTAAATCCGTACAGTAATAGGAATAATGTCTCAATAACATGCATTTCAGTAGTTACACTAAACAAGAAGGCCTAGCTTAATGGATGTTTTTTCAATAGTAAGTTAGAAATTGTTTGCTAAATAGAGTTGTCACTTGTTGTCCGTCGGCATAGTAATAACTCCTTATAAATCTTAATCAATGTATCACATGAATTAATAGAGAATAATATCCAACCACAATAATAATTTATTCAGTTTTCAATATAAAATTCATATAAATTCTTTTATATATTGAAATTCGAAGCTTCAAAAATTATAGAAAAATGTTCATAAAATAGCCAATCATGTTTAGAAATTTTTGATGAAACAGATTTGCAAAACAGATACTAGATTGTTCCAAAGCCCCCACTTGTATCGACATGTATCAATTTCTTAAGAATTTGTACCAATTCTAAAACATATGAAAAAATTAGTGTAATTAAAGCACTACAATATTTATGTTGTGACGAAGACGATTTGTGATTTAGATTTATAACGACTCCTGAAAAATATATTTTACTGAATCAAAATATGGGTTATTACAATAATTCGGTGTGCTTCTTTTTCAATTTAAAATTGGAAAAGACGTTCCATGCATATACTCCCAACCATTGTTCTTGTAATTGATTGAATTGCATTTCACATATTAAGAATTATCTCGACCTTTTTTTTTTAATTCTTTGTGGCTATCTTCTTTTACTGCTTGAGATATTATGTTCTGATTGATATCTTCTAATCGGCAGATGCTAGCATTGAAGGCAATATATGGAGACAGTATTGTAACTTTAGATAGAAAGGGAGGCCTACGTTTGTTTCAGGTCTTGGCTTAACTGCACTGTTTTGTATTTTAACTGTTGGGTACAATAAAAGAGTTTAATTAGCCTATTTCTCATGCAGATCCTGATTCATTATGAAGTTCCTGATGATTTTAGTGTATCTGCAAAGCTTGAAGGAACCTGTGAAGCCGGTTTCGGGGAAGATGAGAATTCAGATAGCTTTCTGTACACTTTCAAAGTTCAGTATCTGCCCCCAGTTGTCTTGACTTGCTTGTTTCCTGTGTCATATCCCAGTCATCATGCCCCATATTTCACAGTCTATGCTCCATGGTTAGATTCAATAAAGATTTCCAGTATTTGCCGCATGTTGGACGCTATTATGATGGAGCAAGAAGGGCAAGAGGTTATATACCAGTGGGTTGAATGGCTGAAAAATTCTTCCCTTTCCCACCTTGGCTTTGAAGATGGAGTTATGCTTGGCGCATATGACAAGTCTGAGAATAGAGAAATCCGTGCGATCTCTAGAAGCATCTCACTGGAGCTTGTCATTCCTTTCATGATTGGTTACAACGATGAGAAAAGTCGTGAAGTTTTTCTAAAAAATTTGCAGCTATGTATAATATGTTTTAACGAGTACGCAGGTTAGTCCTTTCCCATCTTAGTTTAGTTTTGATGCATTAGAAAAACGCCAGCTCTGAACCATCTTGCATGCTTTAATCATTCAATTAGATGTCATTATTTATATTACTGTTATGTTCGATATATTTGATGTTAGCACACTGTAAAAATCATAATATGCTTGTGTTTGACTTTGAAAATGGATAAAATCAAGATGCATATTTAAACTTACACACTATATACTAAACTTTATCCTTATGTCAACTGTTTGCGGCAGATTATATTAAACTTTTTGTGCAAGATATGTACTAGGTGTTGATTCCCTGGGCCTGGCTATCAAAATGGTTGAATATGACTAAAAGGCTAGGGTTACTGCCGACTACGACTCTTTTCTTTCCTTCTAGCTTTTACCCGGTCAAATGAAAAGTGGCAAGATTGAAATTGACTTCTCCGAAGGGATTTCGGGTTTCATCCAATTTGACGGGGAAAATGCAAGATGAAAATCCTAGGATTCCCAGTAAAGAGAATTTTACTATGCACCTTGTCTCGATTGCTCGGCACCAATCATCTTCAATTCACCTTCAATCACTTAAGAGCATGATAGAGGTACATTGCTTGTAGACATGTTCTAATTGTGAACTCCTTGTCTCCACACATTGTTTGCAACATGTATGATGGGGTCACACACATCTTTCATTGATTATGAGCAAATCATACTCCGACAGCAGCTCCCGCTGAAGCAATTGTAGCTGCTCCGGCACTTGCATAAGTACTCTATTGGAGAAAAGGCAAATCCGTCCCCCATATGCCCTTTGTTCTCCTGTCGTATGGATGTATGTTTTCCCTCTTCAGTCCATCTGCTGCTGTCGCATTCTTGCCCCTTTTCGTTATGGTCCTACCCTTTCATTCAGGCCTTTCCTTATTCCTTATGCACCGATTGTTCCATTCAGAACCTTGAGTGCTATGAAATGGCCTTGTTAGGATTAGCATGAAATACCACTTCTTTCAATTCTTCCAGAGTGAAGTCTCTTTCAAGCCAAAGAGCATCAGCATCATGAAGTTGTTTATCAAGGTGCAAGTCATCCAGGTTCGGCTGAAAGCTACAGTTCAGGAATTTTTCAAAGAACCACATTGTCTTTTAGAATCTTTTTCTCATTAATAACCGACCCGAAGGTTGGGTGTCAATCTGATTCCGGCTGTTGGGGCTGCTTCGAATCAAGGACTTTGGTCAGCTGAAGCGGATGTAGGGACTCGGCCCGAGGAAGAGGATGCCCGGCGATGCGAGCTCCTCCAATTGCATTACCTCCAATCTCAAATTTGTAATTCGGTATGGTACGATTGTCTGATTTCTAGGAATGAATCTTCTCTCTAGCGCCTCGTAAACGGCTCGGTTACTTATTTACTACGATGTTTTTTTTTTCTCTTAGAGCTTTATTTAGCTAAGCACTAAGACTTCGTTTGAGACGTCTTTCTAACTGCTTAGTTTTTCAGTACTACAATTTTAATTTTTTATAAAAAACTGTCTTAAGAAGCAATAAGAAAGTCGCTCAAACGAAGCCTAAATTTTCTACACTAGTCGTGCTTGTATTAGCAAGAGCTTTTGGTAAAAGCCTGTTTTTCGATGATTCAAACATAGCGTTTGCACTTGTAAGTTTTCTCAAATGATCCTATATTTGGCTATTTATGGTTTTCAAATGACAAAGGACGCATATGAATGGATCTTGGAACTTCTTTGTCATGGGCATAAATCATAATCTATTCCAATACCACGCAAACATCTCAGCTGAAGAACATCTCTATTCAAGCTTGTTTTATTTCAGTTAAAAAGTTATGTACAATCACTATTTCATTACGTTGCAAAATCAATAATCTAACATATCAGATGATGTTTTTTTCTTAAACATTCTTATATTTATCAGGAATCAACTTTGTTAGACTTCCATGCCAGCACTTCTTTTGTTTCAATTGCATGGAAAAATATTCTAGGATGCATGTGGATGAACGAACCGTGACTAAATTGCTCTGCCCCGAGACAAAATGTGTTGGTCTTGTTCCTCCCAGCTTACTACAAAAGCTACTTGATAGTGAAACATTTAAACGGTGGGAGGAGTTGACACTGCAGAAAACACTGGACTCAATGACAGATGTTGTCTATTGTCCGAGATGTGAGACAGCATGCTTGGAAGATGAGGATAATCATGCACAATGTTCAAAGTGTCTCTTCAGCTTTTGTTCTCTTTGCAGAGAACGACGCCATTTGGGCATAAAGTGTATGACTCCAGAGACTAAGCTTCTAATTTTGCAGGTAACAGATGCAACTCTGCATTCTTATTTCTTTTCTAGACAGTCTTGTGTTAACAACAACAATAACAACATCAAGCCTTTGTCCCACTACGTGGGGTCAGCCACATGAATCATTTTTCGCCATTTTGTCCTGTTAAAAATCAAATTCTCATTTAAATCTAATAGAAAAAGATCATTTATAATATTTTCTAACCAAATCTTTTTAGGTCTACCTCTACCTTTCTTAACATAAGTCAAATCTAATACCTCAACTTTCCTAACCGGTTCATAGGAAGGCCTTCGTTTAATATGACCAAACCATCTAAGGTGACGACTCTCTCTAAACTTATCTTCCACTGGAGCTACTCCAACAACAACAACATTGTTGTTGCCAGGCCCCAAGTCCTGGATAAAAAAATTGGAGGGTTGCATTAGGTAGTTGACAGCCAGCGTAAAACTTGTCGAATAATCATGATATGAATCCTTTAAACAGTCTTCCATGAAAAATTTTTTAAAAAAAAGTCCTTCAAATTATTTGGAAAGAAACGTTAGGCTTTTCCATTGTGTGATATACAAAGTGCATATCTTCATCCAAGAAAAGGTGATGACTATTGTGAGAAGCAAAGCTGACAATTTCTTTGATCAGGAGCGCCAAAGTTCATCTAGTATCAATGATATCCAAAGGAAGAAGGAGCTTGAAATGATAAATGAGATACTTAACACCAGGGAAGCACTTCGTGATGCCAAACAATGCCCCTCCTGTAAAATGGCTATATCACGCACAGGAGGTTGCAACAAGATGGTTTGCCAGAATTGTGGAAGTTACTTCTGCTATAATTGTTGCAAGGTCATTGATGGATATGATCATTTCAAGTAAGAAATTCTTCAAACTTGAAGAGAAAGTTCAGAAAGTTGATATAAACCTGAAAATCCTTTTTGCAGGGAGGAGTGCCAACTTTTTCCACGTGAAGAGATATTGGCCTGGGAAGAGCATATTAATCCACGGCAAATGTTAGGGCAATTACAAGCTGAATTGCATCCTGATGCTGCCAACATGTGTCCCAATTGTGGCCAAATGAATGCAAAGGTTAGTACAATGAACTACTTCCTGGATCACATCTCTTATTTGAACTTGAGAAGAACAATAGGTGAGCTCATGAAAACTTCTAACATTATATTTAATATGATTATTTATGTTTCTTTTACCTATGACTTTAAAACATTATGTAGTTGTCTGGCAAACTGAGGATGACCTTACTGCCTAAACATCTCATTACTGTCTGTAGAATTCTCTTGATAAATTAAACCAAGAAAATGATGTGATGTAAAAGAAGAAAAAGAAAAAAAAAGTTTTGCCTCTCAAAAGATGGCAGCCGTGGACAGAGATTAAAGCTTTGTTTGGGACAGCTTTTTTACTGCTTCTTAAAACGGCTTTCTTTTTTGTACTAGAAAGCTGCTTTAAAAAACAGTAAAAAAGCCGGCCTAACTATGGTCAGCTATAACATTGTAGGAGCTGATCCTGCTAGTCAGGTGGGAGCTTATTAGCAGGATTATGATTGATGCTTTCTTATACACTGACAAGCATAGCATTAGTACTAATGCTTTCTTTCCGAAAACTTGCTAGTAAATCAAGTTTCAATAGTTGGACCAAGCTCAAGGTAGTTTAGTTGAAAATATTAGCACTTTATAAAACAAGCCTCACTTTCAACTTTAGCATGATTAATGAGGGTTTTAGGATCAATTTACTTTACCAAAAGTTATCAGAATCTGGAACAAATATCTCATTTGATGCATAGAATGGACATGTAAATTGATTATGAATGATCTACTTGGAAATTTGCAGATAGGGAAAAACAACCACATCTTCTGTTGGGCATGTCAAACACACTACTGTGCTTTGTGTCGGCAGAATGTTCGACGTACGTCAGAGCACTATGGTCCCAAAGGCTGCAAACAACACACTTAGGTTTTGTTTGGGACGGCTTTTTTATTGCTTCTTGAAGTAGTTTTCTAGTACAAAATTTTTAATTTGTATACTAAAAAGTTGCTTCAAGAAGCAGTAAAAAAACCGCCCCAAACGAAACCTTAAAATCCATGAAATATGTAGATTCCAGAATTGGAAAAGATGTGCAAGCATCAAAAGCCCATCTGAGACTAGAAATATGTACACCCACCATAAGTTTATGTAACAGAAATCAATTCATTACCTGATTTGTCCACTAGTTGTTTGAAGAATTGATTTGATGTGATTAATTCTGTAACATATCGAGTGTATACTATGTTATCTTCTTCCAGGTCTCTTTATACATTTATATTTTCCATTACTGTAGAAAATTTAGAATATGGCATTGCTGTAATTATGAATCAGTTTCATTTTATTTTCAATAGAATGTTTACAATATTTTTATAATGTTCCCCTGATCAAAGTAAATCTCAAATGAGCAACGGGCCATACAAGGGAAATGTTTTTTTTTTTTTTACATTCAAAGTTTAAGATTTTTCTAAGGCTTGCAAAATATTATGATGTTACAGCACTGCTCCTGTCATAAACCTGTGGTTTAACACAGCTTCAGCAATTGGCCTTTGTCGATAATCACGATTAAGCATTGCCTGCACAATAGTGAATCAATAAGAACTTTTTAAATATATTTTGTTTTTTTACTAGTAATCAAATGAGCATAAAATTAGAAATCATAAAATTTGGAATTTTTTTTTTTCAGGAGTAATATAAATTTGACTATTTGATTTCAAGGAAATCATCTTAAAAAATGTTTTTTTTTTAGTTAAATTTGACAACAAAGAGTTCATATTTATAATTGAATTATAATTACTCATTGATTTTATGTAATTCTAATTTCTCTCTGATATATTCATATTAATTTAATCATTTCATTATGCTTTGAGTTTTAATTCTTGTATTTATTATGTATTTTTAAAGAAAATAAATTGAAAACTTATTTAGTGATTTGTAATCTAAGGATTTTAAATTCTCTTGCATTATTTATACAGAATGTATCATAATAGGGATGAACATTCACCTGAAGCAGTTCCCAGCCAGCACCATCTCCTAGATCCAAAAAGCTAACAGCCTCTTGCATTCGATCATCTGCATTGCAATACCTGAATATATAAAGTGCAGGGGCTAATTATCTTCAGACATACCAGATGGACCAACAAAATAAATAAGAAATGAATGCAAAATATGGTTTCACTTTTTGTAACTAATTTAGGGTTCGTTTCGGACAGCTTTCTTAATGCTTCCTAAATAAGAAATGAAATTTTTTTTCTCTTTATAACATACATTATTAGACTTCATTTGCGACAATTTTTTTACTATTTTTTTAGTGAAAAAAAAAAATTGAACTAGAAATTTTTATACTAAAAAACTGTTTTAGAAAATAATAAAAAAGCTGTCCCAAATGAAACCTAAGACTCTATGGCCGATGCACTTTGTTCCAAATGAAATTTTTTTGGCTAAAGCTTCTTTTGGGACTGATTTTTTACTGCTTCTTAAAGTGGCTTTCTTGTAAAAAAATTTAATTTACTAAAAAATCATTTTAAGAAACAATAAAAAAACCGTCCCTAAGACTGATTAAAATTTTTATACAAAAAAATTGCTTTAAAAAGCAATAAAAAAGCTGTCTCAAACGAAGCCTAAGATTGATTAATTTGAATTCTTTTACCTAAGTAATTCTTTTGAGGAATCTACATGCATGCCTCAAAATTATTTTGCATTCAGATATCCAATGTCTAAATTTTATCAAACAATTATTTTGCATACAGAATTTTACTTTATACAATGAGAAGATGTATTTCACTTAAGAAAAGTTAATATTAGTTATATTTTTGAAGTAATTTAAAGAATTAGCTGCTATATAAATAAATATTAAAGTGTAAATGTTAGATATGCAAATATATGATAATTTTGTGGTAAGTATGTAAATCCTCTCTTTTTTTCTTAATGTGTTAAGTATGATTTCGCTTAAATCCCCCAAGAAAGATTGCAGACCCTTTTTTATAGTTAAAATTTCCTTCGAAATACAATTATAGTGTAATGCTCCACGATAGGTTCTCCTTTCTTTAAAGGGTCCATTTGGGGATTAATTATTCTGTGCAGACACCGGACGCTATTTGGAGGCAAATCAGAGCACGCCACATTACCTCGTTGAGTACTACAGCTATATACCCGCTGTGTGCTGGATGATGTGATGCGCTCTGATTAGCCTCCAGACACAGAGCTACGTCCGGTGTCCGCACAAAATAATTTCTCCAATTTGGGATGGCTATAAATATCTAAAAAATTATTTGTAGAGTAGTTTAAAAAAACTATAGTTTTCAAATATAAGTTTTATAGACAGGCTTCCAGTCAAAAAAACAGAATAATTTCCTAACACACTCTAGTAGGTCTCGAAATAAAAGCTCCTAACTACAAAATTTTCTTAGAAACACAAAGAAAGTTGAAGCAAACAAAAGTACAACGGCATGTAAAGTAAAATAATGAAAAAACTATCTCAAATGCATCCTAAATATTGTATTCATGGCTTAATTTAAAAACTAATGTGTTTTATCGATCTGTTCCTCTTAGAGAGATGCTCATGTTAGAGAAAATATGAACTAAAGGGAGATCAAAGTTGAGGTTAGATACACCAATAGTTATAGTAACTTTTAACACAAGTTTAAACTTATAAGTGGGGGTCAACTACTTAGTATTTCTATACTAGCATATTTTGAGTTATTCAATGTGAGACTAACTCACTGCCTCACATATATGAAATTTTTTTTCCTCACATAAGAACCCTCTACAATGATCATCACTTCGCCCCAAATAGAAGCATATCAAACATTATGAATCAAAAACCATGAAGCTTATCTGCTCTTAAATTTTGCTCAACTTTGGTAGAAATCACTAGACCAATGGGAGCCACAGACCTTATCAACCACTCAATATAAACCAAACAATTGACTTCAATAACACTTGTTAGAGATTGTAAATCTAAAGCTGGGCTAAATACACAAATGATGTCATTTTAAATCCAAAAACTTGAGCCTATAATTGAGGGTCAACCATTAGATATTATATATCAATTAAATTTTCCTAAAATCTAATGTAAAATTAAATCCAAATCTTTCATTTGTTTTATCATGAGAGTCACTCGTTCTTAAACTTTAATCAATCATGGTAGATCCACCATGGACACATTAGAGTCACGAATTGTATTAACTATTTTGAGTCCAACTGAAAACGGCTTTGATATCACTTGTTAGGAATGATGAAATTAAGGGGAAGCATATTTGGGCTAGATATATCAGTGGTCAAAATTATTTTTAAATCAAGAAATTTAATTGTATGAGGATATGCCTTCCCACAGCTTCTTGCAATTCAAACTCAGAGATATGGACATAAATGAAAGTATGATGATCCATTATAAGGGTGATTGAGTTGATTAAATAAAGGAGAGGCTCTTACTCTCTTGCTGCGGCAAGGTCAAGCTGGAAAGTAGTTTCGAAAAGCCTCTGTGAAGTAGCAAGATAACTGATCAGAATATGCATTGAAAAAGATGATAATCGGATATTTTGATAAGCTTGAACACTAGGAACACTACTTACTCGCAATGAGAGACCGTCCATAACTCCTATTTCACAAAATGGAACAAAAGCCAAGTATGCAAATAGAAGCCCTGCTTCATAACTGCATGTTTGGTCTTAAATTCAATCATCTAGGAATATTATTATTATTTAGATGAACGAGTTGTGTAAAATACCATTTCAAAGAAGCCTGAATGAAAATGAACATTCTTTCATGTTTTAAAAAATAAGTAGACAAGCTAAGTACCATTCATTCATTTAATTTAGAAGAGGTTGTATGTCTCACATGTCATCAGCTATCCCGAATGCTCTCTTTTCTAAAGGGCTATATGCACCAGCTCCAAAGGCCCGGCGCCATAATCCTTCGGACAGAGGGCCAGTACCTGCTTCTAATGATGCATACCTGTGACACAAGAAAATAAACTGTTTCAGATTTCGTTTGGAACGGCTTTTTTAATGCTTCTTGAAGCAGCTTTTTAATAAAAAATTTTAATTTTTACACTAAAAAGCTGCTTCAGGAAGCAGTAAAGAAGTTGTCCCAAACGAAACATCAATTAGACAATCATCTCTGCTAGTTCAAAATATTATTTAATCAGCATACCATCAAAAGGCCCCACGGTAGCCTTGTCAATAGTCAACTTAAGAAGATGTGACTTGTCAATATTATCACAAAAAATTATCATATTGGAATTTTTTAAAGAAAATAATCACTATTGTTTCGTCCCTATTGTACCTTTTGTTTCTCCATAAGACTAGTAAAATAAATCAAGTTGTTTTCAATTACTCTAACAAGAACTAGGAGTCCAGTTAGGGCTTGTTGTTGATTCCATCACTTGCTCCTGGTCTCTTCCTTCACGTGCCTCTCTCCTAGCCCGACTATGGATGCTACATTGCACTCACTTAAGAACTTTGCATGCTCCACTACACTCGCCTCCCATGTTGCACCATCCAAAAGTAATTTTCAGCAAGAGCAAAAGGAAAGTTTTGCTTCCATTTCTCACATGCAGAAAAAATGTATTATTATTATTTTTTTTTCTTTAGGCATAAGGCCTTTTCTTCTTTGTGGCTAGGCAGGCACAGGAGGTTACCATCCCATAAGGTATTCTTCTCTTCATATTATGCCTACGAGCAAGTGGCTGGGATTTTCTTGCAAACATATATATAAAGTGAACCCCACCTAATGGGGTTCACCCATGGGCGCCTTAAATTTATATCCCATGAACTTTGCATGCTCCACTACACTCGCCTCCCATGTTGCAACGATCTTCCTAAATTTGCCGCTACTAAGACATAGCTTAAGTATGGGCATTGATACAAGAACAAACAACATCTTGGTGGAACTAGAACATGGCTCTACTTTGTGATGATATAGCCTCTTCCAGCATGGAAGATAGCGGTTCTTAATGGCTTTCAGGCTGCAATAGGCAATCATTACTTGATTGGTAGGCTTATTTACCTATTTTCCGCCCAGCATAAAATTTCAATGATTATTAGTGTGCTAAGTTGTCTTTTGCAATGTCCAAATATGAAATACTGAAGTATTGTTTTAAGGATTTTAAAATATATTAAAATGCACCTAGGAAAATGAGTGATTTATCATAAGCAAAACTACTTAAAAATTAAACATACTCTATTTGTTGATTATGTTGAATTTTTTTAAGATCAAAAGCTGCTTCATAACATTATATTTTAGTGGGAGGAAAGTTTGTTTCTTGGAGAAGTAAGAAAATCAACTATTGTTGTCAAATCATGTGTTGAAGCTAAATACACGATTAAGAGGTATTTTGTTTATGAAATGAGGCGACTAAAAATCTTATTGAAGACTTTTATTTTCAAGTTGCTTAGCCCATCATTCTTAAGTGCGATAGTCATAAAACAATTTATATTGCTCATAGCCCTATTTTTCATGAGAAACTAAAAACTGCTGAATTAGATTATAGTCTCATGAAAGATGTGGTTATGTCAGAAATAATCATCACTCCTCATGTCCTTAATGAAGAACAATTAGCGAATATATTTCTGGGTCCACTTCATTTCTCCAATCTTTACAGCAAATTGGATCTTTATAATATATAAGCTCTATCTTGAGGGGAAGCATTATCCTAGAGATTTACAAAATTGAAAATTTAGTATTACTACATGTTATATCTTTATTATGTAATATACTCCCTTTATTGAGAATATTCTTGCTATTTATATGTGGCATACCATTGATATTTGTATATATATATAAACACCAATACTATAGTGAAGTCAATTAAGTTATTTTTAGTTACTCTAATAGTAAGCATTGTCAACATTCATGAGATGTGCGAATTGATAATGTATAATTTATCACAAAGACACATTAACATTGCTTCAAGAGAAGCACTCATGTCACATGAGTAATTGTTCCTTACAAACTACGTATATTAGATAACACATTAACACCACAAAGGAAAATAAGTTATGGTGGTAAAAAAATTTATCTGACGAAGTTGGGTAGAATAGATTGGGGTGGAACATCATTTAATTAAAGCCATAATGATTGTACATGCTAGTATTCAAGAAATGCTGAGAAAAAATTGCAATAAACCATAATTTCATCATCCACCTCTCTAATAATCACTATTAGCAGAGTCAATCCCGTGCAAGAATAACAACTTGCACGTATATCTTCAATAAAACCAACTTCAAATAGTTGGGATAAGGCTACCATTGATTATCAGGATGATGCATATCATCAATAATGAAAAAGTCAGCCAAACGGATGGAGTCAGTTTTATCAGAAAACAAATTCCAAAAAAGGAATTTCCTCTTAAATTTCATGATCATAAGTGAAAGCACAACTTTTCTGAAAATAAATAATGAGCTGGATTCATTTGGAACATTCTTATGGGTTCTAATTGGTCAGTTAAGGTAATAGATTTAAACATTTACTTCAATCAAACAAATTTCAATCTATTCAGGGCTTATTATATATAATTCATGATTTTAGGTATGCATTAAAAAGTTGTAACCCCCATAAAGGATATTAAAAAAAGGATAGAACATAGCGAATATACACAAACCTGATGTCAACAGAAAAGGCCAAATCCCGGAGACGGGGCACTAAATAAGTTGCCTCTCCTTCTGATATTGTACTGCAAATAGCAAAATAATCTGTCATATGCCCTGCCTTGTAATTAAAACATGTCTTTGCTACACAATTTTCAGTATTACTTGAGCACAACAGAAGCAGGCCCGATGCTCTGGTGTAACCTATCATGATCATGCATAAAGGCCAAGCCATTTATAGCACCGTTAAGCAATTTGATAACAAAAAATCTTCGACGCTTAAATTTCCCTTCTCCGTCGAAAGAAGGCCAGATAGTTTGTTTAGTATTAGCAATATCCTTTGAAATTCCTTCACTTCTAACTTTGGCGTAGTCCGCTGCACTATATATCCCATCATTACGAAAAGCAAGCCACTGCAGACGAAACATTCTTAATTTTTAATTCTTGCTTACCGAGACCCAGTCAGCAGATTTCTTCTCAATAGTACATATCAAACCTGCTCTCCAGTTCTAGTCTCGAAACCGCCTAACAAGATCTGGATATTTTCAGAAACAATTTTTGAATCTTCCTGCAAGATACATTCAAATTAGAACAGTTCAAAATACATACATACATGTATGTATATATATATATATACACACACACACACACATATTCACTTAGCAGTTTCCTTACTTGAAGAGAAGCATGACAATTCAGCTCATTGGCAGCCATCATATCTGCTTCAATGCCACCAGCACGTCGTCCAGGATAAACCTTCATAAGTCTTTTCAGGAAATGAGGCAGAACTGTGATGCTTCAAGGGCAATCTTGCAGACAAATAACTTCAAAAATTTTCTTATTTTTTTGGAAATCACCTCCCATAAAATTTCAATTTATCTTGTTAGATAATTTTGCCGCCTAGTATTGCCCAGCTACACTATACCATGTTTGCATGCACATAATTTCATCTACCTTCATTTATAAATCAAGTTTCAAACTTCATAATTATTTTCATACAAGGTGTGAAACAAAGACAAATAGTTGCAAAGAGAAAAAATTATGAGAGGCAATTTGATTGCTCAGCAGATATGTCAAAACGAAAAACATGCTTTGTACAACAAGCTCTATCATTTGCAAGAAAATTTGTTTTTCTTGGAAAAACTCTCATCTCAAAATTAGTTTCATTTAATAGATAGAAATACAGATATTGCTGGGCCCTTAACCAAAATATACTATCTTTCAAGTGATAAAAACAGCAACTGAAAAAAACAATGCTGTATATGAATATCACTCAAATTATATGCATAGAAATGTACCTTAAAAATCACTCTAACTCCTTGTAATGGACCTTTAACAACTCTTCCCTCATAAAGCCTGAAACAAGACACTAATGGATATTATCAATAAAATTTTAAGTGGTGATATTGAAGGCTATACTTAAAAAAAATCTATATTTAAGCTAAAGTCGCATCAAATTTTGATTAGGTGGAGCAAAAAAAACACTCCACAATCACATGTGCATGACATTCTCCATTTTGATTGTTTACCCAAAGAAAACCCCAAATGTATTTTCGCACAAGTTTTTCGGTGCAGCGTATCAGTATCATATTGAAAGAGTAAAAATAAACCATTACAATGCAGGAAGAGAGAAAGCACCTAATCTTCACTTTGCCTTCTCCAATATCTTGGATTCTTAAACGCTCAATGTCTTCTGAAGAATATCCAACATTTGGCACTTCAATGTTTCTAGCATCAGAAGGTCCTCCAGATTGAAACGATGAATAGCTGTAGTATTTCAAGCATTGTATAAGCACAAATCCCATGATTAATGGCTATTAAGCATGACTAATATAACATGTCATCAACTTGCCATACTAAGCAGAGAGCATTTTTTTTTTTTCTATCGTACTTAATAATCAAACCTTCATGATAAATAACAGCATTATCAAAATTTCTAATTGGGTGAAATTCCAAAGTCTTCCTGCAATTCACTTTAAGAGAAATTATTGTTAGATCAACTAAAGTAATAATTTTTTCCCCATTTTTCATAGCAGGAAGAAATTATTGTTAGATGATTAGATCAGCTAAAAAAATCACTTCTTCCCATTTTTAACGCCAAACATGAAAAGTTCACAATGGATCCATAATCAAAATCCGAACATTTATTTCAATATATTGCCAAACCAGGTCATAGGAAACATTAAGACATTATTAGATCAACAAACTCCCACATTACGTACGTTATCTTCAATCGAAGAAAAATTCACCAAATAAAATGCTACTTGTAATTATTATCAGAACATAAGTGAACAACAAGTAAGAAAGGGCCACATTAATCTTTGCCCGCATAATTGCCAACATGAAGAACCTATCACTTCAAGAAAAAAAAAAATTTAATTGGAAATACCAAGAACAATTCTCAATCTAAAACATATAGCTGCATATTTTTCCAAATCTTAAACCTAAAGAAAGAAATAATTTCAATGCAAGAAAATAAGCCAAAAAAGGGGGCAATAAAAAAACCTGGTGACGTTCATGAACCCGTACTCTCCAACGTATTTCCCCACAGCAAAATCATCAGGATTAGTGATCAATGACGCTTTAAAGATCCGATGCTTTAAACCCTTAGAAACAAAACCGAAACTATGCAGACCAGATGATTTTTGGCTAGTAGAATAACAACGGCGGCATCCATCAGAAAGACTAACTGCAGTTCGCGGCAGCACAGATCTGCTCGGAGCTGTTATTAGGATCATGAGTTGATAATTTGGATTATGTGGATGAAATCCAGAAAGAGAAATGAGAACCCTAAAATTGGAGGGAAGAGTAAGCTTTCGGATGGATAACGGTAAGGGCCCGAGGATAATTTGGCGATGACCGACGATTGTGTGGAGGAAATAATAAAATTGTGGAGTCAAAATTTATTTAAATTTATAGATTAAATATTTACTATTTCAAATAACAAATAAATGTTAATAATATATAGATACATAATATAAATCAGAAAAATCTCACACTAATCCACACATTATTAGTCTATTACTGATTTTTTTATTGCTTCTTGATACGTAATCCAAAAATTATATTGATCGGGCACAAATCTCGAGACAAAAGCTAGTTGGAAACTTCAAAAATTAATTTTGGGAGCACCCGAGCTCCGATTTCAGCGAGCTTATAGTCAAACTGAGCATCTCGGAAATACGAACCCAACGACACCAAGATCAACCCAATCCGAGCCCAAATGAGTCCGAATCAAGGGCTAGAAGCGCTGTTAGAAGGTTCAAACTGCAATTTGAGTTACCAAACGTTCTCTGATTTTGACGAGCTTATACTCGAATCGAACGGCTCGATGAGACGAATCCAACGAGCCCAAGATCGCCGAATTCCGACATCATTAAGGCTTTAAAATGCCCAACAAACGGTGCATGATCAAAGGATTCGATATCAGCCGTCCATTCAAAACACTCCCAATTCGCCCCTGATCTCACGCCTATTTACGGGCTATGCAACTCCAGAAAAACTATAAATAGAGCCCTCATTCTACACCAAGGGGACTCAAGTGAAGAGAGAGAAGAAGAAGAAGGAAAAGGGGAAAAGGCGATTCCTCTCCTCCTCGACCACCTCCAGAGCTCTTCCCGCCGCCTAAATACGCCGGAACTCTGCTGGATTTTCGGGAAACGACGGGATTCTGCAAAACTTTGCAAATTGGCTTCAAATTGTAATCTGATCGTCCCGATTTGTGGGACGAATCAGTTTCTTGTAATTTATAAAAACACTAGTGGAATTTTACAACTGGGCAAGGCCCTGTGGTTTTTTCCTTTTTTGGGTTTTCCACGTATATATCCCAGTGCTCATATTCTCATTACTGTTTGTGTGTTAAATTTACGTGCAACGCTCGAACGCGAATTTACAAACTCTACCGCCGCGTATTTTCTAGCACGCAACACTTCTTAAAACATAATTTAAGTACAAAAATCTTTGTACTTAAACTCTGTTTTAAGAAGTAATAAAAAAGTCGTTCAAACGAAGCTTATAACAATTTTTTTATTGTTTTTTAAAACTATTTTTTATCACAAAAAAATTTAGCTTAAATATTTTTATATTAAAAAATTGTTTAAATAAATAGTATGAAAGTTGACTCAAAAGAAGCCGTGGTCTCATGATATCATGTTACCCTAATTTAGTCATTCGATTATACAAAATTAATGAAAAATAGCCTTTCATATTATAATCGTGAGATAAAATTTATCCAAATTTAGTCACTCGACTTTACAATTTTGATCTCATTTAGTTTCATAATGAATATTTTCGATTAATTTTGTATAGATGAGAGGCTAAGTTAAAGTAACGTTATACTCTAGGATTAAAATCGTCAAATATTAATAGTCGAATGACTATTTTAAAATTTAACCTTGATATAAATATATAAAAAAATTCAAAAGGTGCATATATAACCCCATTTTAGGAAGTTATATATGAGTCCACATCTAATAATTTCTCACAAATAGATACATAGACATAATAGATTATCAGATGTTAATAGTCAATTTAATTTTTTGGGTGCGAATTTTGTCTAAATAAAACTTAGATATAGAACTTTTGCGTGCTAGAATATACGCGGCAGTAGAGTTAGAAAATATTCGTCTTAGCGTTTCACGAGTATCCCGCACACAAACAGAAAAGAGAAAATGAGCATCAAGGTTTTTACGTGGAAAACTCAAAAGAGGGAAAAAACCACGGGGCCTCGCCCAGTTGCAAAGTTCCACTAATATTTGTTTGAAGTACAAAGATTGATCCGTCTCACAAATCAAGACGATCAATTTACAATCAACTTCTCACAAAGTTACAAAGTTCTGCAAATTCCCGGCGTTTCCCAAAAATCCGGCAGAGTTCCGGCGTCTTCAGGCGGCAGGAAGAGCTCCGGCGGTGGTCGAGGAGGTGAGGAATCTCCTTTTCCCCTTTCTCCTCTTCTTCTCTATCTTCACTTGAGTCCATTTGGTGTAGAATGAGGGCTCTATTTATAGTTTTTCTGGAGTGGCATAGCCCGTAAATAGGCGTGAGATCAAGGGTGAATTGGGAGTGGTTTGAATGAACGGCCGATATCGAATCCTTTGATCTTGTACCGTTCGTTGGACATTTGAAGGCCTTAATGATGTCGTAATTCAATGATCTTGGGATCGTTGGATTCGTCTCGTCGAGCCGTTCGATTCGAGTATAAGCTCGTCAAAATCGGAGACCGTTTGGTAACTCAAATTGCGGTTTGAACCTTCCAACAGCACTTTGAACCCTTGATTCGGACTCATTTGGGCTCGGATTGGGTTGATCTTGGTGTCGTTGGGTTCGTATTTCCGAGATGCTCAGTTTGACTGTAAGCTCGCTGAAATCGGAGTTCATATGCTCCCGAAATTAATTTTTAAAGTTTCCAACTAGCTTTTGTCTCGAGATTCGTGCCCGATCAAGATAATTTTGAGATGACGTATCAAGAACATTAATAATAATTTTAAATTTTACTATAATTAGGTTATTTGACACCTACATTGCCAATATTTAGTAAATCTTTCAAAAATAAATCAATAAAATTTGAGTGTGTCTTGACTTGAATAAAATATAAATAATGGAGAGGATATTAAATAGTTGAAAATTATATATATATATATATATATATATATATATATATATATATATATATATATATATATATATATATATATATTTGAAGTGATTTAGATATTAAGATATTTTACGATTTTATATAAAAATGTGTATATTAGATAAATATATATATATAAATTTTATAATATGTGTAAATTCCCTTATTAATTTGTACATGATAAACTTTTTCATATAAAGAAAAAAAAAATCGAACGGAGCCAAAATTAGTTTATTTCGAATTTATTCAAAGATAACCTTATTTATTGATTATCATCGTCAAGGGAATTTAAGATCATTCATTCAATTATTACATCAGACGGCGCGAATCATAGAGCAAATCTCACGGCGTAAGATGTTCGCACTGCTAATGCAACCTCCGCATCGCTTTCTGCGGGGGACAGATCTCTCAAAGATCGTGCCCCAACGTCAGTACCGCCATCCAACGGCAGCTGAGAGCTAGAGATCTCTCCCGCGGCCCAAGCCCCCAATGCGCTCTCTCTCTCTCTCTCTGTTCTTCGGTAGTCATCTTCTTCACCGATTTTCCATTTCGTGACCAAATAACTCTCTCTCTCTCTCTGCCTCTCTCATACTCGAAGAATTTTCTTCCGCAGGCTTTTTTCTCCATCGTTGCGGTCGCGGTTGGGTTTTCAGAGTCGATTGCCATGTCGTCGGTAAGAACTCATTTATGCGATGAGATATATTGGAGCTTAATTTTCCATCGTCTTTGGTTTTTGGACGCCAGCGTGAATTATGGGTGCGGCTAGGTTTGGGCTTTCGTTTGCATTTTCGCTTGATTTCTTCTTTTTGTGGATTTCTGATTGGGAACGGTTGGGGGTTTGCTCAGATCTATTCGATTTTAATTCTGTTATAGAATTTGTTATCTATAGGGGTTTAATAATTTTATTGATTAGCTAGAGAAAGCTTGAGCAAGAAGGCTTGGTGGATATTTATCAGACCTTTTTTAAGATGGAATGCTTTTCTTATTATATAAGGTAGGTGATAATTCAGTTGCCTAGTTTTGGTCTGGTCTTGGAGCGTGTTAGAAACTATGCAGAGACTTCTCCTTACGGACTGTCTTGTCGCGTCTGGTAGCAGGTCTTGGAGCGTGTTAGAAACTATGCGTTGTATCTCTGTGTAAAATTGATTGTTTCTTGTTTATGAATTTAACCATTTACATATAATAATTTCAACTATGTATGATTTTCGGAATTGTTGGAGAGCTTTGATGCCTTATTGATGGCTAGGGAAGAGGTTTTGAGGGTTCACAGATTTATTGATCAAATTGATCAAAGAAAGATACAATAGTTGGTCGAACTTGGCTCAAATACGGAAATTGATGGAGGGCCACGGACATAGTTTGGATCTATAGAGGCGTTGAAATCACACAATTTTCATTTATAGCATAAGATGTTCAACAATATTTTTGAATACAAGACAGAGGTCCCTATCAGTTGAAATATATTACAAAGCTAAAGCCAAAATTTTGAAATAAGATATAATCCTATCCAAAATAAATTATATCCTACCAAACATTCAAATTCAAGCCTGATATCTTCTAAAGAGGATAATTGAATTGTAAAAAATAAATTTAATGAGAAAGCATGAAATTTCAATGAAAAATAATGATGGTCCTAAAAGTTCTTGAAAATGAACATGACCCTTATTCTTATACTAGGATTTGTAGATCGTACCATTATAATGGTGGTTACTAAATATGATTATAATGACCGTTGTCATTCGCAATCACATTAATCATTATCTATTATGATCCCTATCTTCCTCATCATTGGAGAATTTAGAAATTTTCCTCTCCACTACGCAGGCACATATATAGACCCCATATGTTTCTCTGATCACACAAAGATTAGAACATTATCCAAAAAAAAACATGTGCCATAGCTTCATGATCCTTTCCTTTTGTAATGAGAATCCTAAGACCCATTTTAAAATATTGTCATGTGTTACATCGTACAGTAACCAAACTTACATCTATGCATTCAGTTTCTCATGTCTATTCACAATAGATATTATCACAAGAGTCATTGCCAAAATCACCAAGAAACCAATGTGAATAGCTTCCTTAACTCCATCATCTATCCCTCCATGCTATGATGATGGTCCTTGTTAGGGATGCAAATGAACTAAGCCAAGTGGAGTAGATTCTTGTTCTTTTTTGAGCTTGTTTATTATTAGCTTGTTCAAGTTTGGTTTGAGCTTGATTCAAACATTTTTGTTTGTGCTCAAGTTTGATTCGTTTAAAAGAATAGATGTTCATGTTTGGATTGTGGTTGGTTCATGTTCGATTCGTTTATACTATTTATTCTAACTTTAAATAAACAAGCCTTATCGAACCTACTAACAAGCAATCACCTAGAGCTGTTCACAAACATTTATAGAGAGTGATTTTAATCTGCCAAACGAGCCCGTTCATGAACAAACAAGCTCATAATATGATTCTTCTTTAAACAAGCTTATTCATGAACACTTTAAACAAAAATTATTACAAACATGAATAAATACCTTTTATTTATGAACAAATTCATTATAATAAAATAGTATAACATAAAAAATATAATTAATTTTTATATAATAAGAATAATTTACTATAGTAAAACTAAAAATTATGTTAAAATATACAAAATAACAATTTAATCAAGCTTCTTAATGAGCTTCTTATTGAGCTTGTTCACAAGCTTTAATTGATATTGCTTATGAACATAAATGAGCGGAATACATAGTTGTTCAAGTTTATTTATTTAACAGTCGAGTATTTAAAAAATTGTTCAAACTTGTTTGATTACTTAAACAAAAGATCATGAACGAGCTGTAATTAAGCCGAGCCATGAGTAGCTTGTCCAATGCTTGGTTCATCTACAACCGTAGTCCTTGTTAATGTATTTGTGACAATAAGCTTTTTTTGTTTATGATGGACTACAGCTCACAGATAATTATTAGTTACATTTGCCTGAGTTTACCACAAGGGCTTAGATTGAGTTTGAAATATTATCAAAAGATGAACTAGAACTTATGTCTAATGAAGCAGCTGTGCTTGAGAATTTTCTTCAACGTGAGAATGTTTCTTATTTCTATAAATAGTTTCCATTATCTCATGAAACATGCATTAATTTAGTTTATTACAGTACATCTATAAAAGTTTGAGTTTGTGTTGATACTACCACCATTGTTATCTAGTCCACTATGAGGTCCATATTGCAAAGATCTTACAAGTATATTAAGTTAGGAGCCATCCAACAGCCAAACCTCTAAATTATTGTGTATGCTTTGTATTTATTCTTGTTATTGCATTTTGTACCGTACAAGCACCTCTTATATCGAATGATATAATTGTGCCACCACCTTCTCCTTAGCTACCTCATTTCAGCCAGTTTAGTCCATGAAAGGACAAATTTTTCATAGGCAAAATTAAAAAAGATTAATGAGGATACAAAGCAGGTTAACTGCTGTTTATGGGTGATGAGATTTAGAAGGATAATGCTGACTTTTTAAAAGTGAATATGATGATGATAAAGATGGCGTTTAGAATATTCTGAATATAATGACATTTGAAACTTAAGAATTGAAACCTCTTCTTTGAAAAGGAGTTTTGTGCCAAGAGCTACTTGGTTTATACTACTCATTGAGGATGATGGATGGGTTACAAGGAGATCTTGTAGCAAGGGACATGCTGTAGTTGCCTCTATCTCGGCCGATAAAGAGGCTTACTTTCTAGAAGATGTAGTTAGAGAGGTCTAATCAAATTTAATTATATCCTATTAAACATTCAAATTCAAACCTAATATCATCAAATTCAAACATGTAAAACATTCAAATTCTATCATATTACATTTATTAAATATTTTAAGTAAAAAAGACTAAATTATCCTCATACTTAACATCATCAACTCTACAATTAGATGACATGATCAAAATAGTCTTATTTGAAGAAGTTGAGGGACAAAAATGGTTCCTCAAAATACTTGGGGACTATTTTGGTCCCTCACAAAAAGTTAAGGGACTATTTTGATCATTTTCTCGATTTAAATGAGAGTTTGACTATTAATAGAATGCAATGGAGAAAAATGATTCATGTAGTCAATCCCATGTAGTAGGATAGAGGTTTTTTATTTTTATTGAAAGCTTTTATGCTAGATATAGTTTCCAATACTTATTATCACTGATAGGTCGAAGGCAAATTTGCCAGGTGTCATTTATTATTTACTGAAAAGGCAACTCAAGGCCTCAGTTTTTTTGTTTTTTTTGTTTTTTTTTTTGTTGTGGACACCCTTGGAGGGTCCTTTTTGAGCAGCATGCTTCTTAGTAGGGAAAAAATATGTGAAAAGTGGTTATAGTTGTTGGTGATTGAACTAAATATTCTTATCACGAGCTACTGCTAAAGACCAAGTCTCCTAAAGCTGGCAAGTTTTCTCCTTCTCTAATTTCAGAATCCACAGGGTGCATTCTTTTTATCTCGAGCTATGTAAGAATACATGTTACAGATTTTTCAAGGTATGCGGTTTAAGGTGTAATATCACTCATGTTAACTTGAGACCAGCCATTGTTTAACAACTACCTTGGGATCTTACAAGCTTTGTGTTCTTCTTATTACGCTCTCCAGCATTCCTTCCCCAGCTAAACTTCATATGGATGGTCCATGAAAGTAGGTGTCTTAGGCTTTGTTTGGGATGACTTCTTTTCTGCTTCTTAAAGCAGCTTTCTAGTACAAAATTAAAAAAAATTGTACTAAAAAGCTGCTTTAAGAAGCAGAAACAAAGTCGTCCCAAACGAAGCCTTAGGCTTTCTTTGGAAAAACTTTCTTGTTGCTTCTTAAAGCAGCTTTCTTGTACAAATATTTTAATTTTTATATTGTAAGCTGTTTTAAAAAACAGCAAAAGAAGTCGTCCCAAACGAAGCCTTAGTGGAATTGAACATATCATGATTCATGCAAATTTCTGTTGATCTTAATTGAAATTACCTTTATGAAGATGGTTGTATATGGCTACATGTTATTCGAGGCTATTAGTTTGTCCTAGTTTGTACTTGTCATGCGAGGTTGTTCCACTTCCGTTTCCGCAATATTTTTTTACTGAATGATATCAAATTGCTCCTTTTTAACGGTTTTTTTAATGAATTGACTGACCATCCATTCACCCTTGTTTATTGATTTGGAGGAAGTTGTGAACCAAAACCTGAAAGTTTTTTGGGATTCATAGGTGAGGACAGTCAAGGTCAGCAATGTTTCGTTTGGTGCAACTGTGCAAGACATAAAGGAATTCTTCTCTTTTTCTGGTGATATTGAATATGTTGAAATGAAAAGGCATGCCTTTACCATTGTTAGCAGATTTTTTCTATTCGTCATTTACATTCTAATTATACCAGTGATTATATGACAATTTTAACAGTGATGATGATGAATGGTCTCAAGTTGCATATGTAACCTTTAAAGATAAACAGGGAGCGGAAACTGCAGTTCTTCTTTCGGTATGTTCTGTTTTTATTTCCTTGAGACGTCTTTAGTTTCTGTTTCTCTTCTTATATCCTTGAGCTGTCTTTTGGCTATGTTTGATTTGAAGGAAGAACAAGAAAGGAAATTGTAATGAAAATGATAGAAGAATTTGAATTGAAACTTATTTAACCTCACTAGTTTGGTTGGGGAGAAATTTACGGAAAATATTATTTTATGTCTTGGTTGCTGAGAAATTGGTTATTTTTTTTATTGTGGGGCGATGATAGAGAATCACATGGGCCATATAACATTTTCTTCCCATTTTTCGACAGGGTTGGGTAGGGAATTGTATATGAAACTTTGCATTTATTCACATTAAAATTAATTGAACTAAGTGGGTATTTAAATTCCTCAACAAAATATTTTGTATGTGTTTCTCTTCTAACCAAGCATCTGAATTTTCAAATATCCACTTTTGATTCACTCCATGCTCTTGATATTTGCAACCAAATGGTCCCTAAAAGCTTAGTTGTATCATCTTGTAACAGGTAGTAAGCTTTATTACATTATGTAAACTACAGGATGTTAAATATGATTCAGTCATCTTTCTTTTGTTCAGCATCATCAAGAGATAACCTTTAATCATGTAAACGAACTTCAGCTGATCTTTTTCCCTCTCTCCTTCTAGAACAGTACCTGGAACCCTACTGCTCATAATATTCTGTAACAATTCTATTTTCTAGTATCACATGCTCATTGAACCAACAAACACTCAAATGATTTTCTTGTCTCTTATGGCATCATAACTATGATAGGAAATACTTGAGTTCGCAAGCAAACCTAATAATAATCGGTAAAACAGCGAGAAAACGGAAGAAAATATGGTGGGAAAACAATCAAATGATAGATAGTCTTATAGAAAGCAAAACGAAACAAGAAGGAAACAAAGATACAATTGATCCTCAATTTGAGAGGATCGTTCTCTCCCAATCTCTACATGATAAATCTAGAGTCCAAAACCCTAAGAGAACTCCAAGAAAATAACTCAAATCATGCATGCTCTAACCCTAGCCTCCTCTTCTCTTTTAATACACATCTTCTTAATAAAAGCTAATAAAAGATTTTTTAAAGCAAACATTAATTCAAATAGTTTCCTCATGCCCCTTCCCTCTCTCTCCTTGCCGCCCTAGGGGGACCCACATGATTGGGTGGCCATCAAAGGAGGCGGCTTAGCCCGCCTACTATATGTATGAACTGGCCTCATCTGGACCGATTTGGACGGTTCGGCCAGAACAATAACAAACTATTGTTGCATGTAAGGCCCTCGAGAGCTCCCACAGAAATCATGACATAAATGCTAACCTTATTGTGATTTTACAGGGTGCTACCATTGTCGATATGTCGGTCATCATCAGTCTAGACCCGGATTACGAGTTACCTCCATCTGCTTCAGCTCCTCCTTTGGTAAATCAAACTATAATATCCTTAAGTGTTTTGTTTTCAATTGCTTATTCTTTATAGTATTTTATTTTTTGAACATGATTTTATTTGTCAATATATAGCCATCATCTCCAAAACAGGCTTCGGGCACCGAAACTGCAGTTCAAAAGGCTGAAGATGTTGTGAGTACAATGCTAGCTAAGAGCTTCATCCTGGGTAAAGATGCTTTGAATAAAGCCAAGTCTTTGGATGAAAAACACCAGTTTACATCCACTGCTACTGCCAAGGTTGCTTCCTTCGACAAGAGGATTGGACTGAGCGAGAAGATCAGCATAGGCACTTCAGCTGTCAATGAGAAGGTCAAGGAGATGGATCAGAAGTTCCAGGTCTCGGAGAAGACAAAGTCGGCATTCGCCGTTGCCGAGCAGAAAGTGAGCACCGCAGGCTCGACCATCATGAAGAATAGGTATGTGCTTACAGGAACAGCATGGGCGACTGGACTCTTCAATAAGGCGGCCAAGGCTGCGGCCGATGTCGGATCAAAGACGAAGGAGAAAGTTGCAGCTGAAGAAGAACAGAAGAACAAGAGTTTGGAGGATGAGTTCTCCCAGGTTCAGTTTTCCGAATCCCCAAATGCAGCTTCGAACGAACCATCGTCGAAAAAACCGGCACCCGCTCAAGGATTGATACTATGACTTGCAGAGATCAATGCTTCTCTTATTGGTTGGTAATGGCATTTGAGTTGGAATTCTTAAAGAGATCATTAAGGTTCTTACTATAAAGTTAACGCTGGATTGTGAACATGGATGAAATTTTAGACTGTAAATGATCTGTGATTGTCCGAGGAATTAGAGATGAACTTTGGAAAGATCTGATATTTCTTCAGACTCGTATTTGTGATAAAATCATCTTATGTGTTGTATATTAAAGATTATCCTTTTTATTCTCTTTTATAGTTTATTTAACTTATAGTTTTAATCAACGTTTTGAAAACCGGACCGGACAACGGACCGGAAGAAGGAGAGGTTCATGGTTCGACCGGTTGAACCGGGGTCGGACCGGATTACGTAATAAATAATAATAGTATTAAAAATTATGAAATGAATGACAAAATTTCCTCTTATACATTCACTATGTATTTCATTTCTATGTCAAACTAATCAAATAATATAAATATGGCATCAAATCTAGCCAGCGATGATTAAAAACTAGTTTTCAAATCTAGGGTTTATTTTTTTTATTTAATATGTATTTATTATGAATTTTTTTAAGTTTCTAGGTCAATTATGTACATCAATCTAGGGTTCACTAATTGATAGACTAAATGACCTATAAATCTAGTAAAATGTGAAACACAAGTTCACCACAATATTTGTTTGAAACCCACCAAAATTAAAGCAATCAAGGTCTTCCTAGGTTTCAAAATTGTTCCACAAAGGTAAACATATCAATAGCTTTGGAGATTTAATTAGGAAAATCAGCTGCTTTATTAGGGAAAAATTAGTTGCATTCCAAACCTTTCACTAATATACAAAAACAACAAAAAAATCAAAATCTAATTCTAAGTTGTGTATGAGTTATGAATTTCTAAAGGTTCAAGTAAAAATTGACCCTAAACTTTAAAATTCAATTCACTAAAATTTAGAGACTATCTAAGTGTAAGAATTTGGGTAATTAGTCCAATTCTAAGTTGTTAATTGGACTAAGCCGGCAGCTTAATTCACAAGCCCGATTAAAAACTCCCAATTTTCGGTTTTCACTTCTCAATTTGCATAGGTAAGAGTAAAACACAAGTTCAGCATATACAATCTCCTCACCTTACAATGTTTCAAGCACCGACGACGAAGGAGGAGGTGCAGCGAGCCAGCGACGATTAAGAACTCGAGGAGTTGCAGCGTCGATTAACCGGGTTGGCCAGTTCGTCAATGATCCAAGCACGGACGAAGGAGCTGCAACGACGAACGGCGAAGGAGGAGCTGCAGCGACCGGCGACGAACGGATGAAGGAGGAGCTGCAGCGATCAGACGAAGGAAAAATCGGAGACGAGGGCGGCTTCGGGAGTTACGGGAGTAGAAAATGAATTTAGGTTTATGTAAATGTTTTACTGTTTTAACTTTTAACTTTTAAACCGTATGATTCAATCAGACGGTGGAAATTAGAGATGGCCGGTTCTCTCCCGGTTCCGGTTCGCCGGGTTCGCGGTCCTACCGCCGGTCGGACCGATTCAAATCCAGTCCGATGATTTTCCGATTTCGCCAGACAACCGAACCGGCCGGCCGGCCGGGTGCTGGTTCAACCGGTTGAACCGGCCGGTACGGTCCGGTTTTCAAAACGTTGGTTTTAATATTATCTAATATTATTTTTAAAATATTACAATGAAAACAACAAGCCTTTAATATTTTTTAAAATACATTAACATAAAAAATTTTCATTAAATTTTGTTAACAGCATCTTCTAAATTTATGCAATGATTTTTTTTTTCGAATTTTTCAAGATTTTTCAAATGATAATAATTTAATAATTAGTTATAAAAAAAATTTGGAGTTTTATCTTAATTCAAAAACATGATAGAAAATATCAATGATTTGAATATCCAAAATTCCTTAAATATCCATTTAAATTTTTGAAAATTAAATTATTTCGATCATTATATTAGTTTGCCATCAAGTTTAAAACCTTAATCCAAAATTATAGGCAATTCGAGAAAATTTAAATAATCTTTAACATAACAATAAAAAAGGGATTAATTAAAATTTACCTTAAGAATAATTTGCTGATCAGTTGCGCCTGGTTTCTTCTTTCGGCCTTTCACTCTCTCTCTCTCCTTTCTCTTTCTTCATTTCTCTATCTATCTGTCTTCATTGGATCCCCTTCGTTGAATCTCTCTCTCTCTCTCTATTGTATCTAATGCCATGCAGAGTTTTTCAGATCTACAAGTTTTCTCCAATTCAAGCCTAGATCTTTCATGCAGAGAATAATGATCTATTTATAAAATTTTTAATAATATTTTGATATTTCTAAAAAAAATAAAAATTAAAGTTTTAAAAATCGGATCTAACTTAATTCAGAGGGGTCCGATTGGTTTGACAGTGAACTGATCATAAGACCAGTCTGATCTAACCTAAAAATCACTTTTGCATCAAATCGAATTGAACCGGCTATAACTGTCGGTTCAACCGACAAATTATTCTTGATTCCTTTGAACCGATTGATTCAATTGTTGATTAATGTATGCAAAATAAATAATTATATTTATTATATTAATGATTGAATATTAAATAATATTTGTAATTTAGCATTTTTTTTATTTTTAATTTAGAATACTTAGTTTATAATACTTACGAAATTCTTATAATAATTATTTGCACCAAAGCACCAATGAAGTATATCTTCACATGATCACATCACTCTATATAAGTTCTTAGCACAAATAAACTTAAAAAATAATATAAATAATATTAAGAGATAGTTCGATCCCAAGTGAATTGGGATGAAATAGAGGAGTTGAGGTTATGAAGCTCACAAAATATATATTATACTTTTCTAAACAATTTTTTTAATTAATTATTTATAATGTGAACAATTTTAGTTTTTAGTTACTAATAATAATTTATTTTTTATACACCATAAAAACAACTTTATCTATTTATTAATGATTAATTATATAAATGTCAATTTATAATATAAATTTGGTATATAATCTATTGAGGTAAACTATATCTAAGCATATAAATTATATTAAGTTTATAAATTTATATGGATTAAATTTTTATTAAATATTAATAAAATTTAAAAATTTATTGTGTTTAAATTTATAGAAACTATTGCTTATGTTTGATTTTTTTAGTCAATAATTTATAATATTGCATCATTATTATACCATTATTATTTCATTTAGATAATATTTAAATAATTTTAAAATTTATTAAGTCATCCAGTTCAATCCCGATCGAACCTTTAAACCTTGAACATCTCATTTTTCTGATTCAATATCATGCCCAATTTTCGCAGCCTTAATAAAAACACTCAAATGGATTATCGGCATTGATTTGTTTAATATTGGTCTACTTCTTCATTATTTAAGCATCTTAATGACCACAAAATTTAATGATATTAGTCTTGTTGAGTTGCTTGTTTGCTATAAGTACGCAAAAATGAGAGATTATTTGATTTTTCAATTAATGTTCTAAATTCTCTAACCTCATTAAAGAATGAGGGGTTATTTATAACTTTTTAGAGTTGTTGCGTGCTAGAATATACGCGGCAGTAGAGTTAAAAAATATTCGTCTTAGCGTTGCACGAGTATTCCGCACACAAATAGAAAAGAGAAATGAACACCAGAGTTTTTACGTGGAAAACCCGAAAAGGGAAAAAACCACGGGGCCTCGCCCAGTTGTAAAGTTTCACTAGTGTTTTTGTAGATTACAAATGGCTGATTCGTCCCACAAGTTGGGATAATCAGAATACAATTTGTTTCTCCCAAGAAGTTTACAAAATTCTGCAAATTCCCTACGTTTCCCGAAAATCCGGCAGAGTTCCGGCGTCTTCAGGCGGCAAGAAGAGCTCCGGCGGTGGTCGAGGAGTTGAGGAATCTCCTTTTCCCCTTTCTCCTCTTCTTCTTCTCTCCCTACACTTGAGTCCCTCTGGTGTAGAATGAGGGCTCTATTTATAGTTTTTCTGGAATGGCATAGCCCGTAAATAGGTGTGAGATCAGGGGCGAATTGGGAGTGTTTTGAATGGACGGCTGATATTGAATCCTTTGATCATGCACCGTTCGTTGGGCATTTGAAGGCCTTAATGATGTCGGAATTCAGCGATCTTGGGCTCGTTGGATTCGTCTCGTCGAGCCGTTCGATTCGAGTATAAGCTCGTCAAAATCGGAGACCGTTTGGTAACTCAAATTGACGTTTGAACCTTCCAATAGCGCTTTGAGCCCTTGAATATTCGGACTCATTTGGGCTCGGATTGGGTTGATCTTTGTCGTTGGGTTCGTATTTCCGAGACGCTCAGTTTGACTATAAGCTCGCTGAAATCGGAGTTCGGGAGCTTTCAAATTTAATTTTTGAAAGTTTCCAACTAGCTTTTGCCTCAAGATTCGTGCTCGATCAAGATAATTTTTGCGTGATGTATCAAGAGTGACATTGTTTGATCATAGATTATCCTCTAAAAATTTAAGCTTCTTAATAAAATCGGAATTCAGTAATTTTTTGCTCTTTAAATTTATCCAGTAGAGTTGCTCTCTTTCACTACAAGTATTCAAAAAATAAAGATCGCTTGATATTTCAATCAATGTCTCAAAATTTCGAACCAAACTTCAAATATTTTGTTTTATTTTGAGATTGGGGTATCTACCTGCTGTCACTCTCTTTGTAGTGCTTTGCGGCATAACTAAACTAGCGAGGTCATTCACTGACATCGGGCCACATTTGCTTTGCCCAACTTAAAAGGCGAGGTCGTAGTATAGGGGATTCAAACCCGGGATAGGGGTTGCCAAACGTGTTCGCCCATCAACCACCATATTTGGTTTCATTATGAAGAGCGATTATTCTATGCAGACACCGGACGGGAGAACCGTCAGGTTCCATGCTCAATATCAAGCATTCGGTTCCGAATGAGGTATATTTTTTTGGAGCAGCATGACACATTTTTATCAGTCTCCAGATGAATCTGAACCCGCACGTAATAAATTTCCATTATGAAACATACTATATCGCTTTTCGTGCCACCGACCTCGTCTTATCGAAACTTACAATTCAACAATAATTTTACTAAAATTAGAATTCCAATAATCCTAAATCTATTTTGTAATTACTTTCTCTATTATATTTTTCTCCCTCCTCGCACTCTATTTATTTATTTTATAAAAAACTAGTTGAAAAAGGACAACTTAACGCAGGCCCACTAATTATTAACGGAATCATTGGCCCGCAAACCCACGCCGTCACCGCTACGGCGCCACCAATTTTAGTAGTTTAAACCTTTTTATTATTATTAATTAATTAACGCTGATCAGATTTACAGTCATATTTATTCATTAAAAAAATTTTCCCTCACATGCATATAATAAAATAATACATTATATTATATTATAATTATAAAGTGGCGCATCAATTTCTGCATTACTATATTGCATTATATTATTATTATTATTATTATTATTGTGTTAGTACAATCCTATTATACGAACAATTCTTAAAATAGTTTTAAGTAAGCTTAAAAGTCAACTACAGCCCACTGCAGCATTTTACTAACGGAAAGTCAACTACTTCATTTAGCTAAAAATATTCATTGAAAAAGTTTCATTTTACATAGCAAAATGGCAAAATGATGATGTGGCCTGATTAGCCTTCACATGACGTTCTGTGACAGTACGTAATTGTTGCGTCCAGGAGTATTCGCGGCGGTAGAGAAATATAAAGTTTATCGTCTTAGCGTTGTACGAAAATCCGGCACGCAATCAGATAAGAGAAAGGGTCTAGTATTTATGAGACACCAAGATTTTTTACGTGGAAAACCCCTGAAAAAGGGGGAAAAACCACGGGGCCTAGCCCAGTTTGAATGAATCCACTAGTATTGCAGTCGATTACAAATGAGGCCCTTCCTTGGTGGAAGGTCTTAGCTTGATGTACATCTTATGGAGTACATTACATGATGTAAATACAAAGAATCACTATTGACATGTTCGCTTTGTTAAAAGGACTGCAGTCAGCGGACGACATAGGTCAGGAGGACCGTAGTCAGCTGGCGATGGAGGACTGTAGTCGACGGGCGACGTAAGTCAGGAGGACCGTAGTCAACGGGCAACGGATGTCGGAAAGACAGTAGTCGGCGGGCGACGTAAGTCAGGAGGACCGTAGTCGGCTGGCGACGGAGGTCGGAAGGACTGTAGTCTGACGACGAAGATCAATAGGACAACGTCAGGTAGAAGTCCAGCAATGGGAAGAAATGCATCTTCGCATAGATGTCCAGTGAAGTCCGATAACCGGTAGAAGTCTGGCATCAGGTAGAGACTTGGCGAAGAGTGAAGGTCCGACGTCGGGTAGAAGTCCGACGTCTGTTGGTGGCAGAGGAGAAATCCGGCCTCCCTTGGGCGGAGTTTCGGCGTCAGAAGGGAACTCTGTCATTAAATGAGAAGAATTTCAGCATCACGTGGAAGTTGTGCAAATTCCCGACGTTTCCTGAAAATTCGGCAGAGTTCCGGCGTCTTCAGGCGGCAGGAAGAGCTCCGGCGGTGGTCAAGGAGGTGAGGAATCTCCTTTTCCCCTTTCTCCTCTTCCTTCTTCTCTCTCTTCCTCCCTCCCCTTTGGTGTAGAATGAGGGCTCTATTTATAGTTTTTCTGGAGTGGCATAGCCCGTAAATAGGCGTGAGATCAAGGGCGAACAGGGAGTGGTTTGAATGGACGGCCGATATCGAATCCTTTGATCATGCACCGTTCATTGGACATTTGAAGGCCTTAATGATGTCAGAATTTAATGATCTTGGGCTCGTTGGATTCGTCTCGTTGAGCCGTTCGATTCGAGTATAAGCTCGTCAAAATCGGAGACCGTTTGGTAACTCAAATTGCGGTTTGAACCTTCCAACAGCGCTTTGAACCCATGATTCGGACTCATTTGGGCTTGGATTGGATTGATCTTGGTGTCGTTGGGTTCGTATTTCCAAGACGCTTGGTTTGACTGTAAGATTGCTGAAATCGGAGTTCATATACTCCTGAAATTAATTTTGGAAGTTTCCAATTTGATTTTGCATCGAGATTAGTGCCCGGTCAAGATAATTTTTTGAGGATGTATCAGTTGCCCCCCTATTTTCGGACTTCGAAGCTCCAAGAGTCCAAAAATATGCGATACAAATTTTTAAAGAATTTTCCGAGCGAGCCGGAATTATTCTTGCGTGTGGGGGCCTCGAATGGACCCGAAAGTTTTAAAATTGAGTCCGGGACGTCGAAAAACGTGTCTGGGGACCCCAAAAATATCAAAATTGGACTCGTCGGGTCGAAAAAATGTGCCCAAAACGGACCGGGCGACCGAACCGGCCGAACCGGCCGGCCGGCCGCCGCCGTCGCCGGCGGCGCTGCGGCCGCGTGGGCGCCTGCGGCCGAACCGCGCGCCCGCACCCGCGGAGGGCTGCGCCTGGGCTAGCCGCGCGCCTGGCTAGTCGCACCCGCGCTTGGGCTAGCCGCGCCCGCGCCCGCTGCGCGTGGCTGCCGCGCCTGCAGCGGTGGCTGGCCGCGATCCGCGCGCGCCTGCCGCGGATTGCCGCGCTGGCCGCGCCTCTTCGTGCGGTCGGTTGGCCGCACCGACCTAGTGGGCCCCACGCATGTTGAAAAATGACGTTTTTTGCTGTTTTTGGGTCCAAAAAATTGTAAAAAAATTTAGAAAAATTGGGAATTCCGAAAATTGCAATAACTCCCCCTCATTCTCTTGAAAACCTATAAATAGGCCTCCTAGGCCTTTAGAAAATTTGCAACTTCTCTTTCTTTCTCCCTCCGGTTCTCTAGCGGCTGAGGCTTCCGCTATTTGCGAGTTGGGATACTCGAATAGGGCCCCTCTTCGCGCGCAGAAACCTACGGGATCTCCCCCTCCGGCTTACTGACGGCTGAGGCTTCCGTTATTTGCAAGTTTGGAATTTTTTCCTACTCAAATAGCGCCCCTCCTCGCGTGCAGAAGCCTACGGGATTTCTTCCTCCCCCTCCGGCTTACTGACGGTTGAGGCTTCCGTTATTTGCGAGTTGGAATTTTTTCCCGCTCGAATAGCGCCCTCCTCGCGTGCAGAAGCCTACGGGATTTCTTCCTCCCCCTCCGGCTTACTGACGGTTGAGGCTTCCGTTATTTGCGAGTTGGAATCTTTTCCCGCTCGAATAGCGCCCCTCCTCGCGTGCAGAAGCCTACGGGATTTCTTCCTCCCCCTCCAGCTTACTGACGGTTGAGGCTTCCGTTATTTGCAAGTTTGGAATTTTTTCCTACTCAAATAGCGCCCCTCCTCGCGTGCAGAAGCCTACGGGATTTCTTCCTCCCCCTCCGGCTTACTGACGGTTGAGGCTTCCGTTATTTGCGAGTTGGAATTTTTTCCCGCTCGAATAGCACCCTCCTCGCGTGCAGAAGCCTACGGGATTTCTTCCTCCCCCTCCGGCTTACTGACGGTTGAGGCTTCCGTTATTTGCGAGTTGGAATCTTTTCTCGCTTGAATAGCGCCCCTCCTCGCGTGCAGAAGCCTACGGGATTTCTTCCTCCCCCTC
This sequence comes from Dendrobium nobile, assembly GCA_022539455.1. Classification (NCBI taxonomy): domain Eukaryota; kingdom Viridiplantae; phylum Streptophyta; class Magnoliopsida; order Asparagales; family Orchidaceae; genus Dendrobium; species Dendrobium nobile. Next base: position 3,705,347 of record CM039726.1, read on the forward strand.
CAGCTTACTGACGGTTGAAACTTCCGTTATTTGCAAGTTTGGAATTTTTTCCTACTCAAATAGCGCCCCTCCTTTGGGCGGAAGTTTGCTGGCGAGTAGTAGTCCGCCGACGAGGAGAAGTCCGACGACAAGGAGAAGTGCGGCCTTGGGTATAAGACCGACGAAACTTTGTCGACGAGCAGAAGTCCGACGACAAGTAGAAGTCCGCTGACGAGCAGAAGTCCGACGATGCGTAGGAATCTTCTGACGAGCAGAAGTCTGACGATAGAAAGAAGTCCGACGTCGGGTAGAAGACCGACGAAGATTCGTCGACGAGCAGAAGTCCGATGACGAGTAGAAGTCTGCTGACAAGCAGAAGTCCGACGTCGGGTAGAATTCCGCTGACGAGCAGAAGTCCGAGGACAAGGAGAAGTCTGACGACGGGTAGGAGTACGGCCTTGGGCAGAAGACCGATGAAGATTCGTAGACGAGCAGAAATTCAATGATGAGTAGAATTCTGCTGGCGAGCAGAAGTCCGACGTCGGGTAGAAGGCCGATGAAAATTCGTCGACGAGCAGGAGTCTGACGACGAGTAGAAGTCCGTTGACGAGCAGAAGTTCGACATCAGATAGAAGTCCGCTGACGAGCAGAAGTCCGACGTCGGGTAAAAGTCCGCTAACGAGCAGAAGTCCGACGTCAGGAAGAAGTCCGCTGACGAGCAGAAGTCTGACGACAGGGAGAAGTCCGTCATCGGGTAGAAGACCGACGAAAGTTTGTCGACGAGCAGAAGTCCGACGACGAGTAGGAGTTCACTGATGAGCAGGAGTCCGACGACAGGGAGAAGTCCGACGTCGGGTAGAAGACCGGCCTTGGGAAAAGTTCGTCGACGAGTAGAAGTCTGCTGACGTCGGGTAGAAGTTCAACGTCGGGTAGAAGACCGACGAAGATTCGTCGACGGGCAGAAGTCCGACGACGAGTAGGAGTCCTCTGACGAGCAGAAGTCCGACGTCGAGTAGAAGTCCGCTGACGAGCAGAAGTCCGACGTCAGGTAGAAGTACGGCCTTGGGCAGAAGACCGATGAAAGTTCGTCGACGAGCAGAAGTCTGACGTCGAGTAAAAGTACGGCCTTGGGCAGAAGACCGATGAAAGTCCTGCAAGGCAAAAGTTTAGCGACAGGAGGAAATTCAACATCAAGTAGAAATTTAACTTTGTGCAGAAGTTCGATGGAAGTCGATTGACGACATTCTAGTGATGTTAACCAAGGATGTATAATCTATCCGAGGTTGTTTATCAGAGCCTTTGCTCGATGATGTTAACCGATATTGGATCCACCAAAGATGTGAGACCTATCCGAGGTTGTATGTCGGAGCTTTTTCTCGACGACGTTAACATATGTGGAAGAGGTCGGAAGAATCCACCAAGGATGTGAGACCTTTCCGAGGTTGTATGTCAGAACATTTGTTCGACGACGTTAACCTGTGTGGAAGAGGTCGGGAGAATCCACCGAGGATGTGTCCGAGGTTGTATGTCGGAGCCCTGCTCGACGACGTTAACCTGTGTAGAAGAGGTCGGGAGAATCCACCAAGGATGTAAGACCTATCCGAGGTTGTATGTCGGAACATTCGTTCGACGACGTTAACCTGTGTGGAAGAGGTCGGGAGAATCCACCAAGGATGTAAGACCTATCCGAGGTTGTATGTCGGAACATTCGTTCGACGACGTTAACCTGTGTGGAAGAGGTCGGGAGAATCCACCAAGAATATGAGACCTTTCCGAGGTTGTATGTCGGAGCCTTTGCTCGATGACGTTAACCTGTGTGGAAGAGGTCGAGAGAATCCACCAAGGATGTGAAACCTTTCCGAGGTTGTATGTCGTAGCCTTTGCTCAACGACGTTAACCTGTGTGGAAGAGGTCGAATCAAATCCCCCTGGGATTGATTTTGCTTTGATTGGGAGGGGGCGAACGCCGCGTATATCCCGAATCAAAGGTGAAGAATGATCTATCTTTAGAACGTTATTGCCTTTTTGAGGATGAGATTAAGACTTTGTCCAAGAAGTAGAAGTCCAACAAGGGACTGTATAAAGCTTGCAATTGATTTGAAGTATCCTTGCATTTGCTCAGATATTCTCAAAATATCAACTTGATGTTGAAGGTATTGGAGGATCTATTTGACCATGGTTTGAGTCAAAGTTGCCCCCCAATCCGCATCTGCTTCTTATGATATTGATGCTATGTGTGATCTTTTGAGATTAGAGCACTAATTTCCCCCCAGTCGGGAATCATTTTCCCACAGACGGCGCCAAACTGTTGCGTCCAGGAGTATTCGCGGCGGTAGAGAAATATAAAGTTTATCGTCTTAGCGTTGTACGAAAATCCGGCACGCAATCAGATAAGAGAAAGGGTCTAGTATTTATGAGACACCAAGATTTTTTACGTGGAAAACCCCTGAAAAAGGGGGAAAAACCACGGGGCCTAGCCCAGTTTGAATGAATCCACTAGTATTGCAGTCGATTACAAATGAGGCCCTTCCTTGGTGGAAGGTCTTAGCTTGATGTACATCTTATGGAGTACATTACATGATGTAAATACAAAGAATCACTATTGACATGTTCGCTTTGTTAAAAGGACTGCAGTCAGCGGGCGACATAGGTCAGGAGGACCGTAGTCAGCTGGCGATGGAGGACTGTAGTCGACGGGCGACGTAAGTCAGGAGGACCGTAGTCAACGGGCGACGGTTGTCGGAAAGACAGTAGTCGGCGGGCGACGTAAGTCAGGAGGACCGTAGTCGGCTGGCGACGGAGGTCGAAAGGACTGTAGTCTGACGACGAAGATCAATAGGACAACGTCAGGTAGAAGTCCAGCAATGGGAAGAAATGCATCTTCGCATAGATGTCCAGTGAAGTCCGATAACCGGTAGAAGTCTGGCATCAGGTAGAGACTTGGCGAAGAGTGAAGGTCCGACGTCGGGTAGAAGTCCGACGTCTGTTGGTGGCAGAGGAGAAATCCGGCCTCCCTTGGGCGGAGTTTCGGCGTCAGGAGGGAACTCTGTCATTAAATGAGAAGAATTTCAGCATCACGTGGAAGTTGTGCAAATTCCCGACGTTTCCTGAAAATTCGGCAGAGTTCCGGCGTCTTCAGGCGGCAGGAAGAGCTCCGGCGGTGGTCAAGGAGGTGAGGAATCTCCTTTTCCCCTTTCTCCTCTTCCTTCTTCTCTCTCTTCCTCCCTCCCCCTTTGGTGTAGAATGAGGGCTCTATTTATAGTTTTTCTGGAGTGGCATAGCCCGTAAATAGGCGTGAGATCAAGGGCGAACAGGGAGTGGTTTGAATGGACGGCCGATATCGAATCCTTTGATCATGCACCGTTCATTGGACATTTGAAGGCCTTAATGATGTCGGAATTTAATGATCTTGGGCTCGTTGGATTCGTCTCGTTGAGCCGTTCGATTCGAGTATAAGCTCGTCAAAATCGGAGACCGTTTGGTAACTCAAATTGCGGTTTGAACCTTCCAACAGCGCTTTGAACCCATGATTCGGACTCATTTGGGCTTGGATTGGATTGATCTTGGTGTCGTTGGGTTCGTATTTCCAAGACGCTTGGTTTGACTGTAAGATTGCTGAAATCGGAGTTCATATACTCCTGAAATTAATTTTGGAAGTTTCCAATTTGATTTTGCATCGAGATTAGTGCCCGGTCAAGATAATTTTTTGAGGATGTATCAGTAATAATTTCTCAAAAAATTTATAATTATTGTAACCGGGCTAAACCAAAAGCTTAACATAAAAAGAAAATTGACAAAAAATATAATAAAGAGAAGCCCAAAATGGAGAGAGTTACGCATGAAATACTATATTAAAACTCGATTGGGACAACCCCTTAGTTACTAGAAACGAAAAACGACCATCCAATAAGTCATTATGCTTAATTATACCTCAATGTTAACAAAACAATTTACATTAAAGACATCACTACTCTCTGTAGAGATTGAAAATAGAGTTATATGATAAGGGAGCAAGTTCATCACTTAAATCCCATGAAAAAAGAGCTAATTGTAACATTCATAAATTGTTCATCCAAAGTCAACTCATATCAAAGGCTTAGCTTATCCGGAGGAATCAATGTTGGACTTATTGAATCGTTAGCTATTCATATGAATGTTGGTTATTGGGGGTCTATAGAGAGTATGTTTTATAAATTATCCGAGAGATCAAAAGAGACACAGATGGTTTATTTATAGCCAAATATAGATGAATATTACATGGCAGTAGCAAGAAATTCTTTGGCTTTGAATCGGGGTATTCAAGAACAATATGTTGTTTGTTCTTGCTCGATGTTGTCAATAATTCCTGACTATTGCATGGGACGAGATTCATCTTAGAAGCATTTTTTCCTTCCAGTATTTTTCGATTAGAGCTTCCCTCATTCCTTTTATCGAGCATAATGATGTGAATTGAGCTTTAATGAGTTCTAATATGCCGAGCCCAACAGTTCACCTTTCTCAGTCCAAGAAGTGCATTGTTGGAACTGGGTTGGAAGGCCAAACGGCTCTAGATTCGGGGATTTCAATTATTTACTAATTGATTTTTGTCGAAGCTCAATTCAAATTAAAATTTCATTTGAGATAATTTTCTTGCTATTTTATTTTTATGACTTTAATCTTAATTTTTATTTGGCTATTGATTTTTTATTGTTTTTAAAAAAAATTATATGAGAAAGTTATTTTATGCAATAACTTTAAAATTTTACTTTCTCTATAGCAGTTTTACAAAGCAGCCAAAAATAGGTCCCATATGGAACTTAAAAAGCCAATCTAAGTAATTTTTCAGCTAAATTAATGAACATAAAAATAACTACTTGTTAATTTTATTAATATATAAGAGACCCTTAAAACATATAACATATAATTCATTTATTTATGAAATAAAAAACGAAAAATATCAAAAAAATAAAAATATAGACACAATCCAATACAACCCGAAAATACAACAGAGCCGAAATGCCCTAAAACACGAAATATCACACACCCACCCTACTACCGCAACCTCCGCCACCGCCGTCGCCGGTGTCGCCGGGCTTAGTCTACGGCGAACATTCTAAGCATTTCCAATTTTCCAGCGACCAGCCTTCTTCAGCGCTCGACGACTCCCAATAGCCGTCCCGATCTTTTCCGGACCCAGCAAACCTCCCATATCTATTCCATCGATCCCTACAAGCATTCAAAAACCCTAAATCATTACCAAATAGAAACGATCGAACCGTCAATAGATCAGCATTTTGTCGTTGAAAACTAAAAGAGCAGACAAGCCTCCGAAGGCGACCGGATCTGGGAAGAAGATAGGGAGATCAGAGTGTGTTGATTGATTCAATGATTACCTTTAGGGTCGGGATCGTGGGAGCAGAGATATAGGATGAGGAGGCAGAGGAGGGTGAGGAAAGGGATGAGGTGGATAGATCTACTGGTTTTCAAAGTCGATCGGATCATCTTCTCCGTCTTCAACTTGTACTCCGATGATGATTCGGCCGCTGCCACATATTCAGACTCCGGAGAGGATGGATTCACCTGCTTCTCCTCCTGATTTAGGTTTCCGCTACAGCCATGGATTTGGAGCTTAGAGCTCGGAGATCCCAACGATTGCCTCGGCATTCTCAGAAGAGTTGAGCTGTGCGATGCTAAGCGGCGCCTTAAAATGGTTGGTTTTAATTATTTTATTAATAAATGATTAGCCCATTGGAATTTCTTTTATTAATTTATTGTATACGATTTTCTTAACAAAGTATATATATATATAAATTATTTATGGGATTAATATAATAAAAGAAGAATTTTCAATTTTTTGGGAAAAAATAAATAAATCTAATTTGGGAAAGTTAATTGAGCTTGAAGGAGATGAGTACTTTAATAATTTTTAATATATAATTTTTTTCTTAATAATTTTATAAATTTAAATAAAATTTTAAAACATCAACATATAAGAACATAATCATTAAATTATTAAATGGATTTATTTTTTGCTAAGAATTTAGTTTTTTAAGATGTTTTAATTTTGTATTTTATGTTATTATATTTTATGCATTGAAAAAATAAATAAATATTATTCCATGTAAAAATATGATGTAAACATTAATTAAATAATTAAATATAAGGAAAAAATATTCTTAATCAAATATTTAAATACATTACTTAGAATCACAATTATTAAATGAATTATGTTAATTATATTTAATTAAAACCATAATAAGTAATTATATTTATATTATTAACACAAATATAGAATTAATTATACTCTTTTTTTATTTAAATTTTTTAAAAATTTTAATATACAAATTTAAATAAGATTTTAGATTTTAGCAAAATTTAAAATTTTCTCAAAATAAATAAAAGAAATTTAAATAAGATATATAACTATCAATTTAATATATGTTTACAACCCTAAAAAGTAGAAAAATAGACGAAACAGATTGAATAAAATATTACTCAACCTCGCTTGCATCATTACAGCCCTATACTCCACGACAAAATTATTTATTTATTTTTTGGGAAAACAACTTAATTTATAAAAAATTTAAAAAATCGTTACTTACCTTTATAAATTATTTATTGCGCATATTAGTTTACCAATATTATATTAGTAATTTATCGCAGACCGAAATTTATTAACTTTACGTTATTGAAAATAATAAAACAATTTAGAAAATATTTTTTTTACAAACTCATATAATTTTCACTTATAAATCAACTCGCAAGTGGTTATAATAATTTTTATATGCATAAAAATTCATTTGAAATTATATTTTTTCAAATTTGTTATAATTTTGCTTTCTTTTGTTAATTTAAATAAATCATCGACCAATCTTAAAATTTTATATTTTTATTTAAATATTATTTTTTTCTTGAACTTTGGAGCTTATGGCTGTGCATTTCTTAGGCAAGCGATAAAGGAAGTTCTTTGAGTGCTTTGAATTTTGAGTGAAGTATAAGATTTATTAAATTATTCAAATATAATAGGCTGTGAGGTTCTTAAGATTTTGCAATTTAAAAATTAATATTATAATTTGAAATAAATTTACTTTTAAATTTATATCACAATAACAATTTAATTATTTATGTGATTGATGACATAATTCAATTTTAAAATAGAGGGAAACATCCCACTACAAATATCAAAAATATAATATAAAATGAGATAAATTACTCAAATTTATTATATTTATCTAAAAATAAAATAAAATTTTTAAACTGCATATTTGCTAATTTTTATTAGAATAATCTGATCTATTTTTCTGTGATTAAAAGTAGAGTTATTCAATCTTATCCATTCAATTAATGTCATTTTAATAATTTTTAAAAATTATTAGCATTTAAAAAAATAATTATGATAATCTAAAATGAATTAATTAGTTAGAAATTAAAAGTTTATAAATATTTACTTTAGGGAAAATAAAAAATAAAAATAATCACATAAAATAAAATAAAAACATCTTATATATAAACTGTTTAAATCAAAATATTTATATATATTTATGTAAATGTAATTATGTTTAATTAATTCTCTTAAAAATTATGTTTATTAATAAAAACTTTGAGCTAACTCCTAAGGCATTTTGCAAATTTAATTTATAAATTATTTTTTTCGATTTCTTTTCAATTAACTTGCATGCAAAATGCCTAACTTTTTCACCAAATATTTTTCTATGGAAAATCGAATTTTAGGCTGCCAGACTTGTCCACTTTGTAATAAAAAGGACAAATAACACTGTGCCTTATACGCAATCACCATGTTGATATTGACATTTTTGTCTAACTTTAACATTATAGAATATTTGATTAATTAGCCTCTAAATTATATTTATTTGTATAATTAAAAATCATTAAGAGTGAAATAGAGAGAGAATGATTAAAAATAATCATTAGTCCCTCTCTTTGTCTTTTTTTAGTTTGTGCCAACATATGTTTAATTATGATATTTGTAAATTTTTTTAGTTTAATATGTATAGAATCTTATATTTTATTTATTTCTTTGTGTTACGTGTTAAAAATTTTGAGTCGGTAGACTCTGTATTTTACGTCTTAGTGTTGTACAAAAATTTAGTGCACAGATAAAAATTGTAACATCAAAAATTTTTTGTGGAAAACTCGAAAAGGGAAAAAACACATGGTCTGCTCCATCTGAAAAAAATACACTATGTAATAGGAGATGCAAGAATCCTCCCTCCTCACACTTAAAGAAAAGGGGATTAGTTGACAATAAATGTCTGATTTTTCTTGAAGGAGATTACAGAAATCAAGTACTCACAAATGGACAAATAACTCTAAACAACAGGGCTTGATTTTTCAAATAAGGATTACAAAAGTAGGTGTACACAAAAAGATAGTTATACCCAATAGCATGGTTAAATCTTGTTAGTATTATGGAGATGGCGGCTTTTTCTGATGTTGATTGTCAATGATGATGGTGGTTGTTAGTGTTAATAGTTGATGGTGGTTATCGATAGTGATGGTTGGAAAATACATAAGTGCTTTCTCTACTTCTCTTTATTATTTGTCCTCCTTTCATGTGGAGAATGGACTATAGTTATAGGTTTTTTATATGAGCATTTTGGTAATTTGAATTAGAATTCAAAACACTCTATCGTAAAATTCATATCAATTCCCTTGATCATGAAAAATTTTTATGCATTTAAGTGGCTTAATGATGTTGGAATAGGGTGATTTTGTGCTCATGGATTTATCTCATCGTGCGGCTCGATTAGATTATACGCATATTAAATTTGGAATTCATATGATCATGACTTTTAAATTCAAAAGTGTTTAATTCAAATATAACTTCGAGATTCATGTATATCAATTGTATTTTCTATAGTCATATTATTTATTTTCGGACGCCGAAGCTTATTACATTCGAAAATAGATTCAAAAAAAAATCTTGATTTTACTTGTTTAACATAAATTTTCTTTTTTTAATCATTAATTTAGGAAAATTTCTCATTTCTTAAGATTTTTTTTTCTTTTTAACAAGAGGTTTTTTTTTAAGAGATGTTTTTTTTTATTATTATTTTTTACAAAATTTTTGTAAATTATTTTTTCTTCATATTTTTTTATTTTTTTTTCAAAAAAAATTATAACTTTTATTTTAATTTAAAGTACTATAATTCCCTTTCTTAATGTTACACAACTCTCTTCCAAAAAGTCATGGAAGTATATTCTTTAACGTTTTATAACTCTCTTCATTAAAATCACATAACTCTATTTATTAAAGTTAGATAACTCTTTCATTTAAAGTTATGTAACGTTTTACCTCTCCCTTCAAATATAAATACCTCTTTATAGGAGGAAAATTTTGCATCACTTCTCTTCTCCAATCTTCTTTTTTGTCCAATTTTCTTCTTCATTTCTTCTCACCAGAGAGACTTTCCATGCTAACTTGATTAGGAGATATTCCCTTTCAAGCTTAAGTACACTTCTTTATAGAGAACAAGTTGTTATTACCCTCTTTTCTTCTTCATTTATTCTCACAAAAGAGGTATATTTCAATGTCTTGAATATTGATATCCTCTTTCAAGCTCCAGTACCCCTCGTTGTAGAGAATGAGTTGCTCTTGCCTCCTTTTTTTATCCATTAATTTCTTCTCATAAAAGAGACATTCCACTGTCTTGGATAGACGATATCCCTTCTCAAGCTTTAATGTCCCTCTATGTAGATAACGAGTTGCTATTGCTCCATTTTCTTCTCTGTTTGTTCTCATTAGAGAGGCATTTCATGTCTTGAATATGCAATATCCCCTTTCAACAGTATCCATTTTTTTTAGAGAATGAGTTGCAAATCTTATTATATTAATAACATTTTATGCATTAAATATTAAAAATAACTCTTTGGTTACCACCAAACTAATGGAAATTTATAAAGGCATTTTTTAATAACTTAAATGTAGTGGAATTTTAATTTATAATTAATAATCTTATTTTAACATAATTTCTTCTAGAATGTGTAATTTGGGTGGAGACAAATTATGGCCTTTACAAAGTACCTGCTAAAATCTCCTCCACCTTCTTCTTGGATGAGTCTTGTGGATCAACAACATTTACTAATCATTTAGGGGGAGCTTTTGAAGTGTGGGTAGATGCTTCATGAACTTTGGATGACTTCTTCCACATAATTACATAAGACCTCCCTACTTGAGTAGATAATCCAGCCTTCAACAAGTATTCTTCCTCTATATACTTTCCCATATAGCGTACCTCATAGTGAAGAGTGTCACCATCAGAAATATTAGGCATCCTCATTATATCTTTTGCTCTAACATGAAGAAGAATGAGTAAATCCTTCAGCTTTCTCCACTTGTCTAACAGATTCCAATCATTCTGTAGAAAGAAAAAATCTATTAACCTAGCTCTTTGATGGATATCGGGTGATGGATATCGGGTGCAAATATCTAGCTATTTGGATCTAAATGTAATACGACCCTATGCATCACAAGTGAATAAACCCATCCAAGAAAAGAACTATGGTGTCAAAACTGCTCCACGATCTCTAGAAAAGACAATCAATTCCACTATAATCAACATGGCTCTGTATGAGAACTAAGATAAACTCACTCCACTTGTCATTGAAATATCAATCAACTAGGAGGAGGTGAAAATCATAGCCTCCAACGTAAAGTGTACTCATAAATAGTCAAATATCCTGGAGGAGGAGAATAGACCCGATAAGACTTTTCAGGCAATTTCATCACAAGATTATTAGGTAAGTGAAACTTTTTTCTAAGGATGATAAAAGAATTACTCGTAATCATGGAGACCACATCGTCAGTTTTTGCCACATTGTGGGATTTTTTGGATCGTCATTCTAGGCAGCAAGACATTGATCTTGTTTAATCAAGAGAATTTTGATAAAGAGTAATCGCCTATTTGAGCTTTTGCACTAAAGAGCGATACTGAATTTTGATAGGAGATGCCGCATATCAAAAGAAATGGAAAGCCCATAATGAATATGGGAAAAAAAGGAGGATGGAAAATTAGTTTTCTATACAAAGAGGGTACTTGTACTTTATAAGGGATGTCACCTATTCAAGACCATGAAAACCCTCTATTGTAAGAAGACTAGTGGAATACAAGTATTTCTCTCGTACATTAGAGGGGGTATTTATAACTCAGTCCTAGGGGTGTCAATATTTGACACGACCCGAAAATCCGAACCCGAAATGGGTCGGGTTCGGGTTCAACATTTCGACCAGTTTCAAAAATCAGGTCGGGTTCGGGTTAACCCTTTGACCCGAAATTGACCCGAAAACCCGATTTTGACCCGACAACCCAAGATTGACCCGATTTTGACCCGAAAAGAGGAGATTGGCTCGTTTTTGACCCGAAAATTAGCAATTTTCTTGTTAGAAACGAGTCATTCGGGTCGTGTCGGGTTGACCCGAACCCGAAGCGTGTCGGGTTGACCCGAACCCGAAGCGGGTCGGGTTCGGGTTAGAGATTTCGACCCGTTTATAAAACGGGTCGGATTCGGGTTGACCCGGCGGGTTGCCGGGTTGACTCGCCAACCCGTTTTAACCTAACCACGCGGACATGACCCGCGTGACTCGCCAGACCATGTGCGACCCCGCGCCCTCGCGCGACCCCGCCGCACCGCGCGACCACGCTGCCTCGCGCGACCCCGTGCCCTCGCGCGACCACGCCCTACCCCGCGCCCTCCCCCGACCACGCCGCCCCGCGCGACCCCGTGCCCTCGCGCGACCCCGCCGCACCGCGCGACCCCGCGCCCTCGCGCGACCCCGCTGCACCGCTCGACCATGCCACACCGCGCGACCTCGCCGCACCGCGCGACCACGCCGCACCGCGCGACCCCGCCGCACCGCGCAACCACGCCGCACCACGCGACCTTCCCGGGTCGGGTCGGGTCAACCCGGCAACCCGCCGGGTCGGGTCCGGGTTCGCATTTCCGACCCGTTTACCTAACCGGGTCGGGTTAGGGTCGACCCGTTTGAACCCGGGTCAGTTCCGGGTTCGACCCGAACCCGACCCGTGTCCCGAAATTGACACCCCTAGTTTCTAGAAATTTTTTAAATTAAAATTTTTAAAAATTTGATAACATGTAACCCAAACCTATTCATACTAACGCACCCTCTCATTTTTTTCTCCCGTCTTATTTATGCTTGTCGGACTATGGACACTGGGCAACTTGCAACATCCACTCCCAAACCTATTCAAATTATATTTTCACCTATGAAAACAAGTTTAAATTTTTCTTATTATGAGTTCAGAGTTATAAGTGAACTGAAAGTAATAGGACTTTAATTTTGCAATTATTAATTGGTATTTCATATGAGCTAATGTGAATCAAACATCTCCATCTGATTTTTTCTTAGCCACAGTGGATTTCATTTAGGGGTGTAAGTGAGTCAAGCCGATTCGGTAGCTAGTTCTACCTAGCTTTATAAATGGCTTGTGAGTTGAGCTCGATGAGCTAATCGGCCAAGCTTTAGCCAATCGCGACTCGACTTGTCAGCTTGCGAGCCGACTCATCTAAAAATATTAAAATAAAATAGACTTAAAATATATTGTGATTCAAGATTTAAAATACAAAATTATTGAAAATATATGAAAATTATAATCATTTCCGTATTATAAGTAATTCTTTATTATTATTTCAAATAATTTCTTATTCCTATTTTATTATAATGATTAATTCAATCATAAATATTTTCTCTCTTTCATAATAAATGAACAGGCTTGAACTAGTTGAATAAAGTTTTTTTATTTTAATCTTTTCCACTAAATCAATTCAACTATTGAATAAAGCTTGAGCTTAAGCTCGAATTCAATTAATTAATCATACAAAAGCTCGAGTTCAAGCTAGGAGTGAGTTGAGCTCGACTCAACTTGTTTACACCCCAAATAGCATTTGACAATTTTTTTTTTTGAAATTACATTTCTTTATTTATTTTTTTATTATTTTCAAAATTACATAAAATATATAGTTGAATTTATTTTGGGATGAGAATAACAACTAAGAAATTAATCGAAATTTACATTTTATTAATTTAAAATATATTCAAATATTTGAAGACTCGTTATATTAAAATATTTAGATAAAAAATTCTAAGAATATTTTTTTTCCAAAAACAAAAGAATATAACAAAAAAATATTTTCTGCTTTTTATGATTTTTTTTTTAAATATTTTCAAATCTCAATATATAATAATTTAAAATTCTGATAAAGATTAGATGATAACAAAATCATTATTTATGTTAAATATACCATTTATTTATAAACAACTAAATAAATCCAGAATTGTTATTAAGTTAGTGCGCGGAATAATAATCGAAAAAAATCCAAATTTTCCCTCGAAAAAAAAAATCGAAAAAATTATGTAAGAATTTTCTTATATAAAACACGTGGAAAAAGTCTGCCCTTCTATGGAAAAATGAATGGTGGGGATCCATCCTCCTTATCGCAAATATGCTTTACAAAATCGATCGGACGGTCAGTATCATCCGAATGAAGAGAACAATTCCGACGGCGTCGAGAGGTTGAAGACGAAGTCGTCAAAGAGGCGGAGCCGCGGAAACGATGACAGGTCACCGGAGCCGACGTGCCTTCCTCGCCTGAAAAGCCCCCTCGCTTCTATTCTTCCAACTCTTAACTTTTCCTCCTTTCTTTTATTACTTAATCATCAGATTTCTTCTCAAAAAGAGCAGAGTCATCATCGTTTCTCGAATTCGTTTATTTTATTAGTAAATTTTGTGGAAGAAGTGTAGTAGCTGACGCAGATTGATCGTTTCAAAGGGCATGGCCGGCAGAAAAAAAATGACAACAAACCCTTATCCCAACGCTATTTCTGAGACACCGTAGAAGAAGAGGAGCTGAAGCAATCGGAGACGAGCGGCGGTGTAGCACAGAAGGTGAATTAGGAGGAAGAGCAGCTTATAGAGCTCCGGAAGATCTTCCGATCCTTTGATCGGAACAACGATGGCAGCCTAACGCTGCCGGAGCTGGGCTCTCTCCTCCTAGCTCTCGGCTTCAAACCGAGTTCAGAACAGCTCGAGGAGCTCATTCTGAAGGCGGATACTAACAACAATGGACTCGTGGAATTCTCCCAGTTCGTGGAGCTGGTGGCGCTGGACCTTGTTCGGGCCAAATCGCCGTACTCCGAGGACCAGCTCCGGAAGCTTTTCCGGTTTTTCGATAGGGACGGCAACGGGTTGATCACTGCATGCGGCCGAGCTCGCTCACTCCATGGCGAAGTTAGGCCACGCTCTTACGGCCAAGGAACTCACCGGGATGATCAAGGAGGCCGATAAGGACGGAGATGGCAAGATCAACTTCCAGGAGTTCTCGCATGCAATTACTTCTGCTGCTTCTGATAATAATTATTGGCTATGAAAACATAAAAAAAATCCCCCTTTTTTATCAGTTCATCAATTTGCGCGCTTCTGGTTCAGTTTGAGGTTGATTCATTTGGGTTTTTTTGTGAAAATAGAATTAAATCTGGTTGAATTGAATGAATGAATTTTCTCTGTTCTACATTTTGAATCAATTTGAATGAAGAATACAGCCCTTTGAGCAGCTTTTTAGTCCCTTTTCTCAGCTTGTTTAATCATTCTTTTGAAGTGAGGCAGATGAAGATGATTTCTCAGTTTGATAACATCTATTGATTTTGGCATTCTATTTATTTGATTTAAAATCATCCTAGCATTGTATTTATTGCTTCTTTTTGCGATAGATTTTTTACTGTTTTATTTTTTCAGACCGAAATTAAAATTTGTTTAGAAGTTAATGTTATTTTTTTGGGAGGATTCGAACAAGAACCGCATGGGAGGAAAAGCTTCACTCAACCAGCGAGCTACACGCATGATCTCGCTTATTGTTAATTTAATTCTCCTGATTTGACAGCATTGCTGTGCTAATTTTTCGATGCAGAGATTGAAAAAAAAAAAAAAAAAAACTCCCAAGGTGCTTTTAAAGCTCATGTCCATTAGAGCTGTCAACATTTAACCCGACCCGAAAACCCGACTCGAACCCGAACAGGGTCGGGTTCGAGTTGGAAATTTCGACCCGTTTGTAAAATCGGGTCGGGTTCGGGTTGACCCTGAAACCCGAAATCGACCCGGTTTGACCCGTTTTTAATTAATTTAGGAGAATTTTAAAGGATTTTTATGAAATAAATAAATGATATTTCAAAAAATTATAAATATTGTTGCCCAAATTAAATTAATCTTGATTTATTTTAAATTAATTGAAGTAAATCTTACCTTAATTTGATTTAGATTTAAATAAATTGAATTAAATAAAAAAAATTAATAAAATATATCCGAAGCGGGTCGGGTTCGGGTTCGGAAAACCGACCCGTTCGCAAAAACAGGTCTGGTTCGGGTCGGGATGAACAGTGTCGGGTCAATTTCAGGTTGGACCCAAACCCGACCCGTGACCCGTTTTTGACAGCCCTAATGTCCATGCCTAAGTTCACCCCAAATTTGATAAAGAAATAATTAAATAAATAATATTGAATATAATAATACTTTTGATAAATTTTTATATTAAGTTGCTTTCTTTATAATATTTTTACAATCACTTTTATAAAAAACTGTAGCCCTTTCAAACAAACCTTGAGTCGAATTAGCTTGCAATAATTTGTTTAAGTCGAAATGATTGAACCAACTTAAACTATATTTTATTTTCAAAATTATTAATAATGAATTATAACACATCTAATAAATATCATTTATAATAAGTCATAAGGGTAGAGGATGAAAATTGAGTTCTCTTATAAATCCTTTGAACTAAGTTAGAGAAATCTCAACTTCTCTCTCTTCTTTCCTACCTCAATTAACTTAATCACCTCTAATAAAATTAGGATTTTTCTTATTGGACAGTTTTGGATCTCTTTAGCGCTCTAGAGAGTATTATCGGCTGCTGTAGTCCATTACCTACGGCCCATACTGTTAGGATCCATGACTTTAAATGGGCCATAACTCAAGGGCCAGAGAAAGCCATCAAAAATGCCCCCTCACATGTTTATATAAACTGAATTTTTTTAAATTCAGAAAATAATCTGCTTAATATTATATTAAATTAAACGATCACTCAATTTTCTGTTTAATTATGTATAGTCTAAATAAAAATGAACGAAATTATTTTTCATCCCTAAAGAATTTGATGGCGTTTTGGGCTTTTTCTATGCACAATCAATAAACATTTGTCCTCTATAGTTTTTGTTAATTATACATGTTGGGTGGGCTTAAGTGGAGAAATTTATTGAAATAAATAAATAAATAATTTGAAACTTAATAATAAGATTATCTAAGTTTAACTATAGTACACAAATAATTTAGAGCTTTCCATCATTCGGCGGGCGACGTAAGTCAGGAGGACCGTAGTTGGCTGGCGACGAAGGTCGGAAGGACTGTAGTCTGACGATGAAGATCAGTAGGACAGCGTTAGGTAGAAGTCCAGCAATGAAAAGAAATGCATCTTCGCATAGACGTCCAGCGAAGTCCGATAACCGGTAGTCCGGCGTCGGGTAGAAACTTGGCGAAGAGTGAAGGTCCGACGTCGGATAGAAGTCCAACGTCTTTGGTGGCAGAGAAGAACTCCGGCTTCACTTGGGCAGAGTTTCGGCGTCAGGAGGGAACTCTCTTGTAAATTGGGAAGAATTTCATCATCCATGAAAGTTGGGCAGAATTCTGGCATTCTCCCGAATATCCGGCAGAGTTCCGGCGTCTTCAGGCGGCAGGAAGAGCTCCGGCGGTGGTCGAGGAGGTGAGGAATCTCCTTTTCCCCTTTCTCCTCTTCTTCTTCTTTTTCTTCACTTGAGTCCCCTTTGTGTAGAATGCGGGCTTTATTTATAGTTTTTCTGGAGTGGCATAGCCCGTAAATAGGCGTGAGATTATGGGCGAATTAGGAGTGGTCTGAATGGACGGCCGATATCGAATCCTTTGATCATGCACCGTTCGTTGGGCATTTGAAGGCCTTAATGATGTCGGAATTCAGCGATCTTGGGCTCGTTGGATTCGTCTCGTCGAGTTGTTCGATTCGAGTATAAGCTCGTCAAAATCGGAGACCGTTTGGTAACTCAAATTGCAGTTTGAACCTTCCAACAGCGCTTTGAGCCCTTGATTCGGACTCATTTGGGCTCGGATTGGGTTGATCTTGGTGTCGTTGGGTTCGTATTTCCGAGACGCTCAGTTTGATTGTAAGCTCGCTGAAATCGGAGTTCGGGTGCTCCCAAATTTAATTTTTGAAGTTTCCAACTAGCTTTTGCCTCGAGATTCGTGCCCGATCAAGATAATTTTTGTGATGCCGTATCAATAATATTTAAAAATATTATATATTTCAATTAGTTTCTAAAAATATCAAGATCTGTTCAATAAAATATTATAATTCAAACCTGGCTTTAAAATTTTGAATTTTATAGGGTCTATTTGTGTTATATGTGGAATCTGATTATGTTGATCAATTCGATTATTTTGTTGCCTCGGATCTCAAGTTTATCATGCTTGTTGGGGTTGCGAGGGGTTTACCCCCTTCTTGTTGGGGTTTACCGTACCCGAACGCCTCGATGCTATATTCTCGGGCACCCCAGCGCTGAACGATAGAGAGCAGAGCGCCGCAGTGGTATGAATACGGCGCTGCAACGGTGCAAGACAGAGGCTTGAGTGCCGCAATGCCCTAAACTAGCACAGTAGCGTGCAAGACATACTGAATGGTTTCTTTCTCGTTTTCTGAAGGGTTGTGTCCCTTGGAGTTATTTACTTGACTTTCTCTTTGTATTTTACTATTTTTGATGAAGGTAAGAGTGATAATGATACATGTGAGAATAGAAACAAGGAGAGAGTAGGAGACAAAAGAGATGTACTCATTTATCCCAATTCTCTTACTTGATTTCTTGGTGTGATGTGACTCTGTGATTTTTTTCTCCATTTTCTATTTTTTCACGTTAAATTGCTAGTATCATTTATTTCCATTGCTTTTATTTTTTTTCTTATTTCGTCATTGATGTATTTACTCCTCGTCTCCCCAACTATTTGGAACAACTTTTTGACTTTTTATTTTTTATTTTTTACGTAATTGTAGTTTTGTTTGCAATTGCTTTCTAAAAATTTTTTGTGAAGGGAAGCAACTTTTTACAACCATAATTATTAATATGCTGTAGTTTTAATGTTTTATTTGGGACAAATTTCTTGCTATTTTCTAAATCAACTTATCAGTGCAAAAATATCTAATAAAAAAAAATTGTACTAAAAAACTACTTTAAAAAGCAGAAAGAAAATTGTCTCAAACAAAATCTAATAAAACAGTTATTTGATTTTTTTTAAAAAATGTATTTATAAAATTCACACCAGTTTTTAAAAAGAATTATAAGTATTGAAATGTAAATTTTTATAAGATTAATGCAGGTTAATGCATTCGAATTCAGACGTAAATGTAAATATTATAGATAAATTTGAAAAGTCCAATTTAAATCATCTAATTGGAGGATTTATTTTTTAAAATAAAAATTCAAGAAAAACAACTTTTTTAATTAATTTTACTCTTTTTGACATTTAAAAATCAAATTATCAAATTCATTTTATATTGCTAATATGATAGAATTAATTCAACAGCTTCTCAGCTCAAACTTTATTTTCATACATATTTCTTTTATATATATAATTCTTTTTAAAAAAATCAAATTAAAAAAAAAAATTCTTACCTATTTATCAATTTTAAGAACCTAAATTAGTTAAAACCCTTAAAAAATAAAAAAAAAATTACCAATAAACCCTTGGAGCTAACAGTACAACGAAGTTGGTGAAACAGTTTATCTCATCATAACAAAATTTTTAATAAGTTAATTAAGTAATTAAGAAATAATCTACCAAACTAATTAAGGGTTATTACGCCTGGCTGATGCCACTCTTATGTCATTAAATATCAAATAACTCAAAAGAAATACAGTTTAAATCCCATGAAATCAGATTGGTGGAGAAGACTAATTAGTCCAAAAATACCGAAACTCACTCATAATAATTACATTAAACAAAAAGCTCCATAATACCACTAAAGGATTTATTTGTGATAGCTTTCTTAATGCTTTCTAAAATGACTTTTATGAACAAAAAATTTTAATTCAAAAAATTTTTGCACTAAAAAGCTGTTTTAGAAAGCAACAAAAAAGCTGTCACAAACGAAGCACAAAGAGTCTGTGTGAGATAGTTTTATTACTGCTTTTTAAAATAACTTTTTAGTATAATTTTTTTAATTAAAAATTTTTATGCTTAGAGAATCAATTCTAAATCAAATGAGATAATTAGAGAATTTAATTACTGATTTTGACTAAAAATTTGAAGTAATTTCCTCACCTACTCAAGACTATAATGCAATTAGGTCCTTAACCTCAAACTCTTTTATCATTAAGAGCCAATAAGGCAATAAAAATCTCTTAATTAATTGTGATTAGTTAGTGAGTGGTCTTAATATCATTGAGATTTTGCATATCAAAGTCTTACCTAACAATAGAAACCATGCATCAAGAAAGTAAGAAAAGTGATTGAAAATACTTTAATGATTACATAAGCATTAAATAATGGTAATTAAGGTAATAAGTATGATTTAGTCCAAAAGGTGCTTAAATTAGATAAACAAATGTGATGTCAGCAACTATGTTAGATGAAAATGATTGTTAACAAATGAAATATTTTGAGGTCTAAAGTTACTATTATTCATTTGGGACAACTTTCTTAACGCTTTCTAAAGCAGCTTTCTAGTTACAAAAATTTCTTGAACCGAAAAAGCTAATTTAAAAAACAGTAAGAAAGCTATCCCAAACGAAGCATTAAAATATTTTACACCCATTTTACTTCAAATCAAATAGCCCCTTAGTGGAAAAACTTTATTCCCCGATGATACGTACATGCATGTCCAACTCAATGTACTAACAAGACATCATAGTTGATAAATTCATCATTTCTATCATTGCACTATTTGAACTAAGAAAATGATATAAAATTTTGACCTTTGATAAAATTAACAATCATAGAGTTGGCCAACTAAACACATGCTTTATTCTCTTCCATATTCTTACACGGAACTTTAAGCTTTATTTATTTTATGTTATTTACATGCTTTGGAATTGGATATTTAATGATTGTTTTGCTAGCAATAATGTTCACAACATATTAATAAGCGTATGACAAAAGTCTACTCTAGCATTGGTTCATATATAAATATTCAAGGTTGGTGAAAAATTGGATCGGACAACAAATCAGAAGAAGCAGAGGTCAAACCGGATGATATAATAAATAATAATATTAAATGATTTTTTTATAAACCTGTTGGTTGGTTCTTTCCAACTCGGACCGGTTCAGCGGCTCACAGATTGAATCGTCCGTTCAATCCGGTTTGATCCGGTTCGATGCAAAGCCGGTTTTGTAAGCTAGATCGGACTGGCCACCTAACCGGTTCACGATTGAACTGCCCGATCCGAGAGAGAGAGAGAGAGAGAGAGAGAGAGAGAGAGAGAGAGGATCTGTTGGTGTTTGTAGGAGGGAGGTATTACGCTTCATCAAGAAGAAAAAAAAATTATGATATATTTGATTCCATCAAAAGAAGACTCGTTTGATCATAGCATGAGAACATATCAATTAACTTCTATAACAAAGAAAGGAAGATAACAATAGCAAAAAAATAAGATCTTCTTTATCATATCTAGCTCTCATTTTTACAACATATGACTATATTTTCTATTAGTGGGTGATATTTATGTTTATCTCTGGATTTATATAAAGTGTAATGTCTTTATTAACTCTTTTGAAATTTTGAAAATCATTTAATCTTTATATATTGGTCGTGTGCTCTTTGTTTTTTTTTTAAATGATGGCTTGACTTCAATTTTATTTTTTGTTCATAACTATTTTCTCTTAATATTTATAATATTTTATTCATCTACTAAGCATTAAAAAAATAATGATCACTATCATATAAAAGCCACTTAAAATGAAGATCAGTTAATTCTATATTTTATTAGTCAAAATTATATATAAACTATTATAATAAAAAAGTCATATAGGCAAGTTCAAATTAATTGAAAAGTCTTACCTAGAAAATTTTGAGAGAATTTTGATATATTTGATTGATGATGAAATGACCTTAAAATTCTCGAGGTTGATTGCCCTACTCCCACTGCAATATTAATGAATTTTAAAGTTTATTTAATCATTTAAAACCATATAAATCACTTAATTAAACCTAAATAGAAAATTTTATCATATATTCAAAACTCATAATATAAGCATTTTCCTTGGAGGAGATTGAATTTTGTTGTTTCTTTGATCATTTAAGCACATTTGCAATAAATAAATAAAATATTAACTCCATGAGTGAGAACACAAGCTCAAGTAAATAGCTAAATGTGAAGCCAATTCAAAGATGAGCAAAGTTTTGGTGCCCAAAGTCCTAACTCTTAGGAAAGGGTTGGAAGTTAGGTAATGATAGGGTAAAAAGGGCATTAGATTTTGCAAATCCTTTCATTATCTTGTCCTTTTCTTTGATAAGTATTGAAAGGCAACATCAATTGATTTGAAAAAAAAGCAATAGGAGATGGCCACCTAAACCTTGGAATTATTAGCCAATTAGCTTGGTCAGATTTGGACTTACAACTAATGATGTTATATGTAGAATTTTTTTACAAATTGACATACTTAGTCTATTGTAATTAGACTTATTAGGCTTAAATTTATGATGTGTTTGGATTGTGGAATTTAGTGCTATGACCAACTAAAACATAAATACAAATGACTTAGAAACATAATGCATTAAGTATTTTTTTTTAAGAAATTGAACTAATTATAATAAGCTTTAGATGATCAAAATTCAATAAATTTTTTAATCATATAATAAATGAGTAAACAAGCCTAATTAATTCAGCTCTAAATCAAATCATTCACAAGTCCTATTTAGAATATAATATGGTTTAATTTATGTTAAATTATAATTAAGAAGTACTTGTACAAAATATTCAACCACATGTGGAAAAGAAGGAAAGGGACATGATAGTAATTCATGGCCACAAATCAGTCTAAGTATCATGAAGGAAAGCATGCAACTAGCTATGTGAATCTAAATAAATATTCAAAATAGACTATTTGTGTCATTATAGCATAACACATCATAAATTTAAGATGGAGGCCATTAGTAGAGGCAAGAGTTAATGAAAATAACATTGTAAGATTCAAGATGGGGTTCAAGAGGCTCGGGATTTGATGCTTGAAGAGGAATTCAAAGATCAAGAGTTGCAACGTCTCGATGAATGGTTTTTAAGAGGCTTTCTAAAAAAAAACATAATTTCATACAACAAAAATTTGGGGCTGTCAATGTAGGACTTGTCATAAAATATCTGACCAATGACTTCACTCGAGACTCAGAGGATGATGCATAGAGCGAACCAATGAAATTTAGTGATGTGATATTGACATTGTTGGAACATAAGTTTTCCGTCGATCAAGCTCAAACTTTATAGAGATCGTTGTGTGAAGAGAATAGAGAATGAGAAAGAAAGAATTCTAGTGGAGCTTCGATCTTCTTTGAATGAGCTTGAATTATCTATATTGCTTAACTTGAGCTCCATCTTTGACCCACAGTTTATAAGATTAGGCTAGAGCTTGAGATGCCATAGAATAAGCTAAATATATGGCTGTAAAATAATGATAAGACTCAAGGAGCTGTATAGCCCAATAATACAAATGTATATTAATTGATAACCTCGTAATGTCATACTACTCAGCCTAACCTAAAATATTAGAGACCTAACTCGAGGGAGTCACCAAGCCTATACAAGGGTGTTGTTCACTTGGGTGAGTTTTTGAAAAGCCTCGGTAAGCATTTCTCGAGCCGAATGTACTACATATGAATCATGTAGACTTCAACTTCAATTGGGTCAATGGATGTTCAACTAAACAAATATACTCTTGCTTAACTATTCTTGCTTTTGTTAATATAAAAACTAAATTATATATATATAGTCAAAATATATAAGATGGATAGACTTTCAAGTTAAAGACAACAACAAAGTGGATAGTCTTGTTTAGAGATTTAGCACATATAGGAGAGAAGGATGAGGGATTGACATGAAGATATAAGCAGCACAAAGATAGAATATTCTTGCTTCCCTTTCAATCATGTCGCTTTCAGAGCTTTATTTTCTCCTAACATTGCTTTCTTTATTAGGGGTTTGGTGAGGAGATAGAATCTTTCAGTGCAAAGAACACCACTCATTGGTTAAGTGGAATCACCATCACCAAACCCCTTTAATTTCTCCATCCATCCACTTGTAATACTTCAAGCATCCCCAATTATATATATAAATAAATTCATGGCTACCTTCATCTGTTTAATGTAAGTTCACCATAGTCTTAGCTATCAAACAATACAGAGAGCAGAAAAGATTGAGAGAGAGAGAGAGAGAGAGAGAGAGAGAGAGAGAGAGAGAGAGAGAGAGAGAGAGAGAGAGAGAGAGAGAGAGAGAGAGATGGGTAGAGGGCGAGCTCCTTGCTGCCAAAAAGTTGGGCTAAACAAGGGCTCGTGGACGCTCGAGGAGGATAGGTGCCTTATCGCCTATATTAAGAAGAACGGCCATAGAAATTGGAGAGCACTTCCAAAGGAAGCAGGTTATTAATCTTTCTTTTTCTTCTTGTTTGAGATTGTATTCTAGATTAGAGGCTTGGTATATATGTTTCATGTTGATCATTGTAATAGCAATTGATCACTAGAGATACAATGTGTTGCATGTATAGGTTTATTGCGTTGTGGAAAGAGTTGTCGTCTTCGATGGATCAACTACCTTCGCCCTGATATCAAACGTGGCAACTTTACAAAGGAAGAAGAAGATACCATCATCAAGCTCCATGGAATGCTTGGAAACAAGTAAGATATCACTTAATAATTGTATTGAAAAGATATTCACATGAAATAATATGTGTATTTGATATAAATGCATATGTAGGTGGTCTAAGATTGCCGCATGCTTGCCAGGGAGAACTGACAACGAGATTAAGAATGTGTGGAACACACACCTTAAAAAGCGTCTCAAGCCTAGTAAGCTAACCCCACTACTATCAAACACCACAATCAAACTACATGAGGGCTCGTTGAGCCCCGCCTACTCTTCCACAACCACCATCTCTCTTTCTCGTGAAACTAGTAGCAGCAGTGCTGATGGAGAGGTGTTCTTCTTGGACAATATGAAGATCCCCATCGAACCCCACCTAGACATATGGGATGTGTTAGATGATGTTTCTATGTCAATGCCACCATCATTGATGTCAATGACAAATGATACAAATAACATTGTTGAAATCCCCATAAACGAGTGCGAGCGATGGCTCATTGACTTAGAGGAAGAGTTAGGATTGTACGATAATGGTGTTGATGATCATGATGGGATTAAAGAGAGGGCAGAAGTGACGGCAAGAGAGGGAGATGATCCGGTGAGGAAGTATTTTCAAAAGGGGCCCTCCTCACCATCCAGCATAGAGCAAGTTGATCTCAACTGTCTTAATTCATTGTCTTGGCCTAAGTTTGGTGTTGACTTTGAATTGGATGAGTCTACTTTATAATTCTGTACACATTAGTAAAGTTTTATGATTAAATTATACTTGTAAACGTGTACACATGTTCGAGTATTAAAAGGGAATGAAATTATTTTAAGATTATGATCATTATGATGCATGATGATATCATTGCATTCGTCATATTTGATTATGATGACATAGTTATCATGTGAGAAGTTAAGTCATTAAGCTTAGTTTTGGATGCACTTGGCCTTAAAATTCTTTAGCCATTTGCATTTTAATACTAAATGAAATGCTATATATCTCAAACTTGGGATAATAACTTTTTTCTTTGATAAAATGATCTGCATGATCGTCATAATTACAACTGCTATTGTGTTTCTTAGAACTATCGCAATCATCTGCCTGAAAAAAAAAAATCAACGAGAACAGGAAATTAATGGCTAGATCTACCTAATAGCATACATAGAAGCGTTTTTAGTTAATGAAGATTCAAGATAGTCTGAATAATTTTTGCAAGATTTATATATCTTTTATTGGTACAATGGAGAAAAGAATTTGACCATTTTTCTTACATGATGATACAGATAAGGATAAAGAAAGGTTGCAAAGGAACATCAGAGTTATAATGTGTAAATTTTGGAAAGAGAGAGAATTAGAGCATTGGGGCAATCTTTAAGAGATTGTTTGATATTTGATCTCATGTTTTACATTTAAGAGTGATTTGTAAAATATAAGCTTTTAATGCAAAAATCATCACTCATTGGAAATACTTCCTCTATCAACATTACCACCCCCTCCATCCCTCTACTTATAAGTTTAGGGTTGTAAAAAAGTCAACAAGCTTGAGCCGTTTCTAATTTGGGTTTGAGCTTGATTAATTAATTGAATTTAATTTGAACTTAAACTTAAGCTTGATTAATTAAATTATAATCGATGATCCTAATGAGAGTAAGGAAAGAGCAGGGATTATGATATGACATTGGTGGGAAACAACCAGTGAGGAATCACTTTCACTAGGGGCTTGGACAAAGTTTGGTGGCTTTGAATTGAATGTGTACACATTCTTAAATTTTTAATGTCTAAATTATATTAAAATGCCTGTAAACAAGTTCTTGTATTAAATATATAAATGAAATTATTATATGATCACTGATATGGTTATTATCGAGAAATCAAATCACTAAGGTTATTTTCATGTGTTTAGCTTTCAAGTCTAACACCCTTTTCATTTTAATACTAAATGCAATGCTAAGTCAAAATTGGACTCTTTTAAAAAATATTTATTATCAAAATAATTATTTTTTAATATAATATTTGATGTTGTTGTTGTTGTATAATATTTGACTAAAATGTAAAAATTGACCAACAATCTCACATTTAATAAAATGCCCTTCTTGATCATTATAATTACAATTGGTATCGCATATTTTTAAACTATAATTTTCCAAGATAACATGAACTTTGACTCTAAATAATCATATAAAGATATTTTGGGTTAACAAAGATAGTTCGAAATATTTTTACATGATTTATATATCTTTTACTTGGACAGTGGTGCAAAAACTTTTATCCTTCTTCATATTCATAAGAGTAACAATCATATTCAAATTAGTCAATAGTTTGTTCTTGTGATGATATAGATGCAGTCTTGGATTACATGTCATATGTGTGTGTTACAATTACTAAATCATCTCGAAATCTAAAGGGTTGAGCTGACTCTAACTTGGACATAAAATCACTATGATTCATGCATCTTTCAAAATTCATCATAAACTTTGAATGATTATGATAATTAATTTTGATATTTTCTCTATTTTGACTCTAAGCCATTTAATATTTGTGACAATAAGAATGTGAGGATAGTAATATTATATATATTATCACTTGATATGAATAGATTTTGAGCATTTTAGTACTTTATTCAATCAAAGCGTAGAAGGCAAATTTGAATTGCTTTTGAGATCCATGATGGACAACCAAGCCCTTAATAAGAAGCAATGAATCTATGGAGACTCTAAAACACTACTACAAATTTGAATGTGACAAACAAATCAACATCAATGGCTCTAAAATTGGTAGTACTTATGATATGAATTGAATGTCAAATTTAGGCTAAAATCACAAGATAGTTGCGTGCTTCATCAAAATTGATTGAGATATATGTAAAATTAGTGTGTTTAAGAGGTGCAGAAGCTAGAAGAATTGTCGTGCTATCCGAGCAATGTTGCATGATGATCTTCCAAGCGATTTGATTGTGATTTCAAGAGACATTGAGTTATTAAATCTCTTTTGATATGTAGGATTTATTTAGACTAGTGGTTAAGAGCTCTTATGAGTACAAATCCCTATAATTAATTATCTTCATAACTCTTAATTAGTTACTTAGGCCAAATTTTAAAGTTGAACTTAGTTGAGCAATATGACTGCAGATTGAACAACAACAACAACAACAACAATATCATCATCATCAAGCCTTTATCCCACTACGTGGAATCAGCTACATGAATCCTTTTTCTCCATTGTGTCCTATTAAAGATCAAATTCTCATTTAAATCTAATAAAGAAATGTCATTCCTAATATTTTCTAACCAAGTTTTTTTAGGTCTACCTCTACCTTTCTTAACAAAAGTAAAATCTAATACCTCTACTCCCCTAAACTCCTTGAGGAATATGACTGCAGATTGAAGATAAATTTAAATTAAGATCCTATGATTTTATTATCATGAATCTATTAGTGAACCCAATCTACTTACAATAGAGGGTCTAAAGTCTTAAAGCCCAAAGAGTTTCATTAATCGTCATGAGTTACCTTCTACAAGTATTCGGAGCAAATTGAATTAAGAATATGTGATAAATAAAGGCTTAATGAGATTCAACTTCAGCTTGTTTTCTAGTAAAAGACTTCGCTTAAGATAGCATGATTGAATGATTCTAGGTACCGCAACATAACAACTCGCAATTCATAAGTGCAAGAGATAACCAACAATAAAGGCATCGTGGTGTAACATAGCCACCAATTATTCTCAAGCTTCAATTCAACTTGCCAAAGTGTGCCTAAGGCAAATAAGTGTTTTGTTGATTTGAAAGCTCAAAGTCTTTGCATTTGAATTCTAGATAAAGTATTGATATGTTGTAGACACAGTGCATCCACTAATTTCAAATTTTTGGCTTACCACTTTTCCAATCACTTAGCTTCTGATTAGCTTTTCCTAGTCTAGATGCAATTCATAGTCTGCTAACCACTTTTGTTAGGTAGTCTTATCAATGCTGCCAGTGTTTACTCATTAATTAATATTTGTTTAGTCAATTATACTTTATAGAAGCATAATTATGGCACAAGCTTAATTGAAAGTTTTTTTCATCTGCTGCCACTTTGAATTCGAGCACACTAAGTAAAAGAATTTTTTTTAAAAAAAAATGCTTTAGAAAACACTAAGAAAGTTATCCCAAATGAAACCTAGCTTATATTAATTTTACTAACATTTATAATTTGATGCTCCCCATTTTCAAAAGTTTCATTGCTTATATGTCATGTTAAATAGTATGACAATGGAGAAGGAAATTGTTATAAAATTCATTACTCAGAATTTGAAATGATAGTTGTGATCTGCGAAATTATTTCAAGCTCTCTGTTAATTTATGATTTTTTCCCCTCTTATTTATATAATTATTGATTCTGCCTTCTGATTTTAATGAGAAGGGTTCGAACCTAAATTTAGCTAACATCAAAAAAATGCATATGCCAAACAACTACAGATAAACGGAAATGAACCAGAAAATATTGTTTTAGGAGTAAGGTGGTGCACCAAGATCTAAAGACAAAACCGGTCAAAAATAGATGCCACGGGGATTACAATAGCTCGACGAAAGATCGATAGCTCTTCAATTATTCACATGCATTCTCTAATCTTTCCCAAAAAGTTGTTATTTTTGTCCTTCTTCTTTTCTCTAGTTTTTTTTTCCATAGGGTTTACAAGAATGACGATATCCACCATTCTCCTACAGTGAGAATCAAGGATTGGATGCACCAATGATCTTAAGTTTGCTCAAGAACTGCAATGATAATCATCTAACAATGATTTGAGATTGCATCAAACTTAAAAAGATTGCAAATTTAATCAGTCCATGCGTCCAAACCAAATATCAATAGAAGAGACCTTGAAATTTCAGTCACATTGAATCACTAGAAGGAATGAACACTCCACTTAACAATCACACGGTTGAACAAAATTTGAGTTTGCAATGCGAGAAAATTTCTTTTAAGCGTGTCAGGTTTTAGTATTTATAAACTTCCGTTTTCTTGTTGGTTGTTCAGAATTTTCAGTTCAAAAAATCAAGAAGTTCGGTGAACTAGTATAGTCGCAGATCACTTAAAACTCCACAGTAAACCTTCTTAGCCAGTAATGAAAGGTGGAACCAACCTGTGGACAAAGCAGCGCATATGCAGCGAGAACAGGGAATATCACCAGGCAACAGTAATCATTGAATAAGCCAATAATGGGATATAGCAATTCGCTGTAGGAACCACTCGCTACAAGGGCCGCTCCAGATATCTACATGCACAAAAAGTCAAAAATTAAACAGAATCAATGAAACCTCTTGCAAATCGATGTTGAACCAACCAAGCATCATCAAAATCATGGAATAAAAAAATATTAAAAAAACATATCATCACAATAATGATCCAAAAAACTGAGAATGAAATTATATATATATATTCCATCCATTCAAATTTATCTATGATATGAATGGAATTTTGGGCTAATTAAATATGTTTTTTGAAAATTTTGTAACTTATGATGGATAAAATAAATTAATTTAATTAAAATTCAACTTCAACAAGGAAACGATGGTTACGACTTTGACCTTGGGACATGATCCATATAGTGGCATTGACTATGATTTTAGCATTATTGGGAGTCATTACCAGTAATAGTACAATTTTACAAAAAAAAAATAAAATTCTAACATTTTTTTAATTGCAAAATTAATCAAAATAATAATAACTTAATATTTTATTTTTATTAACATTTTAATAATTAAAAAAAAAACAAAATTGAAACTAAATACAAAAATTTTTATAATCATGTCAGCTCCGAAAATTTGCGCCCCGGCCCTCCGCGACCCTTTTTTTATTTTTTTCGTTTTGGTGTCGTCGAGGAGAATTTTAACATTTAAGTTCCGAAGCAAATTTTCAGAAGGCAGATGGGTTTTGAATTAGATATTACCCAGATTCCGCCCTCTTTTTGCGAGGACTTTATGATTTGAGTTCAGGTTTCATATAGCCACAAGCCTCTATAGTTAATTACCCCTCCCGATAACGAGAGATAACTTTCGATTAAGGCTAGTCGTCAAATAGATATGAAGTATCTGGTGTAATAGTAGCATGATTTGGTATTTAAAATTTTGATATTTAAAATTATAAATTCACCACATTGCACTGAAAGCGAATAGTCGGGGGAATGATGATGAGCCCGATCAAAGTCTCATGGTTCTGTCATCTCGGACCATCGTGGTCCTTGGTCTACTTAGTCAGAGGAGGTAGTCGACGCAACCTAACAAAATGATCCTTATCAGCAATCATGTGTTGCTTCATCCAAGAGTACTTTGTAGACCGGGGGTGAATATTTGCCTAAGGGGACAAATTTAAATCCACATTAGCTAACAGAGGGTTTTGTGTCTTATCAATCATATCCTATTAATTCATTGCTCAATGATTTAATGCAGTTAGAGAACATACGGGCGTTGACCATGGCCGTAATTAAACTGTGCCATTTGACAGCAAAACCACCCGGTTCAGAAGGTCTTGATAATAACCATTTACCTATGGGGTCATTTGGCAGCAAAACCACCAATTAGAAGACATGTACCACGTCCTTACGGCAAGAGACTGCTTGAGAATGAATCACAATGATATTCTTGACCAAACATTGACTCTTTGTAAGCTGAAGTAATTTTCAAATTTGTCAATCTCGATAAATTGTTGTAGATGGTGGAAGAATTTTTCCTTCAGTGTTTGATGGTTAATTTCAATTTTAAATATCTTAGGCTTTTGGTGATTTTTTAGTTTTGTATTTTCATGAGAATTTGAGAGGCATTTTTATGATTGTGGTCCTCTATAGTTGAGATTTTCTGTCAACACGGACATCATCGAGGTAATCATGAGCAATTCCATTTTATTAGGTGAACCTTGTCGACTTTGTCAACTTGCCGACATAGGATTATGTTCGTTTTCGAATTTATGCATTTGTTAGTGAATTTTCTTTGTTGAGGATTTTGAAGGTCTAATATGAATGTATAAAATAAATATTCTAGTCGGCGCTGCGACCATATAATTATTTGATAGCTCAAACCGTGTAGACTCCTATCTATCCACATAGAAGGATCGGGCTCGATCTTAGCTTCATTTCTCGACCCGCGCATCATCATCAGACGTCATGTGTATACATACAACATGCTCGTCGCGGCCCATGCGGATAATTATATTTTAATGCATAAGGAGGTAGCATTTCAATATTTTACTATAATTAATTGCGCAAATGACTATTATTAAAAGAGTGCGCATGATTTCATTTTGGCATCTGCAAATGTCTTCTGTTCGCTTGTACTTGTGTTGCGGATTCGACAGTTAAGGTCAGACGAAGAGGTGAAAGAGGCGGATCGATTAGGGACAGTGACTTACGAATCGATCCGGATCAGGGCTCTAGTTCGTAGAAGGATGGATGACAGTTGGGGGCTCGGGGGAAGGGCTATTGACGGGAGGCCTATGACAGATTGGATCTAACAGAGGTTGGGAGCTTGAGTGCTTCAGCTGTGTCGTAGTCGGAAAAGTGTGTCGAAGCGGAGAGGCTTATGTGCGGAGGAAAAGGAAAAAAAAACTTCGCTCATTTCCTTCTCATTTTAATAAGAGCTGGATAGACCGTAAAGGAGAGGGATTTACTTGAGGAGACGCGATCGCAACTCCGACAGAGGATTCAACGGGAATTCCAGGAGCTTAAGTGGGATTTTCGGGTCAATTCGACGAGATACGAGGTATTTTGATTTGATTTTGATTTTTTATATTAGTCTATTTTATATTTTTAATTTAAATTATATTAAATGCTAATAATAATAATAATAAATTTAAAAATGCAACATAATTTCAAATTGCTTAAAGTTTGTGCGTCGCCATCTCAATTTGCACGCATTTTCTCAAAATCCGCGCATCTTGTCATGGGATGCATGCCACTTTTTTTTTTTGCGACTCTCATTGAGAAAAATTACAGTTGTTCTTGGATATTTTTGATGTTTTGAACACAACGACGAAATTAGTTTTGGAATCGGAAGTCGTTTGGGCGGTGTCGCGCATTCGACGATTTTGACCGTTTTCGTCCAATTCGTCTGCGATGGGCTCCCACACCTGGCGAATTTGACGCTCTGATCGCAACGACACAGTTCATTTGACGATCAGAGGTTGTTCAAGTGACATGCCACACAGACGTACGCGTCACTTAATTCGCCGATTTTGCTTCTTTTCGCACACCTTTGGTGTAGGGGTCACAAATTATTAAAAATAATTTTGTTGATAAAATTTGAGAGGGAGTTGAATGTAAACTTGAATTATGGAGGTCAACTTTAGAGTCAAAATGTTTTCATTTGCATAGATCTAAAACCGAATAATTGGAGTGTAATTTTAGTAGTAATAGATCTAGTGGCGCGATTGTGACTTTGGCGATCAAGAAATTAAGAAGAGTACACGTTTTAAATATCTCGGGTTTATTTTTCAGAGTGATGGTGAAATAGAAGAGGATATTAATAGTAGAATTCAAGTTGGATGATTGAAGTGGAGGAATGCATCGAGCTTGTTGTGTGATAGAAAAATACCCCTCAAACTTAACGAAAATTTCTATAAGATGGTGATCAGACCAGCAATGTTTTATGGCGCAAAATGTTGGCCATTAAAAGAGGAGCATAAAATTAAGTTAAATGTTGTAGAGATGAGGATGCTCACGGGAATAAATGGTTCTACTCTTAGAGATAAAATACAAAATGTCAATATACGTGAACAGGTCGGAGTAGCTCCAATGGAAGGTAAGATTAGAGAGTTGCCTTAGAAGGTTTGGTCACATAAAACATCAGCCTTCAGATGACCTGGCTAGAAGAGTAGATGTATTAGATTTGACTTACGTTAAGAAAGGTAGTGCTAGACATGAAAAAGACTTGGTTAAAAAATATTATGAATTTTCTTTATTTATTAAATTTAAATGAGAAATTGATTCTTAACAAAACACAATGGAGAAAAAGGATTCATGTAGCCAACCCCGCATAGTGGGATAAAGGATTGATATTGTTGTTGTATTAAAAATAATTTTAGCAATCGAACTGAATCCAAATGAGTTAAAAACCCTTTGGTTTATATAGAAATGCCTTCAATTCTCAAAGAATGACCTCATCACACAAGACACATAAATTGAAACAATAAAACATATGAACTATAATCAAATAATAAATATGTTCGGAAATACTTGGAATTCCGAAGTGAAACCTAACTATCTTGATGAAAAAAGCGAGAATGATCCACAAATCCAAAGAAAAAATCAGAAAAATAGTAATTTTATTGCGATAATCAAACTAATGGAAGAAAAATAACAAGATACAATTGATCCTCTATTCGAGAGGAGGATCTATCTCTCCCAAACCTCTAGACACAACTAGAGCCCAAAAACCTAAACCTAAGAGATCTCAAATTTCAGCCAAATTCAAGATGACCCTAGGAAAACAAACTATTTAATGCATACAATCAAAAAGGAAATCTCTAAACAATCCCTACATTCAAATTTCCCTCCTAACTCCCTCAAAAATCATTCCTAAACAACTCCCTTGGACCCGGCGGCTTGAGCGGCGTATAGGAGAGGCAGAATTCTTCCGCCTCTATGTCGCCTGAGCCGGTCCCGTGTCGACTGGCTGGACCCGTCCAATGGACCGGTCTAACAAAAGACCACGTAAAAACATTGAAAAGATTTTATATGCAGTTTTTTCCCAACTTTTTTGAAAAATGAAAAGAAGATGAAACTATTTTAAAAAAAAAATATTTTGGCATCTCTGTGCATCATACCTGGGGAAGGTTATCAACAGGTATTAGTTATACTCATCTGGATTCTCTTTGCTCCGGATAAGAGGAACTCCATCTTCCCTCCAGACTATTCTGTCCTCACATAATGCAGACACCACCTCCACATACACCTGATGTTCCTAAAACAAAAACATTGTTGGTTTTAACAAAATTTCATAATATTTATAACTAATATAATCTAACAAAAATTTATCACTGCAGTAATATTTTCTCTGGTAATTCTCATAAATATGGTAGTCAATTTAGCTCGTTATCTCCTAATAGGTCATGTTCAAGTTTAAATTGTTCGTTAAGCAAATGGGACAAATTTTTAAATTGAACATATGATTGTTTAGTATACGAGTATAGGGGCTAGCAAAATCATGTCAACTCCGTAAGTGATTAATTTTTGCAATATAAAATGAAAAGACTGGACTGATATATTATCAGTTCACTTTCACCCATATTTCATGAATCAAAAACATCAACCATGCTCAAAAGATTACACTTCTATCAATGATGCTAAAAGGATGCTGTGGAGTGAAAATCATAAATCTTTTTCAAGCAGATAAAGGCAAAAATCAAGATGCTATCAATGCATTTAATGGCATCTACTTGGCTTTTTGTTCAAATTTGGTTTGACTAAAAAGAAACTTGACAAGTAGCAAGTTTAAGTTCAGTTCATGTTCGTTCTAGAGTAAACAAATCAAGCTGAAAAAGACCACACTTTCTCATATTTGCTTGTTTACCATCTTATTCATCACAATGCTTTCTAGCACCCAAGAATTTGCAGTGTATATTATCAGATACGTTCATGAAATTGACTCCCAACCATTTAGTCATGAGTTCTACATCTACTCTGCACGCAAATATATATATATATATATTCCATTTTAACTCTTATATAAAGGATCTGATCTGTCCCTTCAGTGTGAGTCTTCTCAAAATTTATAACTGGCATTACCACAACAATCACATGTACAATTCACTATGGCTGCATGCTACCCGGCACTTGCTGGAATTGGACAAAGAGAAGATAGGTGGAGAAAGAAAGGAAATTGAGAGCAATCTAAAAAGGGGTATCTTACAAAAGCTCAATTGGCATCAACCATTGAGGCAAGAAGATTTGGATGGTATTGCATTAACTTCACGAATTTAGGTGAAATTTTAGACTACTTTGGCATGGTATTCAAGTTAAAAACCAAGTAAATTTTGAACTCAACCCAAAATTTTCAAAATAGCTTTATTCACAAACTACTATTAATCTGAGATGGAGATCATCATTTTATTCTGCTCATATGCAATAGAACCACGGTCAATGAGTAGAAAACAAAAATAATTTTATAAGACATGAGATTGCAAAGCCTAATGCAGTCTTTTAGTAAATTGCAATTGAAAACAGTGTTGAAATCAGAGGATGAACAAAACTAAATTTCTTTTCTTTTGAAACAGTATACAAGAGAATAAAAACATTTTAGCTAGGGAGGAAGCTGGGAAGTGCGTTTTGGGTTGCATGAGAAACCATTCTATCCACATTTACCTTGGTTATCACAATCACCATCACTCATACACCAACTAATTTAACATACTGTAAAATATAAAAGACATCTAGAATTTTGAAGTAAAACATGTGACTTAGGCTTCGTTTGGGACGGTTTTTTTTGCTTCTTAAAGCAGCTTTTTAATTAAAAAATTAAAACTTTTGTATTAGAAAGCCGCTTTACGAAGCAGTAAGAAAGCCATTAAGAGTAGACATAAACAATTTTAAAGCAAACATGTGAATGTTTAAGGCAAGAAAAGCAGGCGATTATGTCTAAGGGAACATAAGCTAAAGAAGCACCTCACAAAGAACTCTTGCAGCCAGCTGTTCGGCAGTGTCATTTGCTAGAACTGGGACAACCTTTTGAGCTAAGATTCGACCTGTATCATAATGTTCGTCTACAAAGTGAACAGTTGGACCGGAGTATCTAAAAGGAAAAGAAGGTAGAATAATTATCTAATAAAAATAATGTGTAAGGAAGTACAATCCCAGGCAGTAAATCTGAAAATAATATTATTAAAAAACACTGACTTAATATTTACTGCTAAAAATGTTAAACATGGAGCTGAAATTTCTCGATATCATGTTTCTCTTGGCACTTGGGCCCTATTTGGCTTTATTGAGAACAAAGAGAAGAAACCTTAAATATTCCATGCACCAGTTGGGTTTTTTATATGGGCATGGCAGCGGCACAGTGGGCCTTTGCATGCACTGGCGGCAAGTGCAAATTGGTGCTTTCAATTGCCATACCTCTTAAGCTAATGGAACTGTTTGACAATGTTGTTTTACATCTGTTGTGCTATGCTTTCAAGTAAAATGAATTGTTGGGCAAATATTGGTTGAAACTATTGTGTAAAAAACTGAAAGAACTGAGGCGGTTTAATAGAAGTTATTTATGTTAATGTGAATGATCGTGAAAAAGACCAAAATGATACATTTACTCTTTATGAAAGATCAAAATAATCTTCAACAATATTAAAGGATTATTTTGGTCTCTCAATTCTTTAAAGAGGAACCAAAATAATGTTATGTTTATTCTCTTTTAAAGACTTCGGGATCTAAAAATGATCATTTAATATAGTTGGAGACTATTTTGATTCTTTATAAAGAGTCAAATGATCATTTTGATCATTTTCTCATTAAGTAATTGAAAAGAATATTATTATTCAATTCACATGAAAGTAGTTTAATATACTAAATATTTATTAGTGCATAAATTAATTAAAATAACTATTTTATTTATTAATTAATGCACTATTCATTAGCATGTTTTATCTTAATTATTAAGTAGTGATTAATTATACTTAATAATCAACCTAATTTACCGCCACAATTATTAGTTAATATTGAACATTAATAAATTTACTAATCAACTAGCCTGTGACAAATGAGAAAAATTTATCGCCCGATAGCTAATCATTAAAAATTAGCATACAACAACAACATCAAGCATTTAAAATATTATGTGAGATCGGCTACATGAATCATTTTTATCCATTGTGCCTTGTTACGAGTCAAATTCTCATTTAAATCTAATAAAGAAAGGCCATTTCTAGTATTTAAAATTAGCATAGTTAATAATTAATTAATATGCTTAATATTACAACATGAATATCCTAATCATTAATTAATGCCAACTAATTTAGTTCTAATAAAAAATAGATAACTAATTAGAATAGTAATTTTGTTTAGTAACGAATCACCAATTAAAACAAATTAATATTGAATAGTAATTAATTAAACATCCTAATAATCAATTAATTGAGATAATTAATTAGAATAATTTAATATACAAGATAATTAATTAATATTAAATTATACTTTCATTCTAATTCCTTAATTTATGAAGACTTTACATGGCTTAATGTATAAATAAACTAGAATATCTTTTATTATAATCGATTTTTCATAATTATTTAGAACAATTAATCACAAATTAACGCAAATAAAATGCTAATTAATATTCTAATCATCAACCAAAAAATAAATATTTACCCAATTTGTCTAAAATTTATTAACATAATTATTACCTTATTACTAATTGGCATAATGTAACCCTAATTAGCTCAATTAAATTTAGTTTGATATATATAGTATAAATCAATACTAAATTAATTAGCCTAATTAATTTTTAATCAATCAAATAATTAGTCCACTTAATATCTAACTTTCAACCAAAGCACTATTTTTTGTCATGGCAAGTGGAAAAGCAAATAAACCTTAAAAACATGATTCTAGAATGTTAATCCAACCCATAATTCTAAGAAACAATTTTCTGGCTCTCAGAAACCTGACATTTTTCTTACAATAACTTACCTGCTCCTTACTATAGACATAAAAACTTATCTGTTATTCTGAATAGCGTAATCAAACAACATAAAGCATTACCAAATGGAGTTACAGTCATGACAATGTTCATTAAAAGAAGCTAGCCCCATTAAAGAACACATTTGTAATCAAAGAAATATGTAAGAAACTGAAACATGGGTCCAACAACAGTATGATCATCATTATTAGCCTCTAATCCCAACTATATGGGGTAGCCTTTATAATCATACTTTGTTTGTTCCTAAAGAGTGTTAAATCAATATCAACAACTAGCCACAGTGAGATACAACAAGCTACTAAACACACTTCTAAAATTCTTCTAAAAGTGTAGCTTTTGCTAAAAAGTTAGATTTTCTACAATTAATATAATTCACAAAGTAGCTACCATATAAAGGTGAAGAAAATAGAAATGTTTAGTTGACATTCAAGCATGAAGAAGATCAACAGACACTTCACCTTACCTAGCCCCAGATGCAATGACAGCTTTATGCACCTTTAGCCCATAATATCCTTTACCCCCGAAGGCTGGCAAAAGAGAAGGATGAATATTCAGTATAGATCTCGGAAAAGCCTGGACTAATTCAGTGGGAATCAATTTTAAGAAGCCAGCCAGGAGAATATATTGAATCTTCCATTTCCTTCACAAAAGAAAAAAAATGTTAAGATTGAACAAGAAGACAAAAAGGAAACATAATAATAGCTCTGTAAAAATAAGCAACACTTCCAGTTTATTAAAATCCATCGGTAAATGTCAACTATCATGGTCTTATCAAGACCAATAATATAGCAGCATGCACAAAATCGTTTAGAGAAAAATATAAATTTTTAATCAAGCCTCGACAAGAAGAAATAGTCGTACATAGAAAAGTTAACTCCAAAAACTTTCACCTTAAGGAAATTACGAGGTCAGTTGGTGATAACCCCTCAAGAGAATATTTACTTTTAGGGAATTGTATAACAGGAATATTGTGATCTCTTGCATATTCAGCACCACCACAACCTACAGTACAGATAAAGCCAACAATCAAGTTATGTGCATCTCTAGTTTTCAAAATATTACCAGGTTGTTAGCTGCCATAATACACAAAAAAGGTCATATTACCTACCAAACAACCAAGATTTTAATAAACTTAATATTCATAAGAAATACCAGAGACATCATTTACGTGATACAACTTCATTAATGAGACTGATGCTTTCAAGATGTTCAATGTGTCTCATTACTTTGTTTGACAAAGGGGTCATTTATCTCAAATAATGATTATTTATGGATATAGTTTAGGGGCAATGGTGTTATTTATTCTACTAATAACCTCAATAATTAAGAAGCCTTCCCAATTTTTTCATAATTAAAATTCCCACCAGAAACTTTGTTCATTAAGAATATTTAGTCAGATGAGCTCAGTTTAAATTTTTAGGGAAAAAATATGTATTTTCACAATTTCAAACTTCTCCACCTTGGAAATCTACCGCAAGGCTATGATTCACCAATGGTCGAGTTACTAGGTTCCACCCTAGGAATTCTCCCAAGCAAAGCATGGAGCTAAAAAGACAATATTTATTTCACTTAATAAACCCAGTTCAACTAAGAGGAATATTTTTAAAGAATATAAAATGATAATCACCACAATGAATATATAACAAAATAGTAATTTTTCATGTTCTATTACATACCATGTTCTAAAATCTTACTAAACAGATTATATATAAAACAAACACTAAAATGCATGCTTGAATAATTTGAATAGTTGAAGTAATAAATTTATAGGATGTAAAATTATTCACTCTTTACTAGTATCTATTACATATTCATTATCATTATGATCTTTTCTCAATCATTAGAATGGTGTAATAGTAATACTTGATCTTCTAGAACTCATCCTCTTCATCCTACTCTAGAATTTGAAGCTCTTATACTTATATTTCATCTAACTTGTTTCATAATGTTCACCCTCCTTTCTCCAACTTTTGATGCTCTTTCATATCAACTCATATCAATGTTTCCGCAATAAATAATAATCTTATATTTAGCATTTGAAGTATTAGCAATCATCACTCTCAAAAAATGCAAGGTTCTCACCACAATTGAGTAGCGCATTAATGGAAGTAACTTGCATAACAAGTGCCTCAATAAGGGCGCTCACTAGGGAGGGGTATAAGATGCTATGGCTTCACCTTGCATCCCTTTGTCTTACCTAAAAGACTGTCTGGCTCACCTTTAACAGCAATAGCCCTTCCCATAGTTGGTTTATCACAAGAATGAAAACTTGGTAATGATCTAGTTGCACGTTCATTAGAAAAAGCACTCATCCAAACTTCTATGCTACAAAAAGCTCTCAACTTTCTGTGAATGCTTATTAGGAAGTTGAGCCCATTCGTGGAAACTACCTAATAAGGAATCACATGAGGCTTGTGTGAGGGACAATGAAATAGCAGAAAAAGCCTTCTCCAAGTTGGAGAAACAATTTAGGACTACTTTGCACGCATGAATCATATCGAGAAAATTCACTTGAGTCACCTTAAAGAAATTTATTGACTATTAATGATTTAAACTAACTCAAGGATTGATGAAAATCTAAGAATGTATGTTCATCAAAAGCACACAATAAATGTTGAGATGCGCATTTTGAGTTTGAGTTGTATTTTCTTAGTTTATTTTCTTGTTAAAAAATGCCAATGAAAATACTTATCCTTTTGAGAACAAATTATGTTATCCAATGTTTTTATTACACCTTTAAATACAGTTTATTACTGCAAGTATTTTCAATTCAGCTCTAAGATTCCCTAATGCAGTTGTTTCCAATTCCCCATTCCAGCAAATATCGAGCTCTTTCGTTTGAAGATTTTTCCATTGCTGTACTATTTAGTTATTACATGGCTTAGGACTTTGTGCTATAGCTAATGGTTGTTAATATAGTCCCCTAATCTGTTATTAATTTCCTTATTTGAAGATTTTGCCATTGCTGTACTATTTAGTTATTACATGGCCTAGGATTTTGTGCTATAGCTAATGGTTGTTAATACAGTCCCCTATTCTGTTATTTATTTCCTCCTTAAGAGTTAACTTATATGTTCTCAGGAAAGCATTGTAGCTAGGGATTCAGCCCACCTTTCCACATATAGCTGATCCTGTATTTGTTCCTATTGTTGCTTACGACATTGTTTTCGACAAATGCCTAACTGCCGTTCTTTCAAGGATGGTGGCTTTAGCTGCTTTCGATGTTTCCATATGTGAGGATTGAGATTATCTTTGGCTGCTCCTTTCCTTACAGGTACAATAATTGAATCAGCTAATGATGTCCTTCCTCTTTTTTTTTGATATTCTACTGACTTAAAAAAAGGGCAATGTGGAAATTGTTGAAACAATATTTTAATGTTGGAATGTTTTACTCTTTTTGCTAAAATTAAGATTGAAAACTGATTGTTCTTGCTAAAATTCAAGTGTTTTGAATTGAAACTTACTATATCTGGCAAAATCTGAGAGGATTTTGAAGAATTACTTATTTTGGGACCTTCGATTATAATGGGATCTCTAAAGTATGCTGAAATCATTAAACATGAAATAATGACAATCTTACTGTACCTCCATCAGTAGAAGGGAAAAACAGCAACGAGAACATCAATTTGTTGTGATTCTTGAAGGATCAAAAGGGGGAAAACACCTTTCGAGTAAGTGCAAAATCCAAAGACATGAAAAAAGGAAGAGGAAAGAAGCAGAAAATTATAAATGCATACATATATATATATATATATATATATATATATATATATATATATATATAATCAGAATAAAGAAGAAATGTATATAAAAACTATTTTATTAATACATCTACTGCTTCCATAAGCTGAATCGGCCAGAAAGCTGCTGAACTGAGGCAGTAAATGCTGAACCGAAAGCAATTTGGCAGAGGAACTGGGCTGAAAACTCAGCCAGCTTATTGCATGTCCATGTGGTTGTGTTTGACTCCTTTGGCTTTCTTCCTCTTCGATGATTGACCTTTATATGTGTTTTGTTGCTTTAATTTGTTCTTCCAAATGTTTAGTCCAATCGTTGTATTGTTCCTGCTCTATTTTTGTATCCAATTGAATATGTTGTTGCTTAACAGTAGATGTGGATTTTTTGAGTTATTTACAAGTTTTGATGGCCACTTCTCATAGCGAGGGCCGCGAGGCATAGCTCATCATATTAGAAACTTTTACCTCTTGTTCATTCTACTAATTTATTTTATTGACTAGTCTATTTGCATGATTGAAATTTTATCAGTTTTGATGTGTGATGGCTTTCCTTTTATGATAAGAATTTCATTAGTTGCTAAATTTCATAACAATTCTCATATTTATAGTGGGACTTTAAAATTAGTTGACTTCTAATTTATCTAGAATGAATAAAGTGTGCTTCTACGAAATATGAACTTTGTGTGTTTCTTCGTGCATCTCATCTTAGGTTTCCAATAGGAAAACCTAGACGCTAAGATGTCCTACATCAAGAATTTTTTAAAAGGAATAGGTAATATATGCATAGCATAAAGCTTTGTTTTTCAAGATTCAAAATTTTCCTTTACAGCAGCTATTGCATACTTAAGTATTTGCTCAACTAATTATGGAAACTATTTTTGTAATGAATATTATATACATTGACCATACTTCTTAACATGAAGCATTTATTGTAATATAAATCTTAACAGGAAAATTAATCATTTTCATGTTCTCTACTCAATACCACTATGTTTTTGCTAGGCATCATAGTAAAGAATACCTGACAACAGGAAACCCCTCAAGTTGCATGTTTTCAAGGGAAACTGAATACCCCATGCACAATATTACTTCATAAAAGGCAATAATGGTAATTTAACTAGAGTGATAGACCACATGCCCCTCAATATTCTTTTTCTATTTCCAAGAGCACAAATGATCGCTTATTTATCCAAAAGCCAATGTATTTTGATAAAGAAATCCTCTTTAATAGGTTTTACAAATTTAGTGGACAAACAATTAGACACTATAATGCACCGACACTTCTCCTAAAAGAGACGTGCAGTGTCCGACATGTATCCTACACGACACACATTCGACACACCCTTGAAACATGTTGGACACGCCGAAAACGTGTCCGATTAAAAAATATTAAATACAAATTGGACATAAATGTCAAAATACTTTAATAATTTTTTAAAAAATATAATTTCTTGTATTTTAAAATTTTATTTATTTAAAATATAAAAATTGAATTTCTTATTTTCTATCCATGTTACCAAATCAAGCATTACCATTCAATACCTCATTTATTGAATATTCTCATTTTCATTTCTCTTTGGCAGGTTGCGACATGGTTTTACAACAATGACGATATCATCTCAACATTAACATCTGACGTCATTATAACATTGACATTTCAAAACCATCTCAGCATTAAAGTCTGACATTGTCTTAACATTGATGATCGACACTAGCAATTTCTATACTCACAACTTGTCAGCTCATTTTTTTTCCGACATCGTTTTAACATTGACGACCAACCCCTTCTCAACATTAACGACAGACATCCTCTTGACATCAATGCCCCCCAATACTTTACTGCATAACATCGATGTCCGACTCTCGATAGCATTGTCGTCTCCTCTATGGATGCCTGATACACGGCATCAATGTCCAACTCTCGACATCCTAATATTAATTATTTTAAGCACAAATTCTAGTTAAATGACTTACTTTTTCTAAATTATTTTTAATATTATACTTATTCAAATTTTATACACTATTTTAAAAATATGAAAATTATACTACAGTATCCAACCCGTGTCGGTTTACTATATTTTCAATAATTGACATGTCTCGTGTCTGTGTCATATCCGAGTCGCCGTTTTCATGTCTGTGCTTCATAGATTAGACACCATTCCAATGTCTCCTTCCCATTTAATTTGTTATGCAAATTAATACATGCACAATCTTCAGAACTTTATAAACGGAAGAATATATCAACTTCAGAATATACTTTCATTGACTAATCAATTTAGAACTCCAATGAAGCTAAGTAGGGGAAAATTGTAAGCTTCCCAATTATAAATAAAAATTATTAAGACTTGAGTCCTTTTGCAGAGAGACTATTGAACGCTTCCAAAAAAAATACTATAATCAGACAAGTAAGATATAATTCATGCATAGCCTTCCCATGCTTAGATCAAAGTGTATTTATTTATTTTAACTTTGAATGATCTCACCATGTCTAATTCCATAAACTAGCCTGTATTTTCAAAAGCTACTAAAACTTTAAGATAATAGATGAAATTTGCAATTTTTTTATTTACACGCCCGATCACCTTTTGGTTAATTGGAAAAAAAATCTGTGAAAAAAAAAAAACAGATGCACAAAACAAAAAACTAATACCATCCTTGTCCAAAGTTGATGCGCAATCCACAAAAGGAAAATACTTTTTATCAATAAAATTGTCTAGCAAAGGAATTTACCAGGCTTATCAGTCACAAGAACAACAACATCTCCATGAATTAATCCATTAATAGAAGCATTATGAATAGAACGAAAATTTGATCCTCCACCGGACACAAAAACTGCCAAATTTTTTCTTGCAGAACTTCCCGACCCATATTTTTCTTCCAGAGAACTAACAGCTTCAGGAAGACTATTTCTACACTGCAAGACTTCTAATGATCCGCCTTGTTTTCTCAATGTGACATTTCCATAAGAACATACTTTGCCACAATCTACTTTTTGAGGTCGATAAGTCCCAAAACTCGTGGAGTGAGTTCTTTCCAAAAAATTA
Organism: Dendrobium nobile; assembly: GCA_022539455.1. NCBI lineage: Eukaryota > Viridiplantae > Streptophyta > Magnoliopsida > Asparagales > Orchidaceae > Dendrobium > Dendrobium nobile. The sequence continues at coordinate 3,749,614 of CM039726.1, forward strand.
ATCACTATTCTGTTGGAAGGAACTCGATTTCCTAAGTTCAACCCCACTGCATCCATTAAAAAAACCTAATGCCTACAAAGAAAAGCAAAATATTGATCACTTCAGCAGATAAGGAGCTGTATCGTACCAGGATTTGAGCCGCATTTCACCAAGTTAAATGCTGCCAAACGGTTAAAAACGCAAATTTAAATCTGTGATTACCAAATGCCGCTGTTGGGCTGATTTTTAAATTAAATCCGCGGCGTTTCTTCCCAAGCGTGCTCCCGTCACGAACACCTCTTCTCCACCAAACGCTGCCGGTCTTCTCGATGCCTCCCCTTTGCAAGCTCCAGTCGCCACTTCCGCTTCTCCTTCACACGCTCGTCGATGCCTTCCCCGCGAGCTCCCGTCGAGACTTCTGCTCTATCAGGGTTTCGGGCATTTGAGTGAAAGCGAAGGGTAGAAGAAGAGGGTTTAAGTAATAATTTAAACAAACTTAATTAATCAGATATTTGAGTTTGATTAGTCCAATTAAGCACTAATAAAGAGTTTTTTATTAAAACATTTACTAATTATTACTTAGTTTTTAAATATCTAATTCTTAATTGATCTATCATAATATCTGTTATGATAAAAAAATATTAATAAGTCTTTTACAATTTTTACTTATATTTTAAATTATTTAATTTTCAAACAATTATTTCTTAATCACTTATTAGTCTTAATAATTAATTATTTTAAAACGATGATTTTTAAGTAGATTTTCATAATTATTAATCAAATTTCATTTAAACCTTAAAATCCAAAACAAATAACTAAATAATTTGTCAGAATTTAACAAACTATGTTTATAAATTGTAATATCGACAAATTATGTTTCTAAGAGCAATAAGAAATTAAAATAATTGTTATGAAATAATGAAAGATCAAAGAAGCACATATTTTGACCCTAAACATAAAAAATTATAACAAATATTTAAGAGAGTACAAGACCTTTAATATGAAAAGCTATTTTGTATGGATTATATAAGAAATTTTATTTAAATAATATGAAAAGCTACATTAATCTTTTTTCTTCATTGTATTTTGTTAAAAGTAAAATTATCATTTAAATCTAATAAAGAAATGTCATTTCTAATATTTTCTAACCAAGTATTTTAAGCCTACCTCTATCCTTCTTAACATAAGTCAAATCTAATACATTTATTTTCCTAACCAGATCATCGGAAGACCGCCGTCTTATGTGACCAAACCATTTAAGGCGACTCTTTCTAATCTTAGCATAAAAATTAAACCTTTAAAAGTTAAAGAACGAGCCATATTGATGAGATTTAGTTAGGGCTAAGCCATGTTTAAATAAGCTTAAATCTTTTAGGTTTGCCATATTGTTAAGTATGTCCATTAGTATGCTAAGAAAGCTAAGGCCCATATTCTACTTGAGGTTCCTTATCTCGTCAAAGAGAAAGCACAAAATAATCTCTTCATCACCATCATCCCAAAAACCTCTTTACTCGGCATATGAATGCCTTTTTTGCCCAAATCATGAATACTCAACCTCATTCTAAGTTCAACATGTTGATTATAAGAAGATGCACATATGCTAAGAACTATTTTCTTTCATTTGTTTAAGTATTCTCTTTTTTGCTTTCCATTAGCAATGAGAGAGAACATTGATTTTAAAACTTATGGCGAGCATGTCGCATATTGAGAATAGAAAGAAAGCAAGCAAATTCAAGCTTCATTTGGAGCGGCTTTCTTAAAGCAGCTTTATAGTGCAAATATTTTAATTTTGTACTAAAAAACGGCTTTAAAAATCAATAAGAAAGCCATTCCAAACGAAGCCTCAGTGATGATTTGGGTTTGAAGGTTGTTGCTCATGAAAACTTTGTTTTGTTGATTCTTTGATTGATTTTCTGTTATTTCTTCCATCCACAAACTAAGAAATAAATTCTTTTAGAACTTCATCATCAATCTCCACATCATTGTTTGATTGTCTGTTTCATGAATGGAAGCCAAATCCCACTGTGTCAGTAAACTTCTCATAAATAAATACCTTGGAAGATTGATAGAACTTTTAGATGTCCAAAAAGGAAGGAAAAGCATACAAATATTTCATTAAAATTGTAATTAAAGGGGCCCAACATATCTCATGAATATGCAAAAGATTTCATGAGAGTTGATCTAGTAAGGGGCTTCCTTCCTTTGCGAGGACAAACAAGCCACCATCGCCCCTTGAAATTCTAAAATCTTGATCAAGATATGTTGTTAAGAGCCAGGATTTTGACCTGTTTCCAGGAATTGGAACCTTGAGAGGTGGCTGGCCTGAAATACCACGAGAGATGTTAGCAACAGCCTCTTGAATTGGATTCAACGACTGCTGAACAGTTTGGAGGTCGATCTTCTGTCCAAAAAATTCTATTTTTTCAGGAAGATTCAAAGTTGATGATACTTCTGGGGGCTGAAGAACACCCTCTTTGAACTGAACCTGCATGAAAAAAAAACATACAAGTTAAGCTCAGCTCAACATGAACTGGTGACTGAATAATGCAGAAGAAACGTTTAGAAGGCGAGCAGGCATACAGATTATAGAAGTTACATTAACTAACAGGAGGATCTTCCCAAGGAACACCTTAGGAAGCTTTGGCTTCCACAGGAGCAACCATCTTTTTCAAAGCAATTTTAATCATTCTGCTATCCTAAATAGTATCTCAATTAGGATTGCCAATAAGAAGGGTACAAATCAAATCAACACCGAACCTGATCTGATCCAAATAAGTTTCAGTCAGATTAAAATTTAGATAAGGTCGGGTCAACTCAAATCTGATACATGACCCCTGTCAAGCCAAATTATGGCGTTGAATTTCAAGTACCTAAACTCCAATATCAACGAGAAAGAGGAATTAATTCATATTCTACAAGTGTTAACAGGGTATTTAATACTGGAGTAATTAATGTGTTAATTAAATTTTAATTTGACTGCTTAGTTATGAATTAGTTAATAAAATATTAATTAATCTAAGACATTCGTTATGTCATAACTTAGGTTAATTAGGATCAAATAAGAGTTATGTATATGTGTAGCAGTGGAGGATGCTTATGATAGTTTTAAGAAAAAATATTAGTAACATGCAGATTCCAGAGAACCGCGTAAAGTTAAAACGCCAAAGACAAATGCCATATAGTGATACAAGTATAAGATTCACTAGTGCAATCGAGATTAATTTAACTGCCACTGCTGTGATGTAGTAGCATGAAATTAGGATTAAATTGTGTTACCTCAATCCTTGATGGACTTAATACTTCGAATGAAGCAGATGCGCTGAAAGAGAGAGTAGCGAATGGACTAGCAAGTGTTGTAGCATTGACTATGGTTCTACTTTTACTGTCAATTGATTGAGAAATCTTCTTAATTTTTAATGCTGGTGTAGCCCCAACTGCTAGAAGAGGTAAGAGCTCTGAAAAAGCTGTGTACCTAAGAAATTTTAATAATAAGATTCAATAAACTGCAACGAAGTTAAAGCATACACAAATAATTCTGGGGATGATATTTAGACATCTTAATTGACTCTGAGCAGAAAGAAAATATCTCCATAGTAATTTAATATGGTAGAAGGCATTTGCTACCATAGTAGAACTTTTTGGGCATGTAAGGACAAAAAGGCAAATATGATCGATAACAAAAGCATTGCAAACGTAACCTCATGCAAAGCAATAGCAGATCCATTACCTGAGGTCAATACAGGAAATGGGGTTCGAAATCAACTAAGAAGGACATCATAAAAAAATAATGAAGACTTCGTATCTTTCTTGCTTTTAGAGTATATGCCATCTTATTTGAGCATCATAAACTAAAACTTCATTGATGACAGTTGGCCAGCATTAGAAAAGAATGAGGCTTGACAATAAAAAGGTAAAGAAAATAAAGAGAGAATGGAAGGGTTTAATTTAAAAATTGGCTCAACATGAAAACAACGATAGTCTAATTAGAGGGATGGCCAGAGGCAATTTTTAAATGAAATGGGACTATCTTCTATTTGTTAGAGGTAGGAGAGACGTATATAACTAATCAATTCATTATAAGGCAATAAATTTAAACATGAATGTTACAAAAAAGTTTAAATTATTGCAATACAACAAGATGAAAGAATGTGAAGGGACCTTCTCCATGCTCTCGTGCTCTAAGCAAATGATATCACAAGGGAAATTTCATCACAAACAAAAGACATGATTTTCATGGATATGTAAATTATTAAACTAAAGAATGGAAAACAGTAATCTTAGCACAAATATTATAATTCCCATATTTTATGCAACCTTAGCTTCATGTTCCTTCAGCATCTCCACACACAACGTTAACCTACGGACCAAAACTATATAATAAGTTAATAACATTCTAAAAAATAAAAACGTTATTGGTAGAAAAAATACAATGAAATTGAACGAAGGATATAGTGGCTTCTATTTAATAGTTTAATTTGTGGCATATCATGCTATTACTAAGCACAACTGTTAATCTCACAACAACAACAACAACAACAACTGTTAATCTCACAAAATAACCCAAATTAGTTTGATTTTAGAAAGCGGAAAACATTGATGTCAACTCAGTGGCCCAAATTAATTTTCTTCAACAACGAGGAAAAGATACTGAAATTATGCACTCACGCTCTACTTCAATGGGTACATTTCCTTTAAGACAAGTTCAATATTGTTTCACTTTCTCTGTAGTCATGTCAAACCAGAAACAATTCATAATATATACATCTTTGTAATATAACAAAAAAGCAACATCACTGCACATTCTGTTATGACCTCAATATCATAATAGAGCGCCAGTCACTTCTTGGGAATCACTACTTGAAATGATAAATTAAAATTACACAGCATAAAATTCCATGTAACCTCAAATGCTGGGCAATAGCAATATAAGTATTGAAAGTTTTAATATGGTCATAAATCCTGTCTACATACAAACTACAAACTTAGTATGAGCTTGACACATAAACCAAAAATCTATAATGTACACTTATATCTAGCTATGCACATGCAGCTTAAAGTCTTATGCCACAAATACTGCCTATATTAAACTTCCTTGCATACCTCTTATTCCATGAGAAATATAAACTAGAGTTAGAATGTCATGTCATGTTTGTTGATTTGACTACGTTGACAGAATGAAGTCCTTATCAAATGCAATTCAGATATCACAAAGATATTTAACAGTTTTTTATTGAATTTGCCAAAGAAACAGAATCTAACTCAAAAAATAAATAAATTTATAAAACATGTAGCATTTACTGGGTTTTTTTTTTAACTTATAAAAAAGAAATCAAACGAAGCCCAAGTGGAGAACCACTAACAACAAAGTAGAAGCATGCAGAACAATGATCAAATTTACTACTTAAAAACGAACAATGTTGGAGTAATTCTTTTTACATATCAGAGCTTTCATAAAATCAACTTTAGTAGTCCTATGGCCATCTTTAAATGCAACATCATTTTCAAAAGTAGTCACTAAGTTAGCATGTCTCCATGGATCACATCATAATCATATATCATGAAGCAGTTCAGGTAGCAAAAATGTCTAGACCCACATTGCACTGCTATTTGTTAGGGTTCATACAAGATTGAAGATTAGTCCAGCTTTAAAAGGGTCGGTTGGCTATGCATGTCACGCACATCTTTTAATTGATGAGCACTATATGGCTATCAAGACATATGGCCGACATAATTTATGTATATTATAAGGTTGGTTTGTTTGGCCAACCCTCTTGAAAAAAAAAAAAAGAAGATTAGTCTAGCTTTGGAATTGAAGTAAAATTTGAATTCCAAATACACTATTACTAGTTTTTACCTTTAGTTTAAGCTTTTGAAATGATGGATATCTATCTACTAGTGTATTGGGTAAATTAAGGGACCCAAAAATTTCACCCAACAGGATGTATCATAGTCAACGATTTAGCTGAGATTAATGATTTATGTGCTTTATATTTCCGATGAGTATTACTATTTTCTATCCTAGTTGAGCAAGTTACAAGAGTAAATCATAGTTGAGTAGGCACTTAGTGCATGATATTTGATGCTAATGATCTTAATGAGGACAAAATATCATGTGCCGTTATAATACACATAAAAGCGAAAGTTTAGTTTCACATTAAAACTAAAACAAAAGGTGATTTCATAATATATCCGCAGTCGTCCTTACCCATTAGCTTAAATATTTGGGCAAACCTTGCAATATGAATAAACAAACAAGTTCGCAAATAAATGAGAAATGGTAGCAATCAACTCACAAAAGAATCCAGTTCCCATCAAGAAGCTCCGGCGCCTCGTTGGGTGCAGGCGTAGGATTCTGCGCCTCCAACTGGCTGACGAGCTCAACAATCTCCGCCCTAACCTCCGAACCAGCCCTAAATCCCAACTCAGTTCCGTAAAACGTATCAACCAAACACCTCTTCAGTTCCCCAAGCTTATCATCTGGCGTCGGGGTTCCATTCCCCCACTCATCTTCATCCACCGGCGGATCAGGCTTCGCCGGCTCCTCCGGCTCCAACTCCGTTTTCTCACCCCACTCATCAGTGATCACAGAAGCCCCTTGCGGGGCTCCTTCTGAGGTCCCTTCACTCCCCCACTCATCGTCGTTCTTGGGCGGATCGGCTTCTGCAGGGGGTTCCACCTCCGGCTCGGATCTCTCGCCCCACTCGTCGGTGAAGCCTGACAGGCTGGGGCTGGGGGAGCCTTCTTTGTCGTCGCCGCCAGGGGAACGATCTATCCGGATCCGTCTGGCCTTTCCGGCGTATGCAGGGGGGAGGCGGAAAAGTCTAGGGTTCCGGCGGGAGGTTAGATGGAGAGAACGGGGGAGAAGGAGGCGGGGGGTTTTGTAAAGGAGGGCTACGTACGGGCGCGGGGATGATGCGAGAAGACCAGCCATTCTATATTTTCTTCGAACGGTTGAGAGATTTCAGGAAATGGAAAATAGAGGAGAGAGAGTGGCGAAGGCTCGTTGCTGAAGCTTGGGAGTGGCGAGGTGTACAAGACACGTGGCGGAGATTGGTGCCAGCTATGTATTTCAAAAAATTTTATATAATTATTCAAAATTGTGTATTATTATATATTATATGCATTTATATGAAAATTTTAGTAGTTGAAAAAATCACACTGATTATTCCGATTAAAAATTATTCATTAATTTGAATCTTAAAAAATAAAATGGAGATTTACATACGTACAATTTTATTTCATGTTATTTATATATCTAACACCTAAAATATTAATATTATATGTCTATTACCCATAGAACAAATTTGGATGCATGGAATGAAATATAAAAATTTATAGGATGATATGAATGATACAAATGAATTACAGGAGTGATATATTTGATAGTAAGGAATAATCATATAGAGAAGAGTTGGGATAAAAAAAATGATTGCAAAAGGGCCTCCATTGGCATAACAAATTTTTTGTACATTCAAGAGGAATCCAAGATTTCGAATGGCTAATGAATAGGATTAATTATTATGTGTGGACGCCGTTTAACGTCTGGAGACCAACTGTAATGCGTCACGTCACACCTTAGCTCGGTACCGCGATTCGGTACAACTGACTTGGCGCATTCTGGTTGGTCTCCGGACGGCGTTTTAAGCCTGGTCTCCATGAATAGAGCCTTATGGTAGTCACTATAATTTTGAGAAAATGGTAAGATACAATTTAGGATTATAAAAAATAGTGATAATATGTCATCATTTTTATGTCAAAATGTTTGTCCATTCAAGGGCATTTCAATGTAATAAATGATGCACAAATCAAGGGTTTGAAGAAATCATAGAATCTCAAGAAAAACCTCAAACACACATGACTTTTGGCGAGAGCATTTCAGAGGACTTGTGCTGCTCCCAAGAGCTGCTCATCCAAATATATGGTACATCCAGCCCTTGTAGATGAGCAAGGAAGACATGGAGTCCAATTCACTGAACTAGCTTGGTTTGATTAGGGCTGAGCCAATTTGATCCATTTAGGCTCCACACATGCCATAAATTAAATATATTTGATATTGTTGTCCATAGTGCTGTCAAATCAAGAAACGTGAAAAGCTGAAAATTCTCATGCTGAGTTCATTTTATTGCAACACTAGGGGTGTTAATTTCGGGTCATGGGATCGAACCCGAAACTGATCCGGCATTACTCAGGTCAACCTGAATCCAACCCATTTTTTGTAAATGGGTCAAAATCCTTAACCCGAACCCGACCCGGCTTGGGTCAACCCAAACCCAAAATTTTCGAGTCGGATTCGGGTCAGATTTTCGGGTCGTGTCAAATATTGAAACTCATGAACACTCAGTGTTCCCATGATCATTCTGTTTCATCCTTTCACAGTTTCTCTTTAGCTCAAACTTAACATTTGAGGGGAAAAGAAAAAACTTCATTCTAATGAACTGCCAAGCAAAATAAAACTATATATATATATATCATTCCTGAAACTTAACTATATATATATCATTCAATGAACACATCAATACATAATATTCATTTAAGCAGCTCTTCTTTATTGAGCTACAGTTAAGGAAACAAACATGCATGAAAAGCAATGTAAAAAAACACAAACTGAAAGTTTTTTATACAGGACATTTTCAAGATAAGAAGAACAGAAATGCTACTCAGCCAAAAAATTTGAAGTGTCAGCACTTCGTTGAATAAAAATTTTTGGCCTGAGCAGCATTTATCAAAGAAAGAAGGCAATTCTTAAAGGAATATGCAAGTGTTTTAAAACACAGGGCAGCCATCGACAATCACTCCTTTCGCGGTGGGGCAAGTTGCAAGATCACAGTGCTCACCTCTAGTGCCCCACCAGTCCAGACTGTAGTTCTCCATGCTTAAACTGAAGTACAGCAGGACCCCCATGAACGCAACTCCTGCATCCAGTGCTGCAGAAAGGATATAATTGTATCTTACCCACCATTTTTTCCTGTACCTGAAGACGAAGAAGTTGAAGATTGTTCCAACAATGACCCAAACGTTATAGTTGAGTGGAGTAGCTGGAGGCATGTTGGCTGTAGCTCCAAGAAGAACTGGAAGGTTTATGAGTGGGATCCATGATTGATGAGGGAATGCTCTGTGGAAGAGCCAGACTATGATTGGGCCAACTGCACCGACCAGAAAACACCAGTTCAAAGCACCGTAGTTGCCGAGTGAACCGAAGATCCGTCTCGGGCCTACCAAGCCCCAAATGACGGATGCGTCAAAGAAGACACGGTCACCGGGGCAAGTCCAGGGGCTGTTTGGCGGGAGGAGCTCGTCCTGGCATATGTTCTTAATTGAGCCCAGAAGCCACCATGCAACACCGAGGTTGATTGTTCCAGCAACAATGGTGCCAGCAAACTGCAGAACAGAAAACATGTTCAATATCATGATTGCTTAGTTAGTTGGAGTGTAAAATGGAATAAGTACCTGAACAAGGAACATGGATTTTGGAGGGATTTTCATGTAATGACCAAGCTTGAAATCTGAGAGGAAAGCAACTGCTTGGGACATGCTCATGTATCCATAAACTTTGAAGCAGACATTTGCGATTGGTTTCCCAGGTAGGATAAGTCCCATTACGTATTCTGTGATGATATTCAGCCCTGGAGTCTTAAAAATGGAAATAGAGAGTTTGCAAAGTTTAGTTTCAGTTCATAGCTGCTTAACTTTTAGAATAAACAGCGCCAAAAAAAATGGTTCAGATGTTTTGTAAATATATACCTGGTTTGTAGTTGCGGTTATGATGCTGATGGGTAGAGTAAACAAGAAGGCCATGGCACAGGCAAAGAAGAGCCCCCACCATGGAAGTTGAACTTGGTCTTTCAGGACTGTGCATAGGATCAAAGAAATTGCAACAGTGAATCCTAGTAATAAGTGAAACCACCATTCTGGTATGTCCTCATAGTTCTTCATCAGCTTTGTATGTATGTCCTCCTTTTCTTTATATGAAGCACGGAAACGATCATAGATCTCCCTGCAATTACATATGGAATCGCATTTATAGCATAGAAGAAGCTCAGAGTATAAAAGCTCTTAAATAGGGAAAAAACAGTTTGACAAAAATTAGAAGATAAATGCTCAAAATATAGAAGACATTTAAAAGCACTAGAGATATTTTTATAACATCTGTTTGTTTCTAGTTCTGCTTAAATGTCATCTATTTTGTTCATTTATCTGCTAATCTTAAATTTTTTATACTGACACAAAAATGTGTAAGATATCCTCGTACAAAATATCTCAGGTTCTTTTTTCCGCGTCTGCAGACTTGTATTTAATGGAATTAATCGGTAAGATCTGCATTTTCAATCTTGCAGCTCATAATGGTTTTCTCAGAAGTTCACCTGTATTTGTCCCTCATAAAGATGTAGCCTTTATTAAGATAGATCATTAACCTATACCATCTGCCTTACACTAATTCTAATACTGTGGAATGTGGATGTTTCCCTTCAAAAGAAGAAAAAAAGAACACGAATGCAAACTCTGAAAGCATAGTTTAATGTCAACACTCACTTAACAAGACCTTTTTTATGACTACTAATTGTCCCACGCATCTCCTGAAGTTCTAATATTCGTAAGGCATGCCAAAGGTTACAATATTCAAGGATATATCTCCAGTCCTCCACTAAATTTAGTAGAAAATCTTGTTATGCAAATAACACAATTATCTACATAACATTGAACCAAATAGCCCCCCATATGTCTTCTATGAAATTGTATTTATAAATGCCACCAAATTAAACAACTGATATCTCGTATCAACATAACAGTTAACACTGCATAACTGTTATGAGTGAATAAAACAGCCCCATAAGTTCTTACTTTTCAAGTTTTCTTGAGTTTGTTCAAAATATTGCAACGTTGTTTAAGAATTGTGATTTGCCAAGAAGCAAACTACGAGGAGAGCCGTAAAGAAAGTAAAGCAGAGAAGCATACCTTCCATAGAAGAAACCCACATGTGTAAGCGTAGCAGCAATAGTGGCAAAGCCAAATCCATATGTCAAAGCAAAGAACATACTCAGGTTAATCCTGCCCTGCTCCTGATAAGCATTCATGTCAATCTCAAACTTATTGTTCACAATAGCAGAAATGTTGTATGGCTGCCCTTCTCTTGTGAAGAGATGGGAGGAAAATATTGGAAAGGTCTTGGCATTGTAAACGTTCATGCCCCAATAAGCGATTGGCATTGTTATGTAGACAACGAGAAAATATCCAACAAAAACATTGGCAATGGCAAAGAATGGGCAGACAAGAGGGCTGAAGAGGAAGGAGGAGACGGCGGACCAGTCCAGTGTAATGGCGCCAAGGCCAAGGCCTCTCATGCCTGAACCGATTTGCTGAGCAGTGACAGACCTGGAGAATGCCCAGCAGACCCAGGAGATACTAGTCAGGGTAGGGAATAAGTAGCCAGGGACTGCATACCAAGCAAAGCTGCAGATCAATGCGATTACGAAGAACTTGGCTCGGGAGAAGCGGTGGTCTTCCTTCTCATGCAATGCCCTGTAGAAAAATCAAAACGGACATTATTAAGATTCTTTTTTCTTACGTGAGATTATACATATGTAAGCAGAGCATCACCGGATGTAAGAAACTGGTGATTCCTCTCACATCATCTAATATGACATAGTACAAAGATAATGTTGAATATATGGATTTGATGGATGTAAACAAAAAGTTTCTTTGTTTGAGAGCAACTTGTGTTTAGCTCATTTGTTAACTCGCAAGTCCAATATGGATACAAAAATTAGGCTTGAATTTTTAATGACTAAACAAAAAAACATGTGTTCGTTTGTGTTCGATTTACTAATATATATATATATATATATATATATATATATATATATATATATATAATGTTTTAAGCATTAGCCTTGTATGAGAAGACTTTGAGTTTGTTTCTTTTTATTTTTTATTTTTAGTTTAAATAATAGTTTTTTATTTTTTTTGTTTATTTAAATTAGTGAATAAGTCAAACAATAATGATTCAAACATAAGGGAAAAAAAACAACAAACATCAATTGAACCTGAACTAAATAAAATTTAATGAATCGAATTAAAATAGAGGTACGTTCAGTAAAATGCAACTTATTAATACCTCTAGTCGAGAGACAAACTCAGAATGAGAAAATGATATAAAAAATGCTAAGAATAATTTAGTAAATCTCGTAATGCATGACAATGCAGTGAATATACCACTTTATGTTGATCACTTAAAGCTATGAATGCATGTAAAATAACTTATTTGCTTTTTGGGATTTGAAGTTTGATGTTCATGAATAGTAAAGTCAAATGTGTTGATATGGAAATCTTTCCAAATTTAAATAAACTTTGATTTGGAAAGCTTTGATGGTTAATTAATGTACTAATTAGGGGGCTGATTATTGCATTGATTAGGGATTTGAGGGTTGTTATAGAGGTATGAAAGCTAGAGAGAGCCAATTTTTCTGCACATTATAATGAAATCATCCCCTCCCCGTGGACGTATGTATCTTCATTGAACCACGTAAATCGCCATGTTCTTTATGTTGATTGTATTTATTTTTATTTTTATTTTATTTTTGTTGTTTTGCACAATAATTGGTATCAAAGCCAGATTTTAATAGGACTTCTGACTAGGACTTAAAGAACAAGAGATCAATATGTTATTTTGTTCGTGTGGTTCATTTAGGCAAAGAGAGAACCATATTGGTGTAATTCCAGCTACTTGAGACAGCAAAAATTTTTTTTGAGGCTATGAGATCTAATGGAACCATGGATTATGAGGATGAGGTGTCGGATCTGGGTAAGTCTAGTCTTTTCTAAAAATTATTTTTCTATAAGCTTGTTTTTTTTAAATCTAAAGCATACTTGATTTGAAGCCTTTTCAAATAGCATGCATCACATTAGAAACTCACTAAATTAAAATTTAATTGCATTAGCTCTAGAAGCATTCACCCTAAATAAGTCTGGGGCCAATTAGGAAACTCTCTAGACATCGGCCCTACTTTCAAAAACTGATATACCTACCTATCTTTCATAAAGATTGTTTAGCATGGATTTTATGCGCCTAGGTTGTTAGCTGACTTTCCTTTTCAGGCAGGTATAAGCCCAGATTGCATTAGTTAGTACAAGGGTGTTAGTGTTGGGTAGAACACGAATCTCACCTTAGATTTAGGGTTTAAGGCTACTACATTCAGTGTCTCGTAGTATGCCTAATCGGTGGATAAGTCTGCTTCTCTTCGGGAGCTATAAATCTTACTTATCAGCATCACGTGGATGACGCCACTTTCATCATTCCCCTCTATATACTTTGAGTGTATGATATGCTTTCTCTCCTTATTGCCTTAGTCCCTCCGAATGCTGAGATGAGTCGTGCATGTTGACTAAGCCACTTTGAATCTTTTCTTTTCCTTTGAGTAGGGTTTCCTAGTCGCCCTTTTGTGTCAATCCCCTTTTGGGAAGAATAATATTGGATCCTTAATCGAGAGTTTTCTCGTGCTCCGGCCTGAGATGTAATTAACCATGGGGGCTTGCGCTCGTGGGAAACGAAATTCCACAATAAATAAACCCCACTCGAGCTGATGTATTGAGTGGGAGAAACCCTGTGACACTAATCAGGTCGTGTATATTATCACACATCGGGATGCGCTCAAGAGCCGCTATCCTCAATGGTTGATCGTATGCATAATCTAATATGCCCTCCCATTGGCCCGCTTGCGAAGAACACGGAGGTCTGCGATCATCTCTATCCCTCTGGGTGGTGCGATCGTGTAACCTCTGCACTCATAGCCGACGGATCCCTTTCAGAGGTCCACAAGCGCCACTTCATTGTTAAAGAGACATAGTAACAAAACAATATGACAAAGAGAATGAACCTGACTTTGGTGAAAAAAGTTCGATGTATATTATCCAATGATGGGTTCGATAGATTCTATCGGGCTGAGGCCATAGAATATAGTTATCATTTGGTGAATCGCCTGCCTTCTGTAGTTATTGAAAAGAAGACCCCAAAGGAGTTGTAGTCAGGGTATCTTCTTATAGATTATAAGCACTTGAGAGTGCTTAGGTGTTCAACATATTGTCATGTTCAGAATGATAAACTGAAACTAAGAGCAAAGAAGACAATTTTTATCGGCTTTAGGCGTGAAGTCAAGAGCTTCAAATTCTATAATCCAGTAGAAAAGAAGATTGTCATTAGCAGGGATATTACATTTGATGAGATGAGCATGCTGAAACCTCGTGACTCTAAGCAGGTGGACAATTCTATTGGGACCACATATGCGCTGCAGAAGTTAGAATTTGATTCAACTCCATTTGTTCCACATAGACATATCACTTATACCCCAGGTATCTGATTCAGCTGTAAATCAAGAGGTAGAAAATGGTATTGAGTATGTCAACGCAAAGAGAATGAATTGATAATGATGAGGTGTTCTTCCCAGTGGTTAAACATCCCTTGATCCGTGTTCTCTTCGCACTTGTAGCACACTATGGTTTGATTTTGGAGCAGCTCAATGTGAAAACTGCATTCTTACACGGGGAATTGTAGGAAGAGATCTACATGTTACAGTCGCCTGTATGTGAAGCCTCAAAAGACTTAGTTTGCATATTGGACAAGTCTTTAATTGGTGTAGTGAGCAGGTTCACTTACTGTAGGAGTTTGGTGAACATTCAGGCTCATGAATGATTATTCATTCGTTTTGAATAACAAAGCTTGTCTTGATCCCTTGGGAGGGGGCTATGTAGGAAACCATCTTGATGCAATCGTTATGATATTAGAACCTTGATATATCATCAAAAATTTAGCACGATCGGCCACGAATCTAGAGGCTAAATTAAAGTTGGAAACTTTAAAATTAAATTCGGGGCCATCATAACTTTAATTTATGCAAACTTATAGTTAAAATGAACGTCTCAAAAAAACGAACCCAACAACAACAAATTCGACCCAATCTGAGTCCAAATGGGTCCAAATTGAAGACCCAAAGCACATTTATAAGGTTCAAATCATAAATTGGATGATCAAACGATTTCCAAATGTGATATGCTTATAGTCGAATCGAGCAGCTCGACGAGAGGAATCCAACAAGCCTAAGATTATCAAGTTCTAACACTATTAAGGCACTAAAATACTCGATAAATGGTCCATGATCAAAGGAGTCGATATCAAACGTCCATACAAAACACTCCTAATATGCTCTTAATCTCCTCCCTATTTGCTGATCATGCCACTCCAAAAAAATTATAAATAGACCCTCTCATTGAGGGAGAAAGAAGCAGGGGAGCAAGCTCATCCTCGACTACCGCCCGACCATCGATTGTCACCGGACAGTCGTCGGACTTACGCCCTGCCACCGATTGTCGCCGAATTTTTGCCCGGCCACCAACCATCGTCGGACTTCCGCCCGACCACCAATTATTATCGGATTTACGCCAGACCACTGACCATCACTGGACTTCTGCCCGGCCACCAATTATTGTTAGACTTACGTCCGGACTGATTATCGTCGGATTTCCTCCCGACAATCATCGTCCGACTACGGTCTTTTCGACCTCCGTCGCCCGCCGACTACGGTTCTTCCGACCTCCGTCACCCACCAACTATGGTCCTTCTGACCTTTGCCGGAAGATAATGATCCTTCTAACCTCCATCACCTGCCAACTACAGTCCTTCTAACCTTCGTCTTAAAACTACGGTCTTTCCAACTTTCGTCGTCAGCCGACTACGGTCCTTCCGATCTCTATCGGCTAACTACGATCTTTCTGACCTCTGCTGCCTGCCGACTACAATCCTTCCAACCTCCGTTGTTAAATAATGATCTTTCTAAACTCCATCGTCTGCCGACTACGATCCTTTCGACCTCCGTCGCAAGACTATAGTCTTACTGACCTCCGTCGCCCGCCAACTACTGTCCTTCCGACCTCTATCACCAGATAACGGTCCTTCTAACCTCCGTCGTTGGCCAACTACGGTCCTTCCAACCTTCGTCGTCAGACTACGGTCTTTTCGACCTCCGTCTCCCGTTGATTATATTGCTTTCGACCTCTGTCGCAAGACTACAATCTTTCTGACCTCCGTTGCCCGCCAACTATAGTCCTTCGGACCTCCGCCACCCACCGGCTATGGTCCTTTCGACCATTGTCACCCTACTAAGATCTTTCCGACCTCCATTGTCCGCCGACAATGGTCCTGCTAACCAAACGAACATGGCAATGCTGATATTTCCAATTCCCACCATGTAATGCACTCTATATGATGTATATTTGCTATAGCAAGCTAAGGCCTTCCCCCCAAGGAAGGGCCTCATTTGTAATCAACTACAAACATTAGTGGATTCATTCAAATTGTGCCAAGCCTCATGGATTTTTCCCCTTTTCAAGGGTTTCTATGTAAAAACTTTGGTATCACTTTTGAATGCTACACCCCTCTCTTTTCTCTGATTGTGTGTTGTATCTTCGTACAAAGCTAAGACATTAAAATTTATATTTCTCTATCGCTATGAATATTCCAGGACGCAACAAGTCTGGTTTGTCATATTTCACTTTTTTAAGTGAAAGATGAGGTAGAGATTATTGATTGGGACATCTTTTCAAATTTAAATAAGCTTTGATTTGGAAAGCTTTGATGGCTAATTAATGTATTAATTAGGGGGTTGATTATTATATTAATAGGAGTTTAAAGGCTATTGTAGTGGTATGAGAGTTCGAGAGAACCAATTATAACTTGTTTTTCTCTACATTATAATGAAATCATCCCCTCCCTGTGGACGTAGGCATCTTTGCCGAACCACGTAAATTGTTATATTTCTTTGTGTTGGTTGTGCTTTGATTTTGGTTATGTTCATACTTGAAAGCTATGAATGCATGCAAAATAATTGATTTGCTTTTTTGGATTTGAAGTTTGATGTTCATGAATAGTGAAGTCAAATGAATCTCAAACGCCTTCGAACATTTATTTAAGCCCTCTAAAGCTTAACATGAACTTCTGTTAATCTAATTAAGCTAGGTTTTAGTTGGCTTCCTATTAAGCTCCATTTAAATTGTTTGAAAGTTTAATACGATTCTTCAATAAAAATTAGCAAAAAAATCACAATTTCTTGTCGAATAAAAATTAACTTACTTTATTTGAATCCTATTAAACAAGAATGTTGAGCTACTTTCTGGTTGTCTAGGGGCTATTTGATTTGTTGCATTTATAGCTTAATATATTCAAAATGCATATTTTAAGAATTTGGGTGTTTGGTACAGCTAATTTCAACTTTTAGGGTTTAGTTTCTTTCTATGTACTTGAAAATCGATTGATTTAACTGATTTCTAAATACATTGTAAATTTTTCGCCACTGTTTTCATAGCTGACCACAGCACCCTATCATCGCCCATAGTCGGCCATCGCGATTGGCTATTGATTGTTGGTTGCCATTCAACTTCAGCCACAGTTCCCCACCGACTGTCGGACGCAACCACCTTTGTTGTTGCCAGTCGTCATTGTGGCTGCTAGTCGTCATTGTCGCTACTGCCATGTCACTTAACATGAATTCATTTTACTCTAAACCAAGCACACCAAAAAAACCTATCTTTATTTTATACGCAACAAAATAATTTTAAATGAAAAATGCTAAATTTATGTTTCACTGCATTTCTTTTTTTGTAGATCAAGTGGCCCCTTAATGTAGTTTCATCTGAACGAAATCAAATTTAATTATATTGATATAATTTTGCTCATATATAATAGCAAGTGATTTATTGTCAAGTCTTTTACTATGTTCTAACCGAACAGTTCAAACCATAATTTAAATATTAATTTTATTTTATTACAAGTTTGTTGACGGTGAATCTGCTGCATTGACGAGCTTAAATGATGTAAACGGGCCAATGATTGGTCCACAACACGCTATAACCATTTAGCTCAGATTCAATAGGGCTAATCTATTAGAGTGATCTGAGCTTCGGATAAAGAAATTATGAGTAGCCTAACCCACTTGACCTCCTAGTGAATAGCTTGTTCATGATTCAATAGTTGTTCATGAAAAACATGTACGTAAATTAAATGATCTGAGCCTGAAATTCTTATATATATGTGAGCTAAAAGTCCAAAAGAAGCCCAATTTGTTCATTGGTAGATCAATTGCATGCTGTAGTGTTGATAATTCAGCTCACATATATAAGACTTTTTTAGGTGTACTTTCGTCCAACTGTAAGATACGTTTCCCATTTTGAAGGAAAACGATAAAAATATTTATGGAGTATTTTACAAGAAACGTTGGCTTCTAATACGAAAGAAAATGCGTCATACACTTTAGCAATAATTGCTATACGCAAAGTTAATTTAATTTAGAATATTATAAGCCACAAGTTTTCCGTTTTTCATAGATGACTTTATCAACGTAATTTCATGCGAACTTTGATTCTTCAGATCACAAAGGTTTTCTCATCAAACACAAAAATTTTTTGAGGAAGAAGTGAAAAAAGTTAGCAAGAAGTTGAAGTCAAGATGGATACGAAGAGCCACAAATTGTTGGAGTCATTCAGGCTTACGATTTTTGCATAGCATATTTCTGGTGCAAGTTAACCTTTTTTGTAGGAAAATAACTATAATTTATAGATAAACTTAAATTTGATTTTAGAAAGTTTGACCATGATGGAAGCCAAAAATTTCTTTAGAAATGAAAATAATAAAAGTAATTTAAGTTTGTTTTCATTTCATATAATTGTGGATAAATATGATACCAAGATAGATAGTTTAAAGCTTCCAGTAGCTAATATGTCACAAAAAAATCATCTTAATCAAGCACTAATCTCGAGGCATATTTGAATTGAAACTTTCAAAATTAAATTTGTGATCATCTAAACTCTGATATTAGCAAACTTATAGTTAATCGGTCCATTCCAAAGCCAAGCCAAGATAGCTCAAATCAAGGGACCAAAGTATATTTGAAAGTTTTAAAGCATTAACTGGACAATCAAATAATCTTCAAATATGACATACTTATAATTGAATCAAGCGGCTCGACGAGACAAATCTAACAAGCCCAAGATCACTTAAATTTGACATAATTAAGATACTTAAATGCTTGATCAAAGCTCTATGATCAAAGGAATCAATATAGACCATTTGATGGAGCATTCCGAATTTTCCCTAGATTTTTTCATACTTATTGAGCTTGTCATTTCCAAAAACCTGTAAATAGACTATCATTCTTCACATAAGGGAGGGTGGAAAAAAGAGAAAGAGAGCAATAGCGAGAACTCTCTTGCATTTTCCATCCATCACCGTGGACAATCACCACCATTTATCGCTACCGACAATCAGCATTGTCATCGACAACTAGCATCAGAAATCACGATCATCTCCAGATCGAATACTGACAAGATTTTACCTTATTGTGTATGGGTATATTAGTCCTTCTGTAAACATTTATTTCTATAATAATCCCTATTGAAAAAATTAAGCCCTGTTGTACTCTCCCTCTTCTTCAACGGTGAAGAAAAAATGATTTTTGTATCACTTGCTATATAGTAGATTTTATAATTGGGTCAGACCCCGTAATTTTACTTTTTTCAGATTTTCCACCACGTAAAAATTTCTCTGTTTTTATTAATTTTACCCATACGTGTAAAATCTTTGTATAATACTAAGACGTAAGATATGTACTCTACCAACTCAAATTTTCTAGCACGCAAAAAAGCTCTAATTTAAAAAAGATGGCATCACTCTTTAATAAAGAAGCCAAGATATGTTAACCTAATCATATAGACACATCAGCATATTGAATTAACTGAAAGAAACAAAAAAGATAACGTGTTTTTACTTGGTCAATTAAATCAAATCATAATTTTTTTCATATTACGAAGTTAGCTAATGATCAATTTTATTAAATAGTTTTTAGAGAGATGACATCAAATTTAAATGGAAGCAGAAAAGAAAAACAAAATCGATGCATTAGAAACTCAGAAGGTAGCCATCATGACAACAATTAAGCAAAAACGTTATGCTCCAGTGGTCAAATACAACCCGCCCGAACGCACGTTACGTTGATCAATTCCAATTAAGCAAAAAAGTTATGCTCCAGTGGTCAAATACAACCCGCCCGAACGCACGTTACGTTGATCAATTCAAGGCCAAAGGAAAGTGAAATTAAATCGCTTGTCTCATCTGGTTTTGCCAAGCAAGGGGAGGGGTCATGGCGTCAAACTTTTGTCCAATGGCCGTTGGGAAATTAATTTAATAAAATCAGCAAGATTAGTTGAAAAAAAAAAAGACTGTTCTTGGATGACTGGTTATATTGCCAGCATACATGACGCCTCAGTCAAAGGGCGGCACATGCAAGAAGGAATTCGAAAGTGAGCATAGCGGCTTGCTAGTGAATTAATCGAAGTTAATTCAAGTGCTCAGCTCACATGTTACAGCTGCAACTCTTAAAAAAAAAGCATCAATATTATTATGAATCGTTAATCAATCTGGCTTGATAAATTTAATATTTCGGTTTGAATAAATTAATAGTATTCTTTTCTCAGACTTCTATTGTCTGAAAAATTATTCTGTGTGAATCTAGTCCGGATACCTAAGCCTGCGGCGCGGTAGTACTGAGGCTCGGTACAGATTGGTACCGACCTCGGTATCGCTGACGTGGCTGATTTTGATTGGTACCCGGACGTAGAGCTGAGTTTGACTTCCACAGAGAATAATCAAATTTCTATTGTCCGCAGCTTCTCATTGATTTCTCCTGACGGAATACTTTGATGGACTAGTAATAATTGCTTCACAAGACTTCCAATGTGAAATGAATGACTTCGGTTAGTATCATTGAATATTCATTACGTTTGTGAAAAGCTTGCTCCAACAGACTTGTTAAGTCAACATAATAATTTAATAAGAGTTATGAAGGAATGAAAAGGTTGCTGTGTAAATGGCTTAGTTGGTATATTTGACTGCATAATTACCGCCTTCAGACTTAGAAAGTATTCAAAACAAAATTGGTTTTTATAATTGTGAAGAGCTATAAAATGATTAATTAATTCAATTTTTGAAATATAATTTAGGTAATTAATACATTATATTCCCATTTGTATGGAGAATTTTTTTTATCAATTTTATTTTGACATTTAAAAATAAAATAAATTAAATTAAATAATTCATAATAAAATTCATAGAGCCCGGACCCACTGTTGCGTGATAAGGAAACTCTTGAATTTTTTTTTTGGTAAGATTAATTTTAATATCGACGAATTTTATAATTATTAAATTTAGTTATAAATGAATATGGAGTCTCAAATTTTCCTTTTTTTAAGATGAAATCTTTAACTTTTTATCCGTGGAATCTCACGCAGACGCCGTGATTCCGTTACCTCAATATTAATGGAAATTTTTTGAAAAAAAAAAGGTGCCTAATTGTTGGAATCTTAATTTGCTTTAATTTTGAATCGATAAAGTAATCAAAATCATTCGATAATTACTTATTATAATCATTAAAATAAAAGGAAAAAAAAGCAAAAAAAGTTGTACGGTGAACTAACCGGAAAAGCGACACCTGCACCAGCGTGCTCGGCCACCACATATGCGCCGGCTCCACCACGTACTTCCTCATCAGCCCCGCCCATCCGTACCCCAGCACCTGTTATGAACAGAGCACATTAGCCTCCCCCTCTCAGCCCAAAAAAAAAAAAAATCCCACAAAAATATGATCAACGCATGCAAGATAAGACATAATTACAAAAAGTTAAAAAAAAATACAAAATATCTCTCCTAATTTTGCAATAAGACAAGCATTGAAATCAAGAAATTATATTAGAAAATATTTAGATCTGTATTATATTTTGAGGATAATGTTGCTCAAATTTTAATTGCGTTGTCAGCTCAAATTTTAATTGCGTTGTCAAATCCCTTGGGCGCACCAACTCAGAAAGGAGAGAAACGAACAGGACAAAAGGTCCGAGAGATGATCTAGGGAAACAAACAAACCTGCGTAGTGATGATAAGAATCCAGCTAGCCAGGAACGAGATGTTCCGCTTATAGAACGCCTTGATGATGTTAACGATCCCAATAGCATATGCGTTTCCGTTTCCAAAAGCATACCCAGCGTTCGCAAAGATCGAGATCAGGACATGCTCCTTCATGTTAAACGGCCCCGGATTGAGCGAGAACTCCCGATCGCCGAATCCAGGTAGCCGGAACTTCGCCTGCGGTAGGGTACGAGCGAGGAAATGCCCAGCCGGAAGAGAGGCCACCTGAACGGTGATCTGCGTGATGACAAGAGGCTCCGTTCGGTAGGCGAAGAACTGGTTCAGGAAGGACATTAGGGCACAGGATAGAAGCCCTAGGAACCACATCCGGAACGTCCATACCGGAAGATCGGGGTCGTCGGTTGTCGATACTGTCAGCCGGACTTGTTCAATCGGAGATGATTCCTCTTCGTCGGCCTTGTCGCCGGCGGCGCTGCCGTTTTCCGGCTTCTTGGATCCTCGGTATTGCGCTTCCTGATCCGGAGCCTTTGCCATCTGTTACTACAGTTGCTGCTGCATGGTCATTAAAGTAGGATCTTCTTATAGAAAAAATACCTTGTTATTTTTTATCCTTTCTTAAATTGCACCCAATTCGCTACCGTCGTATAATTGAGTGACACGACATCTTATTTCCACGTGGATTGTGGGGGGGGGTTTGGGTTGGCTAAAGAGTTTTTCGCGGATGGAAGTATTATTTTTGTAATTGGTTCTGTGGTGGGCCCTGATTAGCGGTGGGTCGACGGATATCATAGAGGTGATGGACGCCGGGAATTAAGAAAGTCAATGTTTATTTATTTAATAATTTGAAAGTATTTAATTTTCTTAAATAATTTTTTTCTCGAAAATTTAAGATTTTTTTTTAATATTTTGAATGCCATAAAATCTTTTCCTTATCGGAAAAATAGAACATAATTTTGTCACGTGTAGAAATTGTTATCTCCTAAAAAATTTGAGTTGGCATATTGTATATTTTATATTTGAGCGATGTATAAAAATTTATTATGTAAAGAGAAAAATTTTAAGACCAAAATGTTTACAGAGAATAGTAAAAAAACTTATCGCCGCCGACTACGGTCCTCCCGACCTCCGTCGCCTACTACGGTCCTCCCGACCTCCGACACACCTACTAAGGTTACTCCGACCTCCATCACCAGACAACGATCTTTCAGATCCCAATCTCTTACCGACCTCCGTCGCCTACTATGGTCACTCCGACCTGCATCACCAGACAACAGTCTTTCAGACCCCGGTCTCATGCCAACAACGGTCTTTCAGACTCCTATCTCCTGCCGATTACGGTCCTTCAGGCCTTCGTCGCCTACTACTTCTTCCAACCCCACACTAGACAACGATCTTCTGACCCTAGTCTTTTGCGACTACGGCCCTTCCAACCAAACAAACATGTATATGTACTCCCACCAGTAATGCACTTTATATGATGTACATTTGTTACATCAATCAAAGGCCTTCTCCAAGGAAACCTCATTTGTAATGGACTGCAAATATTAGTGACTCATCTCAAATGTGGATGGGCTATGGCTCCCGTGGTTTTTCCCCTTTTTAGGGGTTTTCCACGTAAAAACTCTGGTCTCTTATGAATGTTACACCCCTCATTTTCTGATTGTGTGCTGGATTTTCGTACAATGCTAAGACATTAAATTATATATTTTTCTACCGCCGCAAATACTCCAGGATGCAACAAGTATTTAAAAAAAATCTTAAATTTATTTTGAAAAATAAAATAAAGATAATAAACATACACTAACAGAATGTATAACAATTAAAATAAAAAACAAAATTGATGCAAGAAAAAATAAACCCTTAATAAACAAATCGAGCCGAACAATAGTTTAACTCTAGCTTTAAAAAAAAAAGTTTAACTCTAGTTCAAAGTCTAACTCTTTTGGACACACTACTGTCTACCATGAGTTTTACATTGATAAACAAGTTAAAGCTTACCTTACTTGGTCACCTTAATTTTGAATATTTCAACAAAAAAAAAAGTTTTGTTTTCAGATAATATTTATACCAAAATAAAGTGAATGGCTTTTTAAGATTTAAGATTTGAGGAATATAATATTTATATCAAAATAATGTGAATGGCTTTTTAAGATTTAAGATTTGAGGAATTTGCTTTCTACAACAATATCGAGCCTTTATCCCACGACGTGGGGTTGCTTACATGAATCCATTTTCTCTGTTATATCCAATTAAGAGTAAAATTATCATTTAAATCTAATTAAAAATATCATTAATAATACTTTTTAAACAACTCTTTTTAGGTCTACCTCAACTTTTCTTAAAAAAAATCGGATCTAATATATCTACCCTCCTAATTAATCTGGTGATAGAAAGCCCAACAATTAATGTAAGGTGAATCTTAGACTTCGTTTGGGACAACTATCTTACTGCTTCTTAAAGCAGTTTTTTAGTATTAGAATTTTAATTTTTGAACTAGCTAAAGCCGCTTTAAGAAGTAGTAAAAAATTTGTCCCAAATGAAGCCTTAATCTAATTTTATCTGTCATTAGAGCTTCTCCAGCCTTTTGATGTATATACTCATTTTGCATTCCATTTCTAAGTATATAGTCACTCATCCATGTGAGCATCCACATTTATGCAACACTTAAGTTAATTGTTTCATGCACTTTTAATGGCCAATATTCTACATCATTAAGCTTTGCAGGTCTCACGGTCATCTTATAATTTTTTTCTCTTAAATTTTGGAGATATTTTTCTATCACACAACATACCCGATGCATTTCTCCACTTCAACCATCCAATTTGTGTTATGTTAATAATATCCCCATCTGCTTCACAATCGCTTTGAATAATAAACACGGATAACTAAAACGTACACTTTTTTAATGATTTGATCACCCAATGTCACAATCCCACCACTAGATCTAATATTACTAAAATACACTCTATGTATCTAGTTTTAGATATACTCAAATGAAAACCTTTAAACTCAAATGTTGACCTTCATAATTAAAGTTTTCCTTCAATTCTCTCTCTAGTCTTATCACCAAGAAGAGTGTGATTAGCGTATTGCAGATGTCTACTAAAAATAACCATGTCTAAAGCAAAAAAGATATGGTCTTGAAGCTGATTCTTTATATAATTAAACTAAAATAAGAAAATACTTTGTCAATCAACTTGTGTTTAAACATAATTAATAGCCATTATAGATATCCTTAATTACTTGAATATAAGCATTATTAGCTCATTTCTTTCTATAAACTCTCTAAAGTACTTCTCTTAAAATTTTATCATATGTTTTCTCTAAATCAATAAATATCATATGAAGATCGTCCTTACTCTCTTTATACTTCTCCATTGAACCTCTCAACAAAAGTATAACTTTCATAATAGACCTACCCGGCATAAATCCAAACTAATATTGAGAAATATTAGTATCATGTCATAACTAATGTTGAATTACTCTCTCCCGTAATTTTAATGTATAAAACATTAACTAATTTATCTTTAAATTCGAAAACTAATAAGCGATAACAGATTTATAGAATTTCACTTGAAATTACTTTATAATCTTGCAATCTCGATGGTCTATTTCTATAAAAAATAAGCAATCTAAGTTTTATTATGTCAATTCTTATAAGTGATGAGATGCCCTTTTCTTAAATAAGTTATTAAAATTACAAAATTATAAACTAGAACAAAATCTGATTTAAACATATCACTTCATTTAGTCACTCCAAACTTATAATCAATATAAATGCTTTTAAAATCATTGCAAAATACCACTCTCCTGACATAAATATTTAAATCTCCTCCAATTAAAACTAGCTTATTATGAGGTATTCTTTGTGTTAATATTTCTATGTCATTTCAAAAGTTTAATTTTAAACACATATTCAAATCTACTTGAGGAGTATAAGCACTTATAAATAATAATATTAACATAAAAAATCATCTTTAAGTTATAATTCTATTAGATATCTATATAATTCTATAATATTATCCTTCAAACCTTTTTTTTAATCACACATACACCGTTTCTAATACGACTCCTACCTGAATATCATAGTTTTAATTGTAAAATATCAATTTCTTTAGTTTGTTTTCTAATACAATAGTTCCTAGAAATTTATCTTCTCAATGAATCATAATATCTATTATTTCAATTATTTTTTCTATAAGAGAACCCAATTTTCAAGTTTTATCCTAGTCCTAATTCATGGACTAGCTTCTTTTTCCATATCCATGCATAATGTAGAAACCCTAGCTATTTAACACCACACACACATGTGCTGGTGCAGTAGTACTTACACACTTCATTGTATTTAGGCCATAAAACACATTATTTTTAAGAAATACTTAGCATTAACATAATATATTAGAATGTTATGTCAAAACATTTGACAAGTTTTACTCTAATTATGTCTACCTAATGTAACCTATTTTCTCATCCAAGCCTTGTATTCAAGTAGATACTAGAACATACATTTTTAATATGTTTTTAAGAAAATATTTAAAATCCAAAAACTCTATTACAAGGATAGGAAATTTAAATCCATCATATCATTATAAAATACTATATTTTTTCTATGGCTCATTTGGTGCTTATAAATGAAGAGTTTATTTCAAAAGTTGATAATTATTTTTTATTTATTTTGAATGTGAATTATTTTTAAAGATACCTTAATATTAAAATTATAGTAACTCTAATATCACATATAATCAAATAATTAAATGTATATTAAACTTCATGTTTTAAAATATATTTGTTAATGTCGAAATCAAGTGAGCACTTAACCCATCATTAAAGGCTATTTGAATTGAGTGGAGTAAACGTCGATGTCAATTTGGGTTGGCATAGGTAAGGTTTGAATCTGAATTAAAGTTGATCCAACTTGAATATGATTTGACCCAAATTTAATCTAAAAAACTGGTTTGACCCATGTATCATGTAGATCGAACTTTTCTTTTTTTAAGATTGGCACACCTAAAAATAATCCATTTAATCGAAACGGTTTAACCTGTGGCATAACGAAAATAAGTCAATTGGAGTCAATTGATATTTGGGTTAACGTGAAAATTATCGGGTTAAGATTCAAACTGAATCCAACATAAAAAAAATAGTGCGGGGTAACCTAAAAACAAATTTCTCAAGTCGGTTTTCGAGTCGGATAGTTTTTTTACACTCATAAGTAATAGTTTTGATAAACCTAAAACACACCACACTTGTCGACAAATCTTTTCAACTCTCTTTTTTTTTAATTATTTTTCAGCAAATTCAATCCCAATACACACATAATGTTGATGCTTAATCCACATATTCAACAAAAAAAAAACTTACTTCATTTTATTCTTCTTTTTTATTAATTATTTTAAAACTTATGTTCTGTACATATAAGCTGGCTTTTATTTCTAATGTCAAAAATTTATTTATTATTATATTACAAAATATATTTTAATTATAGATAAATTTTGTTCCAACAAGTTTTAACCAAGGCTCTATTTCAATTCAAGTTATGATGCAGCATAACTTCATCGTCTTGGGGATGTTGAGTAATGTGCGAAGCACTTTTAGACAAAATTTTATTTATTACATAAAGTTAATTTAAGAATAATGTAAAATAAAAGTCGCCAAACAAATACTTAATATTCTCATATGTGCTATGTCATGCTGCTATTTTCTTGAATCAAATTGGAATTAACCGTAAGATATAAGTCATATTACTTTTCACAGCAAATGCAATCTAATTGACTCTTATTTACAATTATATCTAATTACCCCACAACTTCTCCCTTAGACATAATGCTCTAAGGACAAGTCATTAATGTCTTAAAACAACTTTCAATAAATATATTCTAACTACAAAATATTGAAAAAACTAAAAAATACCTCTAAAAATAGAAGCCTTAACTTCCATCACATCCAGTTCATAGTTCACCACATAGCACATAATGCTTCTAGTAGATTACACCTAACAAATGCTATATAATAATCCCAGATGCCTATATTAAATAAGTTTGTATCAGGTCACTTTCAAATAAAAAAAATATTCCAGCTTTCTTTAATCAATATATATATATAAATATTTATATAATATTATATATTATATATATAATTTGGTGTTTCATATAAATAGCAAGGTTACTAAAATCATGAAAGCTAATTAAATTTCTCTTTTTTAGAAACAATATGGAAGTCTTAAGTTGAGAATTTGAGTTCATGCAATTTTTTATTTCATTTATTTTATTAAATAAAATTTTTGATTGGTTTGTATGTGCGTATTCTCATAATGTTGCTAAAGAAAATAAATATAATAACTTTGAGACTAATAGTGACAATTATAAACTAAATTTATTTTAAAAAAATTAACATTCAAGTTTTATTTATGATAATTTTGTTGCGTCTGGAGTTCGTCGCGGCGGTAGAGAAATATTTAGTTTAACGCTTAGCATTATACGAAGATCCAGCACCCAAGCAGATATGAGAGGTGTAGCATTCATAAGAGACACCAGAGTTTTACGTGAAAACCCTAAAAGGGAAAAAACCACGGGGCTGTGCCCCAGTTTGAATGAATCCACTATTTTGCAGTCGATTACAAATGAGCCCTTCCTTGGAGAAGGCCTTGTATTGAGTAGCAAATACATCATTAAATGCATACAGTTGATTACATTAGAGGTTGTCTCGGTCGAAGGACCGTAGCGGCAGGAGACGGGGTCAGAAAGACCTTGGGTTGTTGATGGAGGTCGATGCCGTAGTAGGTGACAGAGGTCAGAAGACCGTAGGCGATAGGAGACATGAGTCAGTGTTAGACTAGTGTCACTTGGAAGAATCGGGTTTGATGTCTGGCTTGAGCAGAATGTCGGGCCCTTTAGCAGAAGGCAGGGCCTGATGTGCGGGCCTGAACGTCGGGCCGAATGTCGGGTCGAACCGGGGCCTTCAGCACAGAACGTTGGGCCTTCAGCAGAAGGCAGGCTGAATGTCGGGCCCTGAACGTGGGCCCTGAACTTCGGGCCTAACCGGCCCTTGAGGTGGTGGTTCCGAGTTCCGGTGTGGCCCGCGGGGTCCGCGAGGTTCCGGTGGTGTCCGGTCGAGGCCCGTGGTGGTCCGACGCGGCCGGTGGTGGTCCCGGCGAGGTTCCGTGGTGGTCGCGAGGCCGTCGGGTGGTCCGGCGAGGTTCCGGTGGGGGCCGGCGATGTCAGAG